>JACEFZ010025356.1:70000-301546 GCA_014155875.1 Cepaea nemoralis
CTATTAAGATTAAACTCGAAAACTGATGTACAGAGTGCTGCTTTAAAAAATGCATTGTCACAAATCAAATATTACTTTTCCAACGTCCCCATCTTACGCTTACCTAACAAGGATATTTCGAATACCCTTAGGACACATGCTAGTGCCACGACGATCTCAGGCGTGTTACTTCAGGCCTACAACAACGTAAACCATCCAGTAGTTTATGTAAGAAGGAAAATCACCTCAGCAGAATCGCGCTATGGGGTTTAACAGCTTGAGGCCCTAGCAAGTGTATACTGCTTCACTAAATTGACGAAATACCTCGCCGGGACTCACTTCCTCATCGAGACAGACAATTCTCCATTGCTGGTGATCCAATAAGGACAGCCCAGGAACAATCGCATATATCGATGGGCACTTATCCTACAAGACTATTCGTTCTCCATCAGACATATTAAGGGCTCGAAGAACATTATCGCTGCCTTGCTTACAAGACCTTCGGACCTTCCAGTCGACCAGATCAACGAGACGACAACATCTCCAGTCATCTAGAACGAAGAGTTACTTAGTTATTTTAAATAGTTAGTATTAATTTTAGTGAAGTTGCTTAGGCATGTATATTTTCCTCATTACTTAAATAACAGCAAATTAATATAGTATAACTATACCTTTCTGTAAGTAATACTTTCTTTTTCTGAATGATAGGAATAGAGTTTTGTCATACAACAAATTACAAAGGTTTCAAAATAATTTCATTTACAATTCACATAGTATAACTAGCTAAGTACGTAGTAAAGAGAAACATTATTTAGATACAAAGGGAGTAAGAAAGCTTACAGCATAATCATTCTTTTTTGTTTAATTACATTTATTTGATTTTAAAACGTCTTAATTTGACGTAAACTACTGAAAACGTAATTTAGGGATTTTTTGTTTTTGCTTTATGATTGCCCTAGTGCAGTCAAACAGTCGTTGTACATAAAGCGTCTCAATTATAAGATTAACTAATCACCTTATATTAACTTAATATTTTTGTACTTTTAAAAATGATAAAGATTTTAACTATACATTACAGTATGAATGAACTGAGTCAAAAGCGTATAAAAGGCGGTATGAATGTATTAAAAGAAGATGTGGAAATAATGGTGCACTTTTTTGCACATATGCCTCATCGTAGTATTTTGTCTGCGTCATTTTGCAACACATGTTAGTGTTCATTGTTTTATACGTGTCGGACATTAGAGTTACATTACACCTATCAGTATAGTATTCAAGAATCACAGCTCGGTGACCCATCTCATAAATTTAGAATATAACTTCATTTGTGAGATGTAGTAACCTATCTGATGACACTTGAAGAATAAAATTACACATATTATAAACATACACCCATGTTTGTAATTAACACACACATTATTAGAAATGGAACATTTAAACTAACATTATACGAACATATAACTTGCAAACACCAATTACTAAGAAGGGGAGATTACACTGAAACAAGGGACATAAGTGATTAAAAAAGATTAGTAAATGACTGTACAAGTGAAACACTGCCAACAAGCGAGAGCGAGATAGGGATAAATCAGTGAACACACAGCTTGAACACAGATGTTGAGGTAACATTTTATGGAGGCCATGGATAATATATCCATGATTAGTCTCCGTTAAAAGAGACATTTGTTTCGGGGCACCATTTTTGGGTGTATGAGAGGTTTTGCAATTTAATGGGAAACCATGAATATAAGACAATGATACCTTGGTCCGTTTAACAGCCTCCAGTAGTAAAATGTAAGAGAGTATGTGACTCTTGGCAACATATCAAGAGTGTTAAGCTGACTACACACCAGTGGGTGGATGCTTCAACAGTAGATCATACCCTTACAAATCACAGTTGTACCCAAACAAGGTTACGACCGACGAATTCCCACAACCCACTGACAAATTAGTTCAGACTAATTATATAGTTACATTATGTCACGATTCTTAGAAGAAATTTGGTGACACAATAACGGGGGAGCAGGAGAGGATGTCAGCGTGTTGGGGAATAGAGACAGGACATATAGAGGATAAGGGACATAATAGAGACAGGACATAGGCAGGGATGCAGAGATGTCATGGACAGGACATCTATAGGACCACAGAGATATGAGACAGGACATAAGCCAGGACACAGAGATGTCATAGACAGGACATCTACAGGACAATAGGGATATCAGAGACAGGACATAGGCAGGGACACAGGGATGTCATAGACAGGACAAGACCCAGCTATAAAAGGGGATGCAAGTCTACGGGACTCCGTCCTGGGTTGACCGGACAGCCTTGCACTGAAGGACCCGACACAACACGAATGGACAGCAGGACGACGTGACTGTTGAGACAGCACAACTATCCCGATGATACACGGGGTCCAGTACCACGTGACCAACAGGCCAGCGTGAGGAGACTCAGACTGGGACTCAACGGTTTAGGGGAAGGACGCATGTGTTTCAATGAGCGAGTGTATGGATTTTGCGAGAGTGCTAGCTGGCGTTGCAATGTTAAAGATAGCAAGGATTTGAGTGCAGGGTTTTGTGTGATTGCCTGAGTGCTATAATTGTTTGTTAGCTAGCACTTATGTATATAATGATGATGTATTAAATTAACTGCCTTATGTGCGCATCTTGACGATAATCAGGTTCTCCTAAATAAATGTTTGACACCACACGCACGACTGATATTTTCTTGAGTGCATGTGAAGGAACTTAGAATGCCTTTGATTGTGTGAGACGTTGACTATGTATGTATGTATGTATGTATGTATGTATGTATGTATGTATGTATGTATGTATGTATGTATGTATGTATGTATGTATGTATGTATGTCTGTCTGTCTGTCTGTCTGTCTGTCTGTCTGTCTGTCTGTCTGTCTGTCTGTCTGTCTGTCTGTCTGTCTGTCTGTCTGTCTGTCTGTCTGTCTGTCTGTCTGTCTGTCTGTCTGTCTGTCTGTCTGTCTGTCTGTCTGTCTGTCTGTCTGTCTGTCTGTCTGTCTGTCTGTCTGTCTGTCTGTCTGTCTGTCTGTCTGTCTGTCTGTCTGTCTGTCTGTCTGTCTGTCTGTCTGTCTGTCTGTCTGTCTGTCTGTCTGTCTGTCTGTCTGTCTGTCTGTCTGTCTGTCTGTCTGTCTGTCTGTCTGTCTGTCTGTCTGTCTGTCTGTCTGTCTGTCTGTCTGTCTGTCTGTCTGTCTGTCTGTCTGTCTGTCTGTCTGTCTGTCTGTCTGTCTGTCTGTCTGTCTGTCTGTCTGTCTGTCTGTCTGTCTGTCTGTCTGTCTGTCTGTCTGTCTGTCTGTCTGTCTGTCTGTCTGTCTGTCTGTCTGTCTGTCTGTCTGTCTGTCTGTCTGTCTGTCTGTCTGTCTGTCTGTCTGTCTGTCTGTCTGTCTGTCTGTCTGTCTGTCTGTCTGTCTGTCTGTCTGTCTGTCTGTCTGTCTGTCTGTCTGTCTGTCTGTCTGTCTGTCTGTCTGTCTGTCTGTCTGTCTGTCTGTCTGTCTGTCTGTCTGTCTGTCTGTCTGTCTGTCTGTCTGTCTGTCTGTCTGTCTGTCTGTCTGTCTGTCTGTCTGTCTGTCTGTCTGTCTGTCTGTCTGTCTGTCTGTCTGTCTGTCTGTCTGTCTGTCTGTCTGTCTGTCTGTCTGTCTGTCTGTCTGTCTGTCTGTCTGTCTGTCTGTCTGTCTGTCTGTCTGTCTGTCTGTCTGTCTGTCTGTCTGTCTGTCTGTCTGTCTGTCTGTCTGTCTGTCTGTCTGTCTGTCTGTCTGTCTGTCTGTCTGTCTGTCTGTCTGTCTGTCTGTCTGTCTGTCTGTCTGTCTGTCTGTCTGTCTGTCTGTCTGTCTGTCTGTCCTGTCTGTCTGTCTGTCTGTCTGTCTGTCTGTCTGTCTGTCTGTCTGTCTGTCTGTCTGTCTGTCTGTCTGTCTGTCTGTCTGTCTGTCTGTCTGTCTGTCTGTCTGTATGTATGTATGTGTGTGTGTGTGTGTCTGTCTGTCTGTCTGTCTGTCTGTCTGTATGTACGTACGTACGTACACACGCACGCACGCACGTACGAAAGCACGCACGCATGTACGCAGTATGTATGTATTTGCATGTACATAGATTGGTGATAGCTACTTACATGCATGGCTATAAGCTTGCACTTCACAAAAGTTGAGTCGTCGATCCTCACTATTAGGTGGTTGTGTGTACTGCAAGATTACGAGACCTTTAATATTTTGGGGTGAGTCCAGGTAAACAGTATAAACATCTTTCACTATTCCTGGTTCTAGATACGCTTCCACGTACGCACCGGAGGCTAAGGCGGTAGCTATTTGAAACCCAGGCAAGCGTTGCCTTGCAGCTGAGGAAGACAAATTATCAAATATCTAAATCGTATCAATATATGAAAATAAAGCAACTACTCTCAGTCTAATACTTTGTTACATAAACTTTGTCTGTTCTGCTTCACTTTATTATCCCCTGTTTGAGCATAGGATCTCAACCAATTCATGCCAACACGTCCTATCTTTTGCTGTCTCCAGAATTATGGTTAACTGCTGTAAAGCTGTGTAAACGTAAAAAATTGACGGAGTCTGAGAGTGGTACATTTTACAGCATTACAATTACAAAACACAGATGACTCTGCTACACAACACTTCATCAGCAAACAAAAAAAGACACGACAACAAATAGATGGAAATGACAATAATGTGACGGCATGAAATCATAATATTATGAAGCCAACTTGTTTACCTAAATAGGTGTATTTGCTTCAATCTATTTTATTTTTCCGTGGCTCTGAATTTACATAATTGTTTCTTTCTTCGGTTTTCAAATAGTTCCCGCCAGTATGAATGCTCTTTATATTTGTTGTTGTTTTTTTTATTTTTTTTTTTACATTACAAACATTTTTTTTCCCCACAAGGACTTAAAAAAGAAAAAAAGATTTCTATACAAGACTCGTTCCATATACTATTAAACTACTGTCACCTGTCTTTTGTTCTCACTTCATCTACCACATATTACAGGACCAGGTAGAAACTGATCATACTTAGTTTCCTGATTAGATATCCTACATTTTAGTGATCTCTTTGTTTATATGATGTTATGTCTCTTTAAAGCTTCAAATTAGCCTCACTTTACATCATGCACAAGATGCACTTTACTGCATCACTGTGGTTTGACGTTACACAATGTATACCATATTCCACCCCCCCCCCCCCGAATTTTCCCCCAAGTATGTCAATTTTTGTGATAATGCTAACAATAATCATTAGTGGTTATGTGTGTGTAAAATGTGAGAGTTTGTTCATATTAGTTTCAGTAGTTATGTAAGACATCGTGTATGTATCTAGATGTGTGAGTATGTGTGTGGGTGGATGGGTGGTGTGTGTATATGTGTCCATGTGTGTGTTATGTATGTGTAGGTGTGTGTATGCGTGCCTCTCTGTGTGTATGTGTCTATGTGTGTGTGTTTATATATGTGTGAATGTGGGTGTACGTGTGTGTAAGTGTGTATGTGTGTATGTATTGTGCTTGTGTTTGTGTGTGTGGTTGTGTGTATGTGTGTTTATGTGTGTGTACATGTCTGTATATGTGTGTGTGTATGTGGGTGTGTATGTGTGTGTGTATTTGTGTGTATGTATGTCTGCAAACGTGTGTCTGTGTGTGTGTGTGTGTGTGTGTGTGATGTGTGAGTATGTGTATATGGGTGTAATTGTTTATGTGGGTGTATGTGTGTGTGTATGTTTGTATGGGAGTGTATGTGTATGCGTTTATATGTGTGTATGTATGTGTCTATATTGTGCTTGTGTGTGTGCTTGTGTGTGTGTTTATGTGTGTATGTGTGTTTAATGCGTGTACATGTGTGTATGTATGGGTGTGTGTTTGTATGGGTGTGCATGTGTGTATGTGTTTTTACGTGTGTGTGTAAGTTTGTGTATGGGTGTGTCTGTGTGTGCGTGTGTATATGTGTGTATATACTGTGCATGTGTGTATGTTAGTGTAATTATGTGTATATGTTTATGTATGTGTGTATACGTGTATGTGCTTGTAAGTGTTTGCATGTGTGTATGTGTATATGTGTGTGCATTGTGTGTATGTTCGTGATTATGTGTGTATGTATATGTATGTGTGTACATGTATGTGTGTATATGTGTATGTGCGTATGTGTTTATATGTGTATGTGTGTAATGTGTGTATGTGTATATATGGGTGTGTATGAGTGTGAGTATGAGTGTGTGTTCGTGTATGGATGAGTGTGTGTGTATGTATGTGTGTGTGTATGTGTAGCAGAATGTATTAGTTTAGGTGTGCAAAGCTACAGCACTCTTGAGCATCAGGATGGAATGAGAAGAAAGATGCTCAAGTCGTGACGTGGCTTGTTGTTGGGTTAGTCAGAAAACACCTAGGACTAGAGAAGCGAGGTCGCCATCAGGATTGAATTGTATTCAGATTTTGTAGTGGCCATCAATTTCAAATAAAGCTGGATTTATATTCACCCAGCAGAACTTGTTAGTCCTCTCTGTGTGCACATCGCATTGTTACAGGAGGATGAAATGGTGCCGCAGACCAGCACCTCGATTTTTGGATAATGCCGTGGCCACAATGTGAAGTATGGAAACCACCTACCATAGCGGACTTCTATGAGATTGTTACCACCCTACTGAGAAAAGAAAAATATGAATAACCAACAGGTTTTCTCTGAGTCCTTCAAAACAAAAGTCTAAGACCGGACGATTTTTTTTGGAAGTCAAAAGTTTGAATCAATTTTCGGACTAACCAAATTAAAATCAAGATATTGAGATGGAACCAGCTACATAACATTGTTACCAGTGGAGGGAAGCTGTTCCACATTTTTGCCACCTGAATCGAAGTAATTTTCATCAAAATTTGCCAGGACGCTCGATTTGTCATCTGTTCCAGCCGTTTGTTAACCTTACGTTTGAAGGTCAGTCGGACCCATGTTAAGATTGTCCAGGTTCAGGAGCAAAGAAATTACCTAGAGCGAACTCAGAGCAGTTATCTTCACTGAACCGTGACCTTGGCTGCCTGAAGAATCAAGCCAATTGCTCCTTTGGTTGGAAAGTAAGAAAAATTTTCACTCGTGTTTGCTCAAATAAATCGGGAATGTTTTTCAACAAAGGCGATATCGTTAGGGAACCCTCGGAGGTGGTTGGGCGGACTGGGCTGCCGACCTGCTGAAGAAGGGACCCAAAGTCAAATCGATTTATTGAGCTAAACCAGTTTTCAAGACGTCGCTTTGATGTGCCCTGTTATCGGGTGAAGAGAAAGGCTCAAGGCTGGTAGGGGCCCAACCAGGGGCTGAAGGTACTGAAACTTGAGACGTTGGAAGAAGAAGCTCACTGAAGTTGCGTGATCGTTTGGATGATCGTTCAACTAATACAAACTCCTAACGTTTGAGTTCTACATGGCAAGAAAATTGTCAGCGGACATAGGTGAATCCATCTTTCTTGGATCAAGAGCAGAAATAATGGTAATTGGTTAAACTTTAAATGCCATTTTAGATACCATTGTCTGGTTGAACAATTATTATTGAGAATTGCGTAAGTTAAATACGATCATATCTTTAAATTAGGTTGTTACAAATGTGAATTTGATGGTGTTAGTATATACCGAAGTATTTCAGCATAGGCAAAAGAAACAACAGGATATGACAACAGGCAGACCCATCACAGCACAGTAGAGAAACAGGCATAATTGAGAATTATTTCAGCTGGGCTCAAGACGAGTTTTTTTTACCAGGTACCAAGGAATATGCAGAGGAAGAAGTAGGAATATTGTTTCAAGCTTGATAGAAATTATAAAGAAGTTAATATGAATTACCTACATATAGAATTACAACGTATCAGTACATGGTTGGGAGAGTTAAAGGTAGCAGTTAATGAAGTAGAAAATTTTGTAGAAACGTTGCAGAACAGAACGACTAGACAAGAACCTTATAGATTTATGGTAGACTGTAATAGAGTAGGAAAGAATAACAGGAGACAGCCACTGCTTCATAAAGACAGAAAACAATATGGTTATGACGAACCAAGGCCTGATGTATATAGAGTAAAAGACGGTGAGAACAGACGTAATGGTGAAAGGTCGGACTGGTATAACTGTTATATATACAAGAATGGTCCAGAGAGAGACTTTTCCAATAAGTTATGGAAGTGGCCATCCTATGGCAAGAATGCTAGGAAGAAACGTGACGACTGGTTTGAACAAAGACGGAGACAGTATCTGAGGTCAGGGTCAAAGAACAGAGTAGAAAATGTAAATAAGAATTCAACTAATAAGCTGGTTGCGAATCTGACTCTTGGACAAGAAAGAGAGACTCAGACGCAAGTGATTGAAGTGGTAGAACGGAATACACAAACACAGATTAATACAGTAGAGAAAAAGGTCCAGGTACACCCAGCCAGCAAGATAACAAAGGGAAGTCAAACCGAGTTAGTAGAGACTCAGTCAAAACCAACTCACTTGACTAAGGGGGACACGGTTGAAATTAGGAAAGATAAACAGACGAGAATCAAAGACGAAAAGAAACCAAAGAGGAAAAGTATTGAGGAAAGAAATAGTAACAGTCTGATGGTCAATAAAGGTACAACTGAGATGTCAAGTTCCTCAGGTATAGACATTAACTTAATCCCTAAATGGTGTAGGAATGTTAGGTGTGAGAGTTCAGGTTATGGAGAGAATATTTTAAGTAAAGATATGGGAGTTGTACAGAAGCGGAGTACGAGTAACAAAAGTAAGAAAAAAACCAGACGTTCTAAAGCTGACTATGGGAATAGGATCGACGTGTCTGCAGTAAGCTACTATGAGTCTGATGAAGAAACTATTATAAGTGTGTCATCTGAAGACGAGGTGGGGAAATATAAACGTTATATAAGTTGTACAGGAAACAGTGAGCAGACCGACGCAAATGAAGGAAATAGAAAGAAAGCATTTAAGAAGAAGAATAATAAGAGACAGAAAGCGGAAATTCACTCAACGACAGAAAGTGACTTAAGAAAAATAGAAGAATATATGACCTTAAGACCTGAGTACTTTAATAACGGGTTAACAACAGATAGTGAAGATGACATAGTTAAAGAAAGACGTACTAATGTATTAAGAGACTATGAAATATTTGGCTTAGATGCGCACTATGGTTGTTAAAATTCCTTGGGTGAGGAAGGACATATAGAATTGCTTATGAGAGGAATTGCGGTTTGAGCATATAGATATATGGGTTGTCTAAAATAGGCACATGAATTTTTTTGGTGTAGCATCACATGGTACAGGGTAGGAAATAGTGTTGTTGAGGATGGAGAGTCACGGCAAATGATATTCTACGTGGATACGTAATACAGAATATCTTGTGTTTGGTTGCGATGTAGGGAGAGTAAACAATATAGAAATTGAAGTGTCATTTATCCGGAATGGATAGATACAGAGAGTTAATCACGTTGAGTGATGTATAACTGGTGTGATTAAAGTAGAGTAGATTCAGCACAGAATTAGTAGAGAGAGAATAAACTAAGTATGAATGCTCGTACTAGAGTGGATGGTTCGACTCAGAGCTATGACGTGATGTCTGAGATAGTTTCGCTTCGTGGTTGAGAAGTAAGGTATAGTATTGTTGACAGGTGAACCGAGAGTGTCTGATGAGGAGATATAGATTGAGGAGGAATTGAGTATCCTGTGTAAAATAGCCAGTGGAGCGCAAGAGTATTAAGAAGTAAAAGACTGTAGAAACTGATGTTTAAGAATAAATACGAGGTCTTGGTGAGGGAGATGACGTAATTACATGATGCTTGTGGAGAAAGAAGAGGTGATTAAATCTGAGAAAGTGGTTGTGTGGAGAAGTATAGAATGATAGTTACAAGGTTAGTGTGTAAAAGAGATATAGTTTGCGAAAGATAGTATATAGATTCTGACCTTTGAAAACGAGTGAATGATTGAGAAAAGTAGAAATAAGACAAACATATGTGCGTCGAGAATGGATAGGCTGATGGCAAGTGATAAGTACAGCATGCATGTACGAGACGTTTACTCCGTGCGTGAGTACAAGTGTAGACAAACAGGTGTTCGTCGCGCTGAGTGAAGTAGGAGTGAGGTTTGGAGACGTCGTCTAAGTGAAGTACATCGATACAATGTAATAGTTGCGCGGTTGATATATCTTGTGTCAATGTGTGTGGAGGAGATCGATACGTTTAGATTGTGGTGAGTGATTGCTGGAATGTTGAATTGGCGTCTAAATTGTTTTTTTGAAGTAATAGTACGTACACGTTAGGTTGTCGCGATGCGAGAGTAGTCGTGAGATGAGAGCGAGGTTGTGTATCACTGTTTGAGCAAACATAAAATACGAATGCCGTGTGAATAAGCGAAGAGTGGCTGATGACTGAAAGGACTGATGTCTTTTGTGTGGAATGTCTGAAGTTAGACAGAATTAATGAAAGTTGTATGACAGGTTGACGGAAAGAGAGTTAACATTCTGAATGACGTTTCATATAACATGTTTAGTATTGGTGACAGGGACATGTCGAAGCATGAATGCTTATACTGAGAAATGAGGAAAGTGAGGTCCTGTTGTCAGTAATAAGTGGTGTGGGTTGCTGTTTCTGAAAGAATCCCGATAAATAGGAAGAGGAGTGAAAGATAGTGAGGTAAACAAGATTAGTTAAATGAATGTTGGAGAACAGTGTTCCGATAAGTGTGACTGATTTAAGCTATATCGCGGTGCAAGAACGCTAGGAGAGACTTGAGGATAGCTTAGAGTAGTTGTGGTGAGATGTTGGAAAGTAATGATACGTTAGTTAATTGCGTCGGGTAGACGAGAAACTTAAAAGTTGAATTAGTTATTGGTACAGTAAGTAGAGGTATTGGTGAGAGGTCTATAGTAAATGGACACAAATTTTTTTGCTGGTCGTAGTAGGGTGGAGATACCGTAGTCAACGGTGATGATTAAGTAGTTGTAGTAATACTTGGAACAAATCCAGGGGAAACAATTGGTGTGCCGAGCCACAGGTTCTATTGGTAGATAGTACGGTCATTGTTGATTATTGACTTTTATTGAGAGAACAGATATTGTTCTAAGTTAGGAATTGGTCTGTAGGTAACAGATATATATATATATATATATATATATATATATATATATATATATATATATATATATATATATATATATATATATATATATATATATATATATATATATATATGCTTGGTATTGAGTTGTTTTGTTTTATCGGTTATAAGAATAACAGAATAGGCATGACTTGGGTGAATAGATGTGAATAGATATGTATTTCATTGGTTAGTATAAGAGACCAATGTCTGAATATGTATAGGTATGTTATATTATTTTTTGCTTGACTTTGGTCTTTGTAAAATGATTATTCACTATTTGATTTTAGAATAGGATTATTGTGTTTTTAGTCTTTTGCGTACAAACTATTGGTCCGTAAAAGAGACCAGTAGTGTTAGGTAACATTAGATATTTTCTTCTAATTTAAGTTGTTGCATGTTTTATTGTGGGGATAAACAGTTCAAAACCTGGGGGGTATGACATCCTGTTGTTTTATGTTGGTTGAATTACCTTGTTTATAAATATGTTAGAAATTAGTTAAGTTTAGTTTACATGGTTTTGTCTAGAATAAAAGGTAATACATGGGGCTTTATTTAGGACCCTTCGTTCAGAAAAGAGTTAATAAACTACTGAGAACTAGTAGAGAGACACATTCTCTTTGTGAATAATAAGCATATCAGCATATCCTGTTGGTGGGGTTGCTGTGATAGTCAGCGTTGATAAATCAATGATATAAATGCTGCAAAGTTGTGGAAACATATGCCATACGGGGTTACTACACAAGTAAAATGGTTATGGGGAATTTAAGTGAGCATTAATTGAAGATATATGGATTGGACGCCATATTGGAAAAAAGATTAAAGTGAATAACGTATATAGCAGTGGGGTAAATGATGGGAAAGTTTTGAACATAGTTTCCATGGGGTCAGAAGTGAACATAGATTTAGAGCCATGATGTACTTTCATAAGAGACACGAGATTGCTGGCTTATAGAAGAAGAAGTGGGTAACGTGCTACGCCAGACAGTGTAAAACATGAATTGAATCCATGTTTTTATATATAGTGGATACAATAGAAAAGGGGTGTAAGTGTGTTAATGAGAAATGAACATTGTCACTGTGGAGACAAAATGATAGGAGGTATTGGGGGTCCGTGATATATGGACTGAGATAGAATAACGTAGATTGCAAGCAGTCACAGACATGAGTGTAGAGGCAGTATATGGTTGCTGTTGATAACGGCATAAATTGACAAGTAGAGGTTTTAGTAGATATGCCCATAATAAATGGACATTAAGAGAGAATTTTGAGTGAGGTATAGGTGATGTGTATAATATTGGGACAGGTCTTGAGGGATAATGGACCTTTTTAATTGTGTCCTCGGGATGTGTTTTGTGGTTGACATTACAATGTGAGGTTGAGGTAAGGTACAGAGCTATAAGATTAGTAGTGTCTGTAATATATAGACACTTGGGAGTGAATAATATTTTTGATGGTTGGTATTTGATGCTGTAGATAGCAGCGTAAACTGTTGCCATAATAAGTGGTATAAGGGAACTGTAGAAGATATAATTGTTTTAGACTTTATTACATAAAGTCTCAAATGACATAGGGGGGTAAAGGTGTGTGTGATTTAGGTGAGTGTGGTTTTTGTGTGGAAGACTTCTACTTCTTTGAATCTTCGGTGCGCACCGATTCTTTGTCTTCCTATAGTGTGCGAGTGATTTCAGCTTAGTTGAAAGTGGAGAAGCAGTAATGGGGAGGTCATACGGGTAGTGATGACAATGGGGAGTTGAGGTAGTGTCGGAAGAGTACAGCGTTTGAATTTTTTAAGCGGAGTGTTTATAAAGAGAAGAAGAAGTATTCAAAAAGGTAACCATATGTGTTATGATGTATTGTATAAAGTTGAGATTTAAATGTTATTGTAATTAATATATGTTATGTTTTTTTTGAAGGGACAGAAATAAAGAGGAAATATTTACTTAAGTTAGTTTGGGGCGGCTTATAGAAATTATGGGAGGTAAGGAGAGAAGATGTAGGATAAAAGGGGTTAGGAGTTAAAGACTTTTTGAAGGAAAAAAGTCTTTTCAAAACATAGGAAGGTGTAGCAGAATGTATTAGTTTAGGTGTGCAAAGCTACAGCACGCTTGAGCATCAAGATGGAATGAGAAGAAAGATGCTCAAGTCGTGACGTGGCTTGTTGTTGGGTTAGTCAGAAAACATCTAGGACTAGAGAAGCGAGGTCGCCATCAGGATTGCATTGTATTCAGATTTTGTAATGGCCATCAATTTCAAATAAAGCTGGATTTATATTCACCCAGCAGAACTTGTTAGTCCTCTCTGTGTGCACATCGCATTGTTACATATGTATGCATGCATGCAGTGTACGCGCGGCAGTGTGTATGTATATTTGAATAACGAAGACACAAACAATAAATTGCACGATTTATTGCCTATCATATTTCGCTGCATCTCGTCAGGTACATACTGCAGAAATCGCACAACTTACGTGAATTAACTGAGACGACTGTCAAAAAAACAGATAGAAGAAACCCAGTAGATAATTGACATTACTGTGCGAATGTGTATATATTTCAACTTGAAGGATGTATCTAGTTAATTCACGCAAGTTGTGTGATTTCTGCAGTATGTACCTGACGAGATGCAGCTAAATATGCCAGGCAATAAATCGTGCAATCTATTGTTTGTGTCTTCGTTATTCAAGTTCACTACGGGAAAACATTGTTTTGAATTTCTCATGTGTATGTATATGTTATTGAGTCTGTGCATAACTGAGAGTTTGTACAAGTGATATATGTATGCATGCATACATGTATGCGTGTGTATTTATGGATGTGCATGTGTACGTGTGTCTGACCGTCTCATAACATTGTAATATGTTTTATTTATGTTTTACAAAATCAATGTGACAATGTTTTTTTTTTATATGTGAATGTAACATGCACAATAGATGAACGAAAGATGAGTGATTGGAAGAGCCGAATGTAAGACGGGCCTGCGTGCCCAATTTGAAACCCTTTGAAAATAAAGTTTGTTCGTTCGTTCGTTCATTCAGATGGTGATTTGCATTTATATGTGCATCCATAAAACAGTTACATCATGTAGAGGTGATCTAAATTATTTGTTTGTATAGATATTGGCAACCGGTTACAAGCATTTGGAGTGACTCATATATGGGACGTGTTAGAAAAAGGGGATCTAAAACATAAAGCATGGATAACACCAAAAACTTTAAAGAAAATATAAGAAAGGAGAAATAAAAACGTAGAGATAATTAACAACATAACCAGAGCTGCTAAAGTCAGACCATAAGACAAATACAGAGAAGCTAACACATAAGTTAAGATGCGCATAAGGGTGGATGGAAGACAATATTTGGATGCTTTAGCAAGAAAGGCAGAGGATGCAGCATCGATGGGAAACCTCAGAGACCTTAACTGAACCACAAGGAAGTTGGTTATCAGTTATCAGTTCAGTTATCAGTTGAGGTATCTTCATTGCACTCCGGACATGTCCATAGGTACTCAGATCCTCCCCCAGCATATGCATCAGCGTCTGGTGGCTAATAGTGCCAGTTCTGTGTTGGTTGACGAGGCGCTTTGTTTTCCCGATGTACCTCTCGCGTCTGGCTGTGCCGATTCTTACTCCCAAGTCTTTCATCCTGGACAGCGATGTGGAATCACTGACGTCAAAGTCCTCTGTTCTCGCCATATCTTTGAGGACGTTAATAACATCGGCACGATCCATGGGCTGGCCATCTACAGGGGTGCAGAGCCAGCCAGTTTATCAGCTCGTTCATTTCCCTCGACTCCCGCATGTCCCGGGACGAAGATGAAGGTGACTTTACGGACAGCAGACTTCCGCAGCGACTCAGTCCACTGTCTACTTTCAGATCCAGCTTCGACCTTCTGAATCATGCTTGGTATAATGCTTTGATTCCAGCCATATGAAAGCCTGTGTAACTGCCATCACCTCCATCGTCATGCTGCTCGTGGTCATAGAGTGGGAACCACTGGATTCTTGAACGGTTCGGCCCGCTGAACGGGCTGTAAATGCCCACGCACTTCTCTGCTGCTTTACAACAGATCCATCTGTATAGATGAGCACTTCGGGGCTATCTAAATGTTCATAGATGAGCGCGTTAACCTCTGCATTGACAGCGGCAGGGTTCTGCTCTCTGCACCGTCTGTCGAGTGTGATAATGCAGGAGAAAGTGCACTTAAAAGCTGGAGGAACCGGCACCCATTCCTTGCCGGGGTTGATACTGGTAAGACTGCAGACCTGTCTGACGACATCTTCCGCCCGACCCATCCATGACTTGCCCCTCTTTAGCCTGTCACCCTTTTCTCTGAATATAGCGTCATGCAGAGGGTGCTGCTCATCTGCACTTATTTTTAAGTATGCACGAGCTCTCCAGATCTTGATCCTGTGTTCCATTGCTCTGGAAGTCAGGAGGTATCTCATTGCTACACAGCTGGTGTCTCTCGTGCAGCCCAAAATGATGCGCATGGCTTCGTTTTGTACCTTTTCAAGTCTTCCAATCTGTGTAGGGCTGACAGTGAGGATGGCCAGGGCATACTCGACGCGTGAAAGCACAAGTCCTTGGAACAGAAGTATTAGCAGTCTTTGCTCGATATTGGCAGTCGCCATGACTCTCATTGCTGACAAACCTTTTCGAGCCTTCGTTATGACATAATCGACATGATCTCTGAAGGACAGGCTACGATCAAGCCTCACGCCAAGATATGTCATTGACTGGGTTCTACTCAAAATGCTCCCATCCATTCTTACTGCCGGCAGGTCTGTTTTCACAATATGGTTGTTTAGGGAGAACCATGTAACCGATGCCTTTGCAGGGTTGACAAGGGCGTCGGCATCAGCACGCCATGAGGAAATACGATCTAGTTCGCCCTGCATATCATTGGCAACCGCCTGAATATCTCGATCCTGCGGGAGGAAGTTAGTTTTCTTCTTCTGATCTTGCTTATGGCGTCTTGACCAGTGTTGTCGTACGGGAAGGCATTTGTCTTGTTTCTTTGACTCATGGCCCTGTCTTTCATGATCAGGATGACACAAGGGTAGTGGTCACTATCGTGGTATCCCAGTGTGCCCCACTGGCACCTTGGTGCAATGGTGGGCGACACCAGAGCCAAGTCAATGACGCTGTCAGAGTCACCTGGTCGAGTGGCTATTCTAGTGACCTTCCCATCATTCAGACAGATTAGGGCAGCAGATGCCAGGGCGTCCTCCAGATCTTCTCCCTGTCTATTGGTGATGCAATTCCTCCATTGACTGCCTCTGGCATTGAAGTCCCCACAGTAGATTATATGCCTTTCATCCATATTGAACAAACTCTGCCATTGTCGCACGTCGACCTTCCCATTTCGCTCATAAACGTTCACGATTACAAGCTGCACTGGCGTCATTATTCTTAATGCCTGCACTTTGTCTCCATTGTCTTTATTCCATTTCTGACATTTGTCCTCCATGCAACACGTTCAGCGGCGACTTGCTCCTAATGTGCGTTATCAATGCCTGTTTCAATTATGTCCCACTTACACACATCTTTGTGTCGTAGTAGAGGCCGACCCTGAGATCTCTT
This sequence comes from Cepaea nemoralis, assembly GCA_014155875.1. Lineage (NCBI taxonomy): Eukaryota > Metazoa > Mollusca > Gastropoda > Stylommatophora > Helicidae > Cepaea > Cepaea nemoralis. The sequence goes on from JACEFZ010025356.1 coordinate 86,687, forward strand.
ACCCATCTGTAATTCACAAAATAAGTTGTGCTTTGGTATTCTACCATCATCCATATTCCTTACATGCCCTATCCATCTAAGTTTACGATGTCTGAGCACGGAACAAACCGTCACACAACTAATCTTTCCAATATTTCAGTACTTGTAATTTTGTCTTGCCATTTAATACCAAGTATTCTTCGCAGACACCGCAAATGAAAACTGTTTAAATGTTTCTCTTGGTGTGAGTAAGTTGGCCAGCCTTCACTACCTTAAATAAGAGTGCTAAGGACACAGACTTGATAGTCAAGGACTTTTGTTTTGGTAGTAACCTTCCTGTTTTCCAAGACTCTTTTTGATAATCTGTTCATTGTTTTTGCTGCCTTACCAATCCTGATGTTGATTTCCTGATCTAGGGATAATTTACTATTTACCTCTGATCCTAATTATGTAAAATGGTCTACCATCTCCAGTTCGGCGTTGTCAATAAAGATTGATAGTATCCCATGTGCACCTTGTGACATAATCTGTGTCTTCTGTGTGCTTATGTATAAACCAAATTCAGAACAAACATTGGATAATGCAGATTGTAGACATAGTAATTCTTCTCCAGATTGCGCCGTAAATGTAGCGTCATCTGCAAAAAGCAACTCTCTGATCAGTACCCTTCTAAATTTTGATCTTAGCCTTCAATATCTGAATATTGTAGAGTCCGCCATCTGAGCGTGAATGAATGTATATACCACCATCCTGATCACGAAATGCATATTTCAGTAGAAGTGAAAAGTATATTCCAAAGAGGGTGGGAGCTCAATTGACAAGGACTTATAACCCGTAATTGCTGCCTCTCGCTTTGAGTCCGATACCGGTTAAGACCAGGGATGGTGTTATGCCTCTCCATAGTACAAATTGAATATCGTTTTCTGAACGTTAGCAACTCTATATACAGGACCTGCAAAATTTAGTAGATGCGGTTGTTACACACAGTGAACAACTAGAGTTAGAATTAAATTGTAAAAAGACACAGATTATGGTCGTCACTAGGAAGAACGAAATACCAAATAGGTACAATTATCTCGGAACAGTAATAACATCTGATGGGAGATGCCTTGAAGAGATTAGAACAAGAATCGTCATGGCAAAAGTAGCCTTTAGCAAGATGAAAAACATACTGACCAATAAAAATATGTCAATTGAAACGAGAAAAAGAGTGTTGAGATGCTACATAGAACATATACTTTTGTATGGATGTGAAGCTTGGGCAATGAGCAGTCAGGCTGAAAAACATCTGATGGCTGTAGAATGTGGTTTCTGAGGAAGATGCAAAGAATACCATGGACAGCCAGAAAGACCAATGAACAAGTTCTTCAAGAAACAAATGAAGATCTAAACTGATTAGAGACAAACGTAGACAGTCACAATTTTTTGGGCATATTATTAGAAGAAATGAATTGGAGAACTTGGTGACAACTGGTAAGATCGAGGGGAACAGACCAAGGGGAAGACCTAGAAACAAGTATCTGGATGGCTTGGCCTTGTGGCATGGTCGAGACAGAAACACAGAGCTGATCCACGATTCTGGTGATCGAGTGAGATGGCAGAACATGACCGCCCACGCTTACCGGCATGGCACATGATGGATGGATGGATGGAACGTTAGCACATGTTTTCGATTATCAGCCGGCTTTGTTTCGCCATGTTGTGTACCACTCAATCTTCGATATCCTGGATTTCCTTATGTCTTTTCTCGGGCGGGATGGTTAAGATACTATACAATTATTCTGGTCTTAGCCAAATATTTAATGTTCTTTTAACATTAACTGTCGTGGCGCTCACTGGATTTATACCACAATGACATGTCGGCACATACGGAAAGATTTAAGTAAATAATTATTAATACATACCCTTCGTTTCTCGTGACCACATACCTTTCAGTTGCGCAGCTGGTGCCGCTAAGGTTCCCTATATGTTTTAATATCAAATACACGGCTAACGAAAGCCAGCAGAATTTACACTACGACACGTTAAATGTGTTCTTTTTCTTCTTCGTTCGTCTGAAGTGTGTGTGTGTGTGTGTGTGTTGTTGTTGTTTTTTTTTTCAGAAGTGAATTGCGTTATGCCAAGTTTATTTGCACCGTTAGGCCGACACATCCGACTTCTGCAGGTGTTTGTTGATCGGGTTAACTTTCCCGGGAAATGTTTTCTATAGTCTAGCTGACAGAGAACCTGCTTGTGCAACATCAGGTAATAAAATGGCAGAAGGAACCTATGTATTTGCTGACTGGAAGTGGTTTTTATGTTGCCAATTTCAATCATGCCAAACTGAGCCAGATTCAGCCTAACCTGTTGCTATGGCGGTAAACATACACTTACGCTATGATTTATATATATATATGATATAATAGGTTGTAAATCTACATCAAAAACAAAGAATGTCGAGTAGGAGTAAAGAGGGTTTTTTAATCGATATATACATAACCTAATAACATGGATATATTTAGTTCAAGCAAAAGTGGATGGGTGGTTCCATGACTTCGTCACAGCAATGTCCTGTGTCATACTGGTTGACCCCTGCCTCTTCTTCACAGAACAATTAGTCATTAGTCATTAGTCCATCTTCATGGCAACAGGTCGTCCCCATTATGCTTCGTTCATGTGCCAGTGAATATCACACAAAATGCTCCTCACTGTCCCATGTGAAAAGTAGAACAGACAGGAGTCTCGACGAATCAACAGTCCGCACTGGTATACAGTGCATAATGCCGCTGCCAGAATGCCAACATAAAAGTCCTCCACGAAAAATAATGTTCATCGTCGATGGAAGTGACAGTAACTAGAAGACCGGTAGCCACACATTATTACATAAGGCAACACAGTCAGTTCAGCCACAGGCCGGCCGCCATCATCCGGAACATGCAGTTCACGCTACAAACAACCACCGACAGATGTGAAAGCATTCCACGCGAAATTACACAGCTCACAGTGTCGCTCCACGCACTCAACTCAGTAGCCCAACATGAGGAAAATGCGTATGCAAACTGTAGTCACAAGCATAAGCTCTCCATAGGCGTTAACCGTTCAAATGCCTATCCTCCATGTTGTAGCTTCCAGGAACAATGTCTTCCACCATTGTTCTCTTCATGCCATACCTGATGCTCTTTATGAGCCAGTTTTCTCCAATGTCCTGATCTGATAGAATGTCAGTATCCCTTTGTGCTTCCTTATTCGGGTTACTATGTTTCCATATAAAAGAATACATAAAGTAACGTGGTATTCGATTGACCACACAACAGGAAATTAAATAGCGCATCGATGACATCAGAAACCCATAAACAATCAATCAATCAATCATGTGCCATGCCATAAAGCGTGGGCGGTCATGACTCGCCACTTCACTCGATCACCATAAACAATAGCAGAAATGAAATAAAAAGCGAAAACGCTGATAATAAATACAAGCAAAATCAGAGCTATGAAAGCCTGGGTCAAAGACAAATACACAGAAGTTAATAAAGGAATTAAGCAGAAAAGGGCAGATAACAGACAATACACAGAAGACGCAGCAATAGAGGCTGAAGAAACAACATCAGAAAGAAACCTGAGAGATGTTTACGGTACAACAAGGAAGAATTTAGGAAAATATAAACAAACAAATTTTACTGTGACGGTTGTTACAGTGCTATTTTTACTGTGCTCGATGCTACTATTAATTATATTGGTTTACTATGTTTACCCCTGTTGACTTTACGTTCTTGCAGTCTGGTCAAGATTACAGATTTAAGGTCACCATTTAAAATGATCGACTCCATTGCATCGGGTGTTATACCATCTGGCTCTGGCTCTTTCTGCAGTGTTTCTGCCCAATGTGTTGCACAATGCACGAACGCGTGATCTCCGAGAGAAATTGCAACTATGAACAGAATAATGGAGCCAAGGATCGAATCTACAACCTTCGGAGCATGGACACTTCTCCTGATTCATTTAACCACCTTGCATTTCTGAGGAATTACTGATCTGGTGACCTCAGTAGCCCCACACACAAACGTGTCAACTGGTTCATCTCGTCTGACACCCACTTAGCATGGTACACAAAGAAGCTGATTGCTGCCATCCTTGACCTCCTCAGAGACCACCCATTATCTTTTGTGTCCAGTCCATCTGTATTTTCCTAAGCATACTCATTAAGTCATTGAGAATATACTCAATAAACGTAAGAAACATAGAAAAGTAGAACTTATTTAGCAAGTAATTTAGCCGATGCTCAAAAGAGACCTAGAAATGTGGAACTTATCTGCCAAGTAATTCTACCCAATGCACGAAAGAAACTTAGAAAAGCAGAACTAATTTAGTAAGTAATTTACCCAATACATGAAAGAAACCTAGATGAGTGGAACTTAGTTAGCATGTAATTTACCCAATATATGAAAGAAACCTAGAAAAGTGGAACTTATTTAGCAAGTAATTTACCCAATATATGAAAGAAACCTATCAAAAGTGGAACTTATTTAGCATGTAATTTATTCAATATATGAAAGAAACCTAGAAAAGTGCAAAATATTTATCAGGTAATTTACCCAATATGTGAAAGAAACCTAGAAAAGTGGAACTTTTTAATCAAGTAATTTACCCAAAATATGAAAGAAACCTAGAAAAGTGGAACTTATTTACCAAGTAATATGTTGTTGTTTGTCCATCAAGAATGATGATGACCATTCAATTCATCCAGTGGAGTTGAAAGTATGGAGCCGTGTGTTCTAAGATGGCTGATAAGGCCTATTTTGGCTCGAAATGTTCTTTGACAATGTGGACAAAGAATTCTTGACGTTTCTGGAGGAGGTTTTCCTGCAGTGGCTTAGTTTGTGTGTGTGTGTCTTTCCTGCCCTTTCTCCACAGCTCTTGCAGTCCTGGTTGCCTCACACGTGACTGCACCCTTGCGTAATGATGCACGCCACGAATTTCGGTCTCTGGCTGCAGTCTCGTCTCCCAGGTGTCATGATGAATTCCAAAAGTATACAGTGAGATTTTCAGCGTCTTTAAAGCGTTTCCTCTGGCCATCTTGGGAACGTTTACCACAACGCAACTCGCTGTAAAAAATTCGTTTAGGGAGCCTGTGATCTGGCATGCGGGTTAAGTGACCAGCCCAGCGAATCTTATTCTTCATTAATAGAGTGTGGATACTGGGCATAGACGCTCTTTCTAGGACTTCAATGTCTGGGATCTTGTCTTGCCATTTAATCTTCAGACTGTGTGGAAGTGGTTTAATTTCCTAGCGTGTTGCTGATAAACAGTCCAGGTCTCACAAGCATATAGCAGTGTGGATAATACAACTGATTTGTAGACTTTCAGCTTTGTTTGCAGGCTTATTCCATTTCTGTTCCATACATTCTTGTACAGTCTGCCTAAGGCCGCGTTGGCCTTGGATATTCTTGCACTCACTTCATCATCAATTGTGGCAGCTTGTGACACTGTGCTGCCAAGATAGGTGAATTTGTCCACAACACTTAGTTTATGACCATTAACTTTGATATTCGGCACAGTGTGATTATTCCCTGGAGCTGGCTGGTACATAACTACAGTATTCTTAAAGTTGATATTGAGCCCATTGTTGGCACAGGCATGTGAGAAAGCTGAAACATTGTGTTGCATGTCTGCCTCTGAGTTGGCATATAGAGCGCAAGCATCAGCAAACAGGAGCTCTCTGACAGTGTTGTAATATACCCAATATGTGAAAGAAACCTAGAAAAGTGTAACTTATTTACCAAGTAATTTACCAAATACATGAAAGAAAAATAAAAAGGAGGAACTTATTTACCAAGTAATTTACCTAATATATAAAAGAAACCTAGAAAAGCAGAACTTCTTTAGCAAGTAATTTACCCAATTTATGAACGAAACCTAGAACAGCAGAACTTATTTAGCAAGTAATTTACCCAATATATGAAAGACACCTAGAAAATAGAACTTATTTACCAAGTAATTTACCCAATTTATGAACGAAACCTAGAACAGCAGAACTTATTTAGCAATTAATTTACCCAATATATGAAAGAAATCTATCAAAAGTGGAACTTATTTAGCATGTAATTTACCCAATGCACGACAGAAACCTAGAAAAGCGAAACTTATTTTAGCAAGTAACTTACCCAATACAAGAAAGAAACTTAGAAAAGCAGAACTTATTTAGCATGTAATTTACCCAATATATGAAAGAAACCTAGAAAAGCAGATCTTATTTAGCATGTGATTTACCCAATATATGAAAGAAACCTAGAAAAGCAGAACTTATTTAGCATGTAATTTACCCAATATATGAAAGAAACCTAGAAAAGGGCAATGTGACATATTCACCTATCCATCATTTTCAGCGCGTCAACGTTACACAGCAACCCAGAGATTATCAAAACAATTACAGCACCGTAGAACACCGAACTCACTAAGCGATACTAATGACAGACAGATGCCAGGATAAGAATAGAAAGGGTAGCGTCAACAGAACAGAATGTGACTGGTAGAGACACATCACGTGGATATAGCGTCCCCCAGCTCGGGCGCCGCTTTAATAAAACCGCGCACTTCTATGACTTCAGGGCGAGCGAGCAGTCGCCAAAGCTATGTGTTGTCCAACTTTCAAACTTTTACAACGGGCAGTTTGATCTAGTCTGAGGTAAGCGTGTGATTCTCAGATCTAAGTGGTACCAGATGTATAACGTAAAGGTATCCAGTGTTGTGCGTCCAATGAATTGTATTTTTGATAAAATAAATCTCTGAAAATGTGAAAAACTGCCGATCGCAACTTCAATACAAGTGCCACTTCTCCGGCGAAACCGACATCTTATAATTTCTCAAAACTGCAAAACTCTGACTTTCTACACTACATCTAACAACTTCACTATGTGCATATGACTATAATCTATCACAGAATAATGTACGAGATGAAATTTCCAATGCACTCAAATGCTTTTCATCAAAAACTTCTAGGAAAACGTTTCTGCAGAGATAGTCAGCTGGTGCAAACGAAACACTACCTTGCTTTAAAAATGTACTTAATTCTGTCTATTTTGCAATCTAAAGAACTGAAACAGGAATTATACTCTTCCTTTTCTCTTTACGAATTGAAAACAAATAGTATTTGATAGAAATTAGTTTATTCATGTGTCAGATTTTATTTAGACAACGCACTACATCAACTGCATTGCTTAAAATAGGTTTACGTTCACAAACGCCATTTGTGATAGCCGACCTACTTAATCTGCTCAGACTAAAGGGTGAAAATTACCTTGGTCTATAGCCAACTGTGTCGCCAACAGAATGGACATGATATGCACTGGTAAAAGATGTAGGAGAAGTATAAGTAGACAGAGAGGAGGAGAGTATTAGGGAAAAATACTTTAAGTAATAATTTTTTTCTAATATATTGTGTCATGACCTTGTATAGATTACATTTTGTAACAAATACACATCAGAAATTCTGTATGTTGGACATGAACCACAATAAAAGCACACTAGATGAGTTAAACTCATATTAACTGATGTAGATGTGAGGACAATTAGTACAAGCTATGGAACCCCACACAACAGAAGTTAACTCAACACAATACACTTCACACCACACAACTCCACACCACAACAGCAGGAACAAGGAAATGATTTAGAATAGGAAGTAGTTGCCTTGGAAAGTACAGATAAACAATTATATACACAATGTAGAACAAATAGAGTAATGTGGATGTTTAAATGTATGCCATTTGTACAAATGCATCTCATACTTGTGTTGATCTTGCCTGTCAGCTTGATTACCATGATTCAGGGAACATCACATTATCACTCTTATCTGTGTCTGACTGTACACTACTCACTGAACTACAGGTCCACTGAGGAAATGCATACAGCAGGTACCAGACAACAGAAGCTGCATCCAGTGTAATAATCTGACCCACCCCAAAGTAACACAACAATACTTCTTCTGATCTTATCATTTTTGTTTTGTTATGTTGTGTTCACACTATGAACATGCTGTAAAGGATTATACATACCTGTATGAATTTTAAACAGTGATGTCTTGGTGCCACACCTAACCAACAAGGAGGGAAGGGGAGTGAATGAGATGATCAACACCTGTGATGGCAGATGACTCCAGCCTTAAGCAGAGAATGAGAAGTCTTCAGTGAAGCTAAACTGGCCCAACCTGAAGTGGATCCATCAGACCATGGACCCAGGCTTATCATCCGCATCTCATCACACCAGGTTTTCTTATCACTCACACAAACTTCACCCTCTCAGGAAATAATTTTCTTGAATTATTGTTGGATGTAGAAATTGTTAACTATAGTACATTTTGGTAGTTAAAATATCTCACTATACAATGAATGTTATTATTTATTGACTGACTATACTTGGTCCTATGAAAGTTTTTTTTTCTATTTCATTCTGTAAATGTCAACAGCTGTTGAAAAAAAGAAGACAATGTCAAATAGGCCAAAAGAAACTGGCACAGTCAATAAATTTATTTAAATGTGAAGATCTCTTCCACTTAATTTGTCAGTCCAAACTATCTGTGGGAAAATCTCTATCTTGTGTGTAGAACATGTCTCAATGTTCCCTTGTGTTTGTTGAATGTTTAATTAACAAATACACATTCACATAAGATAAATTCTTAGTTGGAGAGAGAGAACAGGAGACTCTTCATCTTTAACTGTTCCAAATCCATGTTATATAGCACCTGATTCTTATTGAGAAAGTCTTTTCAGACAATTTCTTAAGATGGAAGAAGGGGGTTCGTGAGCTATACCATTAAATACCAGGTGGAAGGACAGGGGACAAACCTAGTGATGACTTTTCTATTAAAAGAGGACCACACACCCTTAGACGAATAACCAAATCCGAGTCTGTAAATCTTTCAAGGGTCGTATTCTTGATCTATTTACATATAAGAAGAGGATGGGGCCCAGCTACCTTTAACAGAGATGGGTCATGCACTTTAGTGATTGCCAGTCCCTTCAAAATATACGACAGGCAACATATTTATCAGGTAATTTACCCGATATGTGAAAGAAACCTAGAAAAGTGGAACTTTTTTATCAAGTAATTTACCCAAAATATGAAAGAAACCTAGAAAAGTGGAACTTATTTACCAAGTAATATGTTGTTGTATGTCCATCAAGAATGATGATGACCATTCATTTCATCCAGTGGAGTTGAAAGTATGGAGCCGTGTGTTCTAAGATGGCTGATAAGGCCTATTTTGGCTCGAAATGTTCTTTGACAATGTGGACAAAGAATTCTTGACGTTTCTGGAGGAGGTTTTTCTGCAGTGGCTTTTTTTGTGTGTGTCTTTCCTGCCCTTTCTTCACAGCTCTTGCAGTCCTGGTTGCCTCACATGTGACTGCACCCTTTCGTAATGATGCACGCCACGAATTTCGGTCTCTGGCTGCAGTCTCCCAGGTGTCATGATGAATTCCAAAAGTATTCAGTGAGATTTTCAGCGTCTTTAACGCGTTTCCTCTGGCCGTCTTGTGAACGTTTACCACAACGCAACTCGCTGTAAAAAATTCGTTTAGGGAGCCTGTGATCTGGCATGCGGGTTAAGTGACCAGCCCAGCGAATCTTATTCTTCATTAGTATTAATTGATTGATTGATTGATTTAGGAACCGACATCACAGCATTCGGGACATTCCCATAAGCGCTCCGTCCCCATCCTCAGCAGCCAGCGAAGAGTTCCAACACTAATAGTTCCAGTAGCAATCTGATTATATGTCCGTCTCGCCTTTCCTCTGAGCGTCGAGCGTCGTCCAGATCCCCTCGTCACACCTCGCTGTCTCATTCTTACCAGACTATGGTGATCCATTTGCTCCTCCGAGGTGTACACGTGCTCCAACAAGGCCGCAACCACGTCTGCCTTGTCATGCATCAATACTCCATCAAGTTTTGCCGAGCCAGCCAATCTGTCCGCCTGTTCATTCCCCAGCACACCAGCATGCCCAGGAGAAAAGATCCAGGTGATGCTTGCTACCCGTGACCTCCGAAGCGAAACAAGCCACTCTGCACGAAGCTTGCCTGTTCTCACCCTTCTCAACATGCTTTCTGAGTCAGTTACAATCACAATGTGTGTTTGTATCGTGTTTTCTATCCAGCAGAAATCTGCACTGACCGCCTCCACCTCCATTCTTCATTAGTAGAGTGTGGATACTGGGCATAGACGCTCTTTCTAGGACTTCATTGTCTGGGATCTTGTCTTGCCATTTAATCTTCAGACTGTGTGGAAGTGGTTTAATTTCCTAGCGTGTCGCTGATAAACAGTCCAGGTTTCACAAGCATATAGCAGTGTGGATAATACAACTGCTTTGTAGACTTTCAGCTTTATTTGCAGGCTTATTCCATTTCCGTCCCATACATTCTTGTACAGTCTGCCAAAGGCCGCGCTGGCCTTTGAGATTCTTGCACTCACTTCGTCATCAATTGTGGCAGCTTGTGACACAGTGCTGCCAAGATAGGTGAATTTGTCCACAACACTTAGTCTATGACCATTCACTTTGATATTCGACACAGTGTGATTATTCCCTGGATCTGGCTGGTACATAATCACAGTCTTCTCCAAGTTGATATTGAGCCCAATGTTGGCACAGGCATGTGAGAAAGCTGAAACATTGTGTTGCGAGTCTGCCTCTGAGTTGGCATATAGAGCGCAATCATCAGCAAACAGGAGCTCTCTGACAGTGTTGTAATATACCCAATATATTAAAGAAACCTAGAAAAGGGTAACTTATTTACCAAGTAATTTACCAAATACATGAAAGAAAAATAAAAAGGCGGAACTTATTTACCAAGTAATTTACCTAATATATAAAAGAAACCTAGAAAAGCAGAACTTATTTAGCAAGTAATGTACCCAATATATGAAAGAAACCTAGAAAATAGAACTTATTTACCAAGTACTTTACACAATTTATGAACGAAACCTAGAACAGCAGAACTTATTTAGCAATTAATTTACCCAATATATGAAAGAAATCTATCAAAAGTGTAACTTATTTAGCATGTAATTTACCCAATGCACGACAGAAACCTAGAAAAGCGAAACTTATTTTAGCAAGTAACTTACCCAATACAAGAAAGAAACTTAGAAAAGCAGAACTTATTTAGCATGTAATTTACCCAATATATGAAAGAAACCTAGAAAAGCAGAACTTATTTAGCATGTAATTTACCCAATATATGAAAGAAACCTAGAAAAGCAAAACTTATTTAGCATGTAATTTACCCAATATATGAAAGAAACCTAGAAAAGCATAACTTATTTAGCATGTAATTTACCCAAAATATGAAAGAAACCTAGAAAAGCAGAACTTATTTAGCATGTAATTTACCCAATATATGAAAGAAACCTAGAAAAGCAGAACTTATTTAGCATGTAATTTACCCAATATATGAAAGAAACCTAGAAAAGCAGAACTTATTTAGCATGTAATTTACCCAATATATGAAAGAAACCTAGAAAAGCAGAACTTATTTAGCATGTAATTTACCCAATATATGAAAGAAACCTAGAAAAGCAGAACTTATTTAGCATGTAATTTACCCAATATATGAAAGAAACCTAGAAAAGCAGAACTTATTTAGCATGTAATTTACCCAATATATAAAAGAAACCTAGATAAGCAGAACTTATTTAGCATGTAATTTACCAAATATAGGAAAGAATCCTAGAAAAGTAGAACCTATTTAGCAAGTAATTTGCCCAATACATGAAAGAAACCTAGAAAAGTGGAACTTATTTATCAAGTAATTTACCCATTATATGAAAGAAACCTAGAAAAGCAAAATCAGCTCCTTTGCGTGTAACAAATAGAGACCAGCTCTTGTACTTGTAACAGATAGAGATTTGGCTTAGTAAACAATTGTAATGAAAGTAGATACACACACATATTACATGAGAAAAATTTGACAGCATCAACATTGAAAACTGCAACCTCACATAAATCCGTACTTATCTTGAAGAAAGAAGTGAACTGGGACACTCAGCCAGCTAGACACACACAGCTACAGATAACAGCATTGCTGCTACGTATGTGGTGCAACTGGTGTGGACTGTCAAAATGATGCCACAGACAGTGTTAATTAATTATTAACTTTCTGACCAAACAACATTGTCTACGAAAAAGATGATAATAGCAGAATTCTACACCTTCTTCTGTTGTGTTTTACTTTCCAAAGAAGCATAGACCCTCTCCCAAATCACAATTAGCTCATTGTAGACTTGCATGTTGATTGGTTGCAATCTGCAGTTATTGTCAGCAACATAAGCTGTCCAGTCATACACCACCAACTCTCCATATATGCCTCTTATGACATGTATGAAAGGTTACAGTGTGTAGTATTTTTTGCTTCCCGTGTGAGCCCCGGCAACACAGATTATTTACATCATTACTGATTTATTAACTTTCTCATTAAACTGTTAGCCGGTCTCCCTGGCCAAAGGTGTTAAAGACGTTGTTCGTAATCCTGTATATCCACGTGGCGAAAACAGCTGCGCGAGATTAGGCACTGGTATCTCACTGGTACCGCGCTGGTATCTTAATGGGATATGTGAGCTGGTCGTTTAGAAAGCAATGGAAAACTACTGAAAGTAAAACTTGCCTAGTACATCAACAGCGGCTACTTGATTGCTTGTGTTCGCTGGCTGTGATCTCCAGCGCGAAGTCCTGTATGTCGGATGAAGACATCCTGTTGTCCAACATCAATGTGATGTCATACAGGACCTGATGTTTGCGTGAGTATCCGTTGTCCCATGTCTGGCTTATTGGTGTGCAGACTGGTGGTTCCTCGCCGTGGAGGCAGACACTCTCCGACTTTGGAGGAATCAACGATCCTACTGACTTTAGCCAGGACCCCGAAGGGACCTGTTGCCCAGGACGCTCGGCGAGGACGCGTCAATAGGTCTTGGCCAGTATAGAACCTACCCCTAGTGCCTTGGAAACACCTCTGCGTCCCAACACCGGCTGAAAAATGCTAGTGTTGACTTGCTACTTTAGAGGCTGTCAAATTATTGAAAATATCAATTTTAATCAATGATTGTTTTTGTCATCAAGCAGTCTCAACTATACATAGGAGGACAATGACAACAATTAATCAATGATTACTTTTCTCACCAAGATTGTTGTATATGACAGCTTTGTGCAGTGGACGTGGAAGAGTAAATTGCATTCTCCACCATGGAATATTGTTATCCCACCACGTTTTAATACATGTTCTCACGTTAGAATTTGTATCACCGTCCACAGCCACATCAGAGGGGGCAATATTTGCATCGGCAGTGTTTTTCTGTTGCGTCCATTGCTTTAAAGCTACATTTCTACCTGTCATGGGATAGAAGACTGTATTTGAGTGTATGAACTCATTCTCCTGGAAGGTGTATGTGCCACTCTATTCATTGAATAATAATGTATGATTGTGAATGAAACGGAGCAATACAGATTATGTGACTATACCACTCTAAACAACAAGGTTAACGAAAAATGCAACTTTCAGATAGTGCCAGGTTTTGTAGAACGTGTCGATCAACACCACCACCATCATCATCTCTGTATCGAAGGTGGGTTGTAAGGAAACTCCGCCAGTCTCCGACCTGTGTCTTCATAATGCACTCAGGCAGGTGTCTTCCAGTCCATGTCTTGTTGTTATTTATCCACATGTAGCATAAGATAATTAAATTATTTAATAATGCCCTTTGTATTTTTGTTGACTGGCTGTAATTGTCGGATCTTTATCTCATACTGCCTAAATCAACACAAACAGACAGCGGAAAGTGTCAGCTTCATAAGAACACGATTACAAGTGACAGAATTGATGCTAGCTAGGGCTCGGAAGCATTCAAACGCAAACAAAAAGATACGTATATGATTACTTTACACAACTACAGAAACATACTACAAACAACGGTGCTTGACTGTAAAACTGTGTCCGAATATCCCACATCCGAACATATAATGTATCACTATGATGAATGACGTGTGAATTAACTCACTTCTTTACTCTATGCAAGCAAACAAATCCAACATGCAAGATAGATACATCAATTAAAACCACTTTTATAATTTGACAGGAGCTAAGTTAGTTCATTTGTGTATTAAGCGTGCAAAAGGCTTTGAGCGAATTGCACGCTTCAACTGAACCCAAGAGAGACAGACTTTTGAAAACGGGACACTGAGCTGAGACTGTCATATGAAACACACGGATCAGAAGAGGGCTGGCCATGGCGAATCATATATTGCCGCCATGTCAATATATAATTTAGGAATAATTATTGTACTGTTTACTAAAATGGATAATCGAGTTGATTTCTATGATTGTGAATTATATTCCTGATGTAGAAGTAATTATAAGTCTGAAACATTCTTCTGTGCATTGTTTTAGGTGTGTTGTCCGTGGTTCTAAAATGGAGTAAGTAGTAACGTAAGAATTCTATCCGAGAATATTATCCTCCAGTATTCTCTAAAGGGGACTCAACGCCAGAAATATTATCTAGAATCGCACTGGCATCTGGTGCCTTCAATAAACTTGCAAACATCTGGAAGTCAAAGACACTCAGCAAACATATGAAACTTAAAATCTTCAACTCTTCTGTGATTCCAGTGCTAACGTATGGATGTGAGAGTTGGAAATCAACGGTAGCTTTAGATAAAAAATTAGACAATTTTGAGAAAAAATGTCTTAGAAGAATTCTAAACCTCCACTGGACAGATTACAAAACCAATACGCAAATAAGACAAGAGACTAAGCAAGATACAGTATCCAATTTTATAAGAAAACGCCGTTGGAACTACATCGGCCATGTACTCAGAATGGACAAGACAAGAAACCCAACCAAGCCCTCTTATGGTCACCGGTAGGGAAAATAAAACGGGGAAGACCAAGAGAGACCCTGCGTATAACCATAATCAGAGCAGGCTCATTCAACGGCCAAGTGAACATCCAGGATCTACAACAGGTAGCAGCGAACCGCCGGACATGGAGATCCATGACTTCTGCCCTATACGCCGCCTTAGGCTCAAGAGGAAAGACTAACTAACTAAATTCTCTTGTGTAGTCGTTATGTTAGCTTGGGGTTGTGTTATGAGAAATCAGTATCCTCCCAGATGAATGGGCTATAACTCATAAATAAATAATCGATTGGTGTGTGTACTGTTACCTCACCCTGTTTTCGTATCTTTAGCTAGTTGAGATCGATTTATTTATTTATTTTTTTTTTGGGGGGGGGGGGGGGGTGTTTAAAAGTCTATCTAGGGCTGGTGGGGCGTTGGGCAGCACGTGTTGGTGTTGTGGGCGGTGGTCGGCGGTGGTGGTGTGGCGTGTATAGAAACTAACCAGCTATCTGTACAGGCGACGGATGTTACAAAAATCAATAATATTCATCCACATAAATGTTAATCCAGGGGCTTATCTTTACCATTATGAATGAGTCAGGTTATTAATATTACTCGTCAAAAGGCGAGCGCGGGTCGGGCACCAGGTTCGAATCCAAGTGGGGAGGTCGTGTGGTAGTGTAAATAGCGATCACATGTTTTTTGTGTGTTGTTGTTTTGTTGTTGTTGTTGTTTTTTTTTTGTTTTTTTTTTTTTGTAAAGTATCTGCGCTGGCGAAATCTGGTGTTATTAATCACGGGAGGTGCCCAGAGGAGGCCGGAATAAAATAGTGAGCGCAAAGAAGGAGGTGCGCGGTGGGTGAACGAGTGGTGAGTGGCTAGATAAGTGCTTCCGAACACTATCGTCACTGTTTCATATCTGTAAATGAAAACCTTAAACAAGTAAAGATGGCCAGTATTACTGGTTGTAGTGGGTATGGCTTTGCGAAATTCGTAGTTAAGGGGTGGGTAGCAGTTATTAGTGATCTGTAGATGGATTGCATTGGCTTCAACACTATCATCATACAGGTTACAGCTCTTCACGTGAAAACTTTAAAATAGTAAAGATGGCCGGTATGGCTTAGTGAAATTCGATGTTAAGGGATGGGCGAGTGGAGGTGTAGCTAGATAAGTGCTTCCAAACACTATCATCACACGATTTCAGATCGTTAAATGGAAACCTTATATATGGTCAGTATTACTGGTTGTAGTGGGTATGACTTAGTGACATTCGGTGTTAAGGGGTGAGTGAATGGAGGGGTAACTAGATAAGTGCTTCCGATCATTGTTAGGGGGTTAGGGGATTACGGGTTACACATTGACAAATGAAAACTGCAAACAAATAAAGACGGTCGGTATTATTGGTTGTAGTGGGTATGGCTTAGTGTCATTCGTTGTTAAGGCATATGTGAGCGGAGGCGTAGTTAGATAAGTGCTTCTGATTGTTGTTAAGGAGTAGGCAAGTGGAGGAGTGGCTTAATAAATACGTCGGTTCCCTACTAAGAGACAGAGGAGTTGCTAAATAAAGGGGGGGGGATAGAGGACATACCCAAACCACGTGACGATTTAGACTATACCTGTGTATTCATTCTGATCTTGTAATAAGGTCAAGAACTATTCTGGTATATTAACCATCTCCACATGGAGGAAAGTTTTCACACAATTCGGAAGATATTTCTGTTCAGCTAGAATGAAGAATGTTCACAAATTAGACTACACTCTCGCTGTGAAATTAATATAACTCGATGTGAAGTTGTTCGTCCTGAGAATGTAGAACTGTAGTGGCATGTAGATGTTAGCAAGGCGACCCGAATGAGGTGACGGTCTATTTAAATATATGTATGTGCCAACTGTTAAGTGGATTACCCTTGCAGGTGACCGTCTAAATAATTATATGTATGTAGCACATGTGGTATGAAGTACATGAATGTGGTAAGGCTGTGCACAGCGACCTCAGCCTGAAAAGAAGATCAGATCTCCAGTTATCGCTATGTATTATGATTTCAGGATTGGTGGGGTTCTCGTCGCTGATAGCTGCTATATCTGGCTACAACTACACCAACGAGAAACCCAGTGACAACATACTAAATTCTATTTCGTGCTCCTTCATGGCTTACTTGCCATCTAATAAGTGTAAAGAACTTTAACAATACCTAACCCCTGAACAGGGACAATAGTAGTCACGACCAGTGAAACATAGACCAATCAAATATCAAGGTCAACCAAGTACCAAGTGGAGATAGTCCTGAAAACCGTCGCCACCAGAGAAGAGGGAGAAATCTGACTTCAAGAACCACGACGGTCAGCTGTGAGGACCTGGAGCCGAAGCTAAGTGACAGACAACCCGTCTGTCACTCACATCCAAATATGAGAATACAGCCAGGGCTAACATGCAATCACCGATGATTATAAACTACACAATTCTGAATATCAACCTAAGACTAATGACAGAGACAATCAGAAGATAAATTATAATAATTTAGGGAATCAGGGACATATGCGAATCTTTAATGTCGGTGGTGCATCCCGTGGAGCGCACTGAAGGTTTTCTAAATAAATGTGTTGTTTTTGTAGACTGAGATTTTAAAACCATAGAATTTGTTGTAATATTAGTTACGATTGGATGATAGAATGTATGTGACTGAACGAAAGGTTGTAACTTTATATTTAGTCTATAAGTACTAAATGCAGACTGTGCAAAATAGTGTACAATAATACTAGTATTATTGTACACTATTTTGCACAGTCTGCGTTTATTTAAAAATAAAAATAGTAATTAGTATTATTGTACAGTCCTCTAAAAGTACTGGAGAGTTTTGGTCATAGACCATAACTTTAGGAAACGAAAATCCCAGCTGCACCTCCCCGTGGTAGAGGATGGAAAACACACCAAGGTGAGGCTAATACAGCTCTGGGGTCCGAGTATCCACCGGAATAAGTGGACAACTCTGCAGCTGAGCAGAGCAGGGCACTCACTTGTCCTTACAGTCGGAAATGGCTGTCAAAGACGAAGGTAAAAGACCACCATGTGGATGTGGAAGGCACGGGGAAACCACCACATTATCTTCCCAAGACTTCATGGCAAAACATATACCAGTGTTAGTAAACGACGTTAATGGCTGTCTTGGGACATCTTCGTAGGGTAGGGACAGTCATGAGTCACAGATGACACCAGACCGTCATCCAGCTTCTGATAACAAAATCATAAATAAAATAAATAAATTTAGAGCAGGAACATGGAATGTTAATTAAATGAGCCACGAAAGTTGAATAATGTTCTAAAAGAGATGGATAGCATGAAATTGAGTATACTAGACGTTAGTGAGATGAGATGAAGGGGATCGGGCAAAATTAAAGCTGACAACCACACAATAATTTATTCTGGAGGGGATACACATGAAAAAGGTGTAGGAATAATACTTGGCGAAGAAACAGCCAAGTCACTTAATGGATACTGGTGTATTTCAGATAGAGTAATTATGGTCAAACTCAAAGGCAAACCAATAGGTATAAATATTATACAAGTATATGCACCAAAAACAAGCAGTAGTGATGAAGAAATACAACACTTTTACGACGAAATAGAAATGGCGATGGCTCAAATTGGATCACAGGAAATAAAAATAATACTAGGAGATTTTAATGCAAAAGTAGGAAAGGGGAAAGTGGAGGATGTAGTCGGGAATTATGGTTTAGATACAAGAAATGAAAGAGAGGAAAAACTAATAGAATGAGCAAATATCAATGATATGATAATTCGGAAACACATGGTTTGAAAAACATAAAAGAAGACTATATACACGGAAAAGCCCTGATATGAAAATACGCAACCAAATTGATTACATACTAATTAATAAAAGATTTAGAAATGCTTTAATTAATGTAAAGACAATGCCTGGTGCTGACTGTAATAGTGATCATGTACCACTATGTGGACAAATAAAAGTAAGATTAAAGAGAGGGAGAAAAATGGTTAGGAACATGAGACTTAATAAAGCGGTCCTGAAAGTAGATAAAGAAATTCAAGAACAATACAGATGTGACTTTGAAAAATAGGTACAATGCAGCAGCTAAAATACAGAGTATAAATGAACAATGGGAATGTTATGGGACTCTATTCATCAAACTAGCAAAGAAATATTACCGAAGAGAAGCCAAATAGCTAAGAAAAAATGGATGAATGAAGAAATCTTAGAGCTGATGACAAAAGAAAACAGAGTAAACATGACAAACAAGAATATGCTAAGATAAATAAAGAAATAAAAGATTAATGTGGGCAAGCAAAAGAAAGTTGGTTAAACGAGCAGTGAAAAAAAAAGGAATTAAATGCCATTAAAGATATAAAAAAAATATGCACAGACAAATCAGTGAGCTCACGGGAAGAAAATTAGGAATAAATACAGGGTGTTTGAAATCAAAAACAGGAAAGATATTATTGGAGGAAGGTGCTATAATGAAGAGGTGGAATGATTATATAAGAGAATTATATAATGGAGAATGGGAAGAATTGACAGACGAAAGTAACTTAGAAGGTCCACCTATTATAAAAGAAGTAGTAGCTGACGCTATGAAACATATGAAGAAAGGAAAAACAGCTGGGCCAGATAAAATCACAATAGAAGAATTAGAAGTATTGGGAGAATTTGGAGAATTTGGAGTAGATATATTAACCAAAATGTTGAATGATATTTACAGCAGTGGATATATACCCAGTGATATGCTGAAATCTGTATTTATAGCTATACCAAAAAGACCAGGAGCAATTGAATGTGAAGATTTTCGTAAATTAACCTCATAAACCATATCACTAAGCTTCTACTCAGAATCATAATGAGAAGAACCAAAGAGAAAATAAAAATGGAAATTAGAGAAGAGCAGTATGGATTTGTGAAGGGAAAGGGCACAAACAATGCAATATATACATTATTGATACTAATATAAAGGTCAGTAGAGAAACAAAAAGACATATATTTGTGCTTCATAGATTATACTAAGGTATTTGATAGAAACAATAGATTGCACGATTTATTGCCTGGCATACTTCGCTGCCTCTCGTCAAGTACATACTGCAGAAATCACAAAACGTAAAGTAAATTAACTAGATAAATCCTTCAAGTTGAAATATACACATATTCGCACAGTAATGTCAATTATCTACCACGGTAATTTTAAGCCGACTAACATGTCTTTCTGTTTGCACAATTCTGGCTTGCGTTGATTGATCATAATTGCTTCTGCAAACTTTAACAAGCGAGTATTTTGTGTGTTAAACAACACGCGAAAGGCAGTGTCTCTGTCAACCACATGGCCGCTTTCGATAATGTGCCTACCAATTGAAGACGCCGGGAGCTTCCGGTGTGTCAGCCCCACTAGGCTAGCATCTCCTGTGTGTCGTATCTTGTTGACTCATTGAGGTATGTGTTCTGACACTCGTTTGGTAAGCTGTTTCTCTGTTCTACCAATGTAGAAAGCCTGGCATCTACATGTGAATTGGTAAATACAATTGTTTGTGGCGTACAGAGGAACAGGCTTTTTGACTGATGGTGTTAGGAATCGGTACGGTTTTATATTTAATGACTGGAGCTGCAGCACAGAATGTTCGGCCTACTGCTGTAGTAAGCCGGTCTTGTAGACGTTGCATTACGTCATGCCCTCAAAAGGTTAGCTGGATTAATACCTTGAGTTTCGGGACTGTAGTTACGTCTGGCTTTGGTTTCGCTGTTGGCAGTGGCGCTTTATAAATCCTGTGGAGTACCCATTCAGGTTTAAGACATTCTTCAGAGTTTCAAATTCCTCTGTCAGTGTATCCTTGGTGCATATCTTTCTAGCACGGTTAAACAGGGTCCGTACTAAGCCCCGTTTGTACTGGACAGGTGTGAAGCTCTGAAAATTTAGGTATTGGCCAGTCCATGTTCCTTTGCGATACACCGATCTTTGAATTGTACCGTCTGCTACTTCCCGTAAGCCCGTCTTACATTCGGCCCTTCCAATAACTCATCTTTCGTTCATTAACAGTGCATAGGAAAAACATTGTCAAATTAATTTTGTAAATATAAACAATGCATATTACAATGTTATGAGACACATCCACCACCCACCCACACGTTCCCCATTTACCTACACATCTCCAACCCACCCAACCACACACATACACCCCAGGCACACATACCCATCCCACATATACCCATCCACCACATCCCCATACCTACACATCTCCCCACCCACACACATTCCCATCAACCACACATACCATCCACCCACACCCCAAGCATACATACATTTCCCAACCCACACATCTCTCCACCCACTCGCATATACTCCACCCGTCCCATTACCCACCAACAATCACCCACCCACATATCCTCCTTCACCCACACACATCCAACCACCCAGCCAAACGCACATCCCTCAACCACACATCCCCCACGCACACACACATCTCCCCGCCATCTCACATATCACGCACCTACCTACACACAAATTCCTCACCCACCCACATAATCTCCCATCTCCCCCAGCCCACTCACAGATCCCGAGCCCACTTATACAAACATCCCCCACCATCTCCTAACCTACACACACTCACCCACCCACATATACTCTACCCATCCACACATCCTCCACCCACTCATCCCGCAACCAAACATCCCTTAACCACACATCCCATAACCACACAACCTTACCCATATACAATCACCCACCGACACATCCTCTACACACCCACCCCTCCTCCAGCCACACATCCCTTAACCACACACTCCTACCCATATACACACATCCCCACCCCACACACACACATCTCTCCACCCATACACACATCCCTCACACACATCCCCACCCACCAACACATCCCCCATTCACAAACACACACCTCCCATCCACGCACACCCAACCCACACACACACACACATCACACACACACCCCAACCATACACTCATCCTCCTTACACATCCCTCCACACACATACTTATCCCCCAACCACTAACACCCACACATCCCTCACCCACTCATCAACACATACATCTCCCATCTACCCACCCACACTCACACACCCCAACCACACCTACAAACACACATCTCCACCCTCACACACATTAACACCCACTCGCACACTCACACACAATCACACCCCACCCACCCATACACAATCCTTTATCCACGCTCATCTTCCCTTCAACACAACACCACACCCACACACATCCCCAAGACACATTCCTCACCTACACACATTCTCCCACACATCTTCTACGCATCCACGCATCCCCCATCTACAATCACCCCCACCACCCACACATACATCCTCCATCCAGCCACAAACATCCCTACCCACCCAGACACATCCCCCCCCCACAAACACATCCATACATCCATTACCCACACCCATCACACACCCATCCCCCAACCCACACACATCCCCGACACCCCCATACACACTTCCACCCAAACATCCCACACCCACACACATCCCTCACCCTCACCCACACACACATCCCCTCACCCACAACCACCCCACCTGCACACATCTCCCACCCACCACACATCCCCCACACCCACATCTCTCCCCCCCCCCACATATATATCCCCACCCATCCCATAACCCACCAACAATCATCCACCCACATATCCTCCTTCACCCACTCACCTTACAACCGGCTAGCCAAACACACATCCCCCCACCCAGAAACACATCTCCCTGCCAACCCATACATCCCGCACCTACCATCACACAAACCTCGCACCCACACACAGAAACCCCGCAACCACCCAAGAGAGGAGTTAAGCAAGGTTGTGTAATAACTCCAACCCTATTTGGAATATACTTTTACCTTCTACTGATATATGCCTTTCGTGATCAGTATGGTGGTATATTCATTCACTCATCATTTTGGTGAATTACGTATGGGTAAGAGATCTCATGGTCGTCCTCTACTACGATACAAAGATGTGTATAAGCGGGACATGATTGATACAGGCATTGATAATGCGCATTGGGAGCAAGTCACCGCTGAACGTGTTGCATTGAGGGCAAACATCAGAAATGGAATAAAGACTAAGGAGAAAATTATTGCAGGTACGTCACACACCGATCGTTGCGAGACTTAAGTGCAACCATGGTGCATGGTGGTGGAAATGACCAGGTGTTCACATACACCCACTGTGAACGAACATTTACATGCATGAATTGGCCTTATCAGTCACATTCGCTACTGCCATGGGTAAAAGTTGTTATGCCTTTTTTGAAGCACAAACTATCGTCTGTCAAGACGGCAAGGTGCCAATAAGTAAGAGTATAATTGTATGCATATGTTTAACTTATGTTTCTAGGCATGTTTATAATACAAGCACTCGGCAGACATTTATTTGGTCTGTTACGTATATGGAAACTATTAGTTTCCCAGATGCCGTAGATAATTATATTACTTCCTTTCGCATTCATACTACATATGTAGGAATATATGTATATGCATAATGTTTAAGTATGTGTTGGATATACCGATATTTCATATGCAATCCTATCAATATGAATAGTGGTACGCTGTTGCGTTTTTTGGCGCAGCGCGCAGTAGTACATTGCCTATTGATTGTTGTTGATGCAGAGACCCAGGTGGAGAAGGCGGAGAAACAGATTGAGAACCCATATGTGGAAAGAATGAGATTGCGGGGGATTGGCAAGGGTTCTGGAAGAATTTCAAAACTGAGAGGGAAGACCAAGAGAACGTTCAATCAAACAGCGGTGGGAACTATTAGTAGTATGACTCTTCGCTGACTGTTGAACGAGGAGACGGAGCACGTATGGGAATGTCCTGGGTGCAGTGATGTCGGTTCTTAACTCAACTCAACTCTTGATGCAGAGGTATAGTGGTACGGACCTTACCCACAATTGGTATAGGGTATATGGTGCCTAACTCTTTCAGTGTGTTGTGGACGAGCGTTCAAGGTAACTCACGAGGGTCTTTCACGGAGATTGATCACAGCATGTAAGCCGGAGATTAGGTCCTATTATGATACCATTATCGACCCTGTGATCAACTAAACCAACTTTGGACGGAGCGGCCGTGAGGAACTACATGTCTGCCTGAAGTAGTGACATGAACTTGGGACAATGTATTCCTCATGACGGGACGTTATAAGGGATGGCAGGAATTCTAATAACTACAGGTGTGTTAGCTGGGAAAGTCCTTCCCAGACTAGACGATAGTATATAGATATAGAGGAGAATGAACGCAGTATAACTGGAAGAGAGCCATGGCCAGACTGATCATTGTGAATGAGGGGGGGGGGGGGTGATAGAATGTATAGATTAATTAGGGTTGTATTGATGTAGAACTAGATAATACACATTCTTGATTCTAGTCCGACTTTGTGAAGACACATGAAGGGTGTCGCTTAGGTGGGAGCGCAAGCGCAATTGAAATACACCACTTTTATCATTTCTTTACTTATTCTCGGTGGAGATTTGTCCGCAACAGACGAGCAATATCTCCGGCGGGCCTATTCTCGCTGGTCACGAGATCCGCACAGTGGAAGGATGGGACATTTGCTCGCAACAGACGAGCAATATCTGCGGCGATATCTCCGGCGGGCCTATTCCCGGTGGTTGTGGGATCCGCAAAAGTCAGGCGGGGAGTCTGACGATAGTGCACGCTTTACACAGGTTCGGACACTTGTGACTGACATATGTACGCGCCCTACGGTTCAGGCGCGTACAAGGCCCTCACCTGTGGGACATTGGCTGAACGCCTCTAAGTCGGGTCACTTGGGTTCCAGGGTCTGGCCAGCATTCGCCACCTGCTCGTGGAGGCGAGATCTCGGAGGTTTGGCGCTGAGCTGCCACCTTCTGCAGCGTACCTCGTGCCATACGTATTGGTTACCCATTCCTCTGGAAAACACAAGGCAAGGACGAGAGAGGGAAAATGTCGATTGGGCACCACATGTTTCTCTGAAGCTCTGCCCAGGCATTGTGATGGAATTTTGGCCACATTCCAACTCACATACTTTGTTCTGTTAAGACTGCAAGGTGCCACTCACTGATGTAGAACTAGATAATACACATTCTTTATTATCTCTTCCAAGCACTCGACAGGAGCCCAGGTTTAGCGTGCAGTGACTGAGAGACACCAGGAGGCGATAAAACGGAACACTACTATTGTTCCGAACACCGTCCTGCTGTGGAGATCTGACCATTCTTGCTTATCTCGATTGATAGCCCGGACCCAGATCCAGATAGGATAATCTCGAGTTTTGTATTTTTTTTCCCACAATTTAACTTACATGATTGTTGTAGTTCGTATGATTTCACCCTTATCATATTGACAACCATAATTTGTGTAATGATTAATGACATACAATAAATGATTGTAATTTGTTTTAACTCATAGTTCGGTTGTTATACTTTTGTTTTCCAAGGGACGCAATTGCCTTGCTTACCTTGGTGGGGGGCTTATTTTTACACAAGGTATGGGAAACAGTCAGGGGAGAAAAACCTGTACTGGGCTAGTAGTCAATTCGTAGAATTAAATGTAGCTCATCTAACCTTCTCTTTCCCACTTCCTTGGCGAATATTAAGAACAGCTAATTTCATTTTTATTTTAACGAGCCACTTGTAAGCCCAGCTCTTGACATTCATGGACTTAATCTGTAGTTCAGCCACATAGATTTTTTCCCTAGTCATTTTTTGACAAGCTGGGATAGATCACCATTGAATAATACATTCAACTTGGCTGTGGCGCACCCCCAATTCTGACAATATGTTGTAATTGTTTGTTCTTTTATTCTCACTTTTATGATTCTTTCTGATAAATATTTCATTGCTAGTATTCCTCTTTCTAGCCGTGGTTCAATGACTATTCCCACACCGTGTCTTGCCCTTTCTTGCTGTTCCACTCCAGAGCAGACAAACGTGTAACTTTGGTGGATCTCCTTGCATCCTTTCCCCTTTATTCTAGTGTCCCCTATTCCCATCAGTTCAATTTTCATCTCTTCCATTGTTTCTATAATAATAATAATAATGAATGATACGCCTATATGAATTCATAATAAGACAGACTATATGTCTGAGGATATGAGATGACTCAGATAGGAGTATCCATTTATTCATATATTTTTTACTTATCTTAATTTAGTCACGAAAACTTAATTGAGAAGTGATTACTTAGGTGATGCGCAGACATATCAGCACTAAGCTAATCGAATCCCTGGGTTGAATCCTCATAATTTAATTAGCTGTAGTGAAAAACAATTCCTTTCTATTATATCTGCATCTGACTATGACTAATGAAGACCTGATGGGAAACAGCTCCCAGTGTTGATCCCACATGCGAGATATTAATGTGTCTTTCATTATCATCGTGTGCCATGCCAATAAGCGTGGGTGGTCATGTTTCACAATTGCACTTGGTCACCAGAGTCGTGGATCAGATCAGCGGTCTTGTCTCGATGTGGTTAAGCCATCTCGGTATATACTTATCTGCCTTTTTCTTGTTGTTTTCCCATCAATCTTGCCAGTTGTCACCAAGTTCTCCAATTTATGTTTTCTCATAACTTGACAAAAATGTTGACTGTCTAAGTCTAATTTCTCTAATCAGTATACCATTTTCATTTGTTACTTTTAGGACTTGGTAATTGGTTTTCCTCTCTGTCCGTGGTGTTCTTTGCATTTTCCTCAGAAACCATATTTCCACAGCCATTAGATGTTTATCAAACTGTTTGCTCATAATTCACGCTTCACATCCATAGAAAGGCACAGGTTCTATGTAGAACCTCAACACTTTCTTTCTCGTTGCAAATGACATCTTGTTGTTGGTCAGTATGTTTTCCATCTTTCAAAAGGCTGCCTTCGCCATGGCGATTCTTGTTCTAATCTCCTCAAGACATCTCCCATCAGATGTTATGACTTCCGAGATAATTTTACCTATTCACTTGCTTAAGCATATTCCCATTTACTTGTACATTACATTGTGTATTGCCTTCTTCATTGTGACGACCATAATATGTGTCTTCTTACAGTTTAATTCTAACCTTAGTTGTTCACATTATGCAACAACCGCATCTACTAATTGTTGCAGATCCTGCTCATTGTCTGCAGTCAACACTTTATCATCTGCATATCTAATGTTATTAATGTTTGTTCCCCCAGTGATGGTTCCTTTCATATCTTATACAATTCTGAAAATATTGTACAGGAAACAATATCTGGAGACATTTCAAATCCCTGTCTCACACCTTTCTTAATAGGCTGTTATTGATCTACTTCATTATTAATCCTTATGGCAGCTTTTTGTTTTCAATATGTTTTTACAAGTCTAAAGTCTTTCCATCAATTTGTAGATCAGCAAGCATCTTTTATAATGTTGACATGCCTTACTTTATCGAAAAGCCTTTGTGTTGTCAATAAAGCAAAGATGTAGGTCTTTGTTTACTTCTACAGAACGTTCAATTAATGTTCTCAGCATATATACAGCAATTACTGTACCCTTGCCTTCTACAAACCCACATTGTTCTTGTCCTATTTCGGGTTGTATTTTCTACCTAACGCTTTGCATGATAATTGTTAGCAAAATCTGTTTGATGTGGCTCATTATACTAATTGTTCGATGTTGATCGCACTCCAACGCTCCTGATTTCTTCGGGATTGCAATAACATCCTCATCATGTTGACATACCTAGATTTATCTAAAGCCTTTATGTAGTGTATTGTAGAGAGGCAAGGGGCATTTTTAAAAATGAAAATGGATGTCTTTTCATATATTCTGGTAGAGACATTGAAGGCCAGAGCGGAGTGGCGTTTTGTTTTGATAATACAACAGCAAAATCTTTAACTGGATATAACCCATTTAATTATATAATTATCACTATCAGACTTAAAGGCCATCAAAAAAAAAAACTCTCATACAGATGTAAGCACCTACTTCAATAGCAGAAGAGGATGAAATAGAAGACTTTTACAGCAAAATTCAAGACACATTAGTTGAGATTGGTCATAATGACATATCAATAATAATGGGCGATTTTTAATGCAAAAGTGGGTACAGGAAAGATGAAAATGAGAGACACGTTTTAGGAAAATTTGGATTGGGAAACAGAAATGATGCGGGTGTTACATTATTTTAATTTTTCATAGAAAATGAGTTAAAAATAGCCAACATACTTTTACAAATAACATTCAAGAAGACTCTTCACATGAAAGTCCCTAGACAATACTACTAAAAACCATATAGATTATATTGTAATACAAAGTAAAGAAAATGGAGATCAAGCGTAACATCAGCAAAAACACTACGAAGTGCAGACTGTGATAAAGATTCTTAGTTATTAGAAGCAGATATGAAAGTAAAACTCAAAAAGCTAACCTGAGAATCAATGCCACTTCATTTTGATCTCACAAAAATACAAAATGCCAGATGCTTACAACATAGAAGTGAATAATCGGCTAGGCGTCTTGGTGTCTATACAATAGGATGTGACACCTGATGCATTGGCAGTACAAGCTAGAGATATCTTGATAACAGCGGCCAAAGATCTAATTCCTACCCCCCCCCCCCCCCTTCCAAAAAAAAAACATAAGCCATGGATTACGTCAGACACGTTAGAATAAATAAAACAATGAAGGGATCTGAAAGGACAAAAACCAGCATATACAAGATTTTTGTACTAGAATAGAGCAATATTATAAAAATGGAAGAGATTATGAAATGTCAAAAGAAATGAAGTCTTCTTCTTCTGCGTTCATCCGGAGTGTCTTTTCAGATGTAGTTGCATTGTGCCTGTTTATTTATGCCTTTAGGCCGACACATTCGACTTCTTCGGGCGCTTTGTTGACCGGGTTACCCTTCCCGGGTGTTTCGAAGGACTTTCGATTCTCACTGTTGTGGTGTCATCCACATCCCAGCTAGTCAACTTAGAACGGCCGAAGACATCACGGTCAAACCTTAAGGAAAGGCAGGAGCAGACCATGGGCATTCCTCGATATTCAAGGAGGCTTCTATAATTGCAGAGCCGACACATAATGCTCTGGTACTAGGCTCACGCAAGGAATCGTCACGTCCTGCACAAGGCAGCTTCACTTCCGTATATTGGGCATTACGTTCGCCACAGGCCGCTTCCCACGCAAACCAGGAGAGGTTAGTCTAGAGACGACATCCACTCAGTGAGTCTTCGGTTCGGACTTTCCACGAAATTGGTTTGCTAGCCAATCAATATTCCCATTCGAGTGTCTGGGTCGCTTTCTCGACTCTTACTGTCGTTGTGTAATCCCTATCCCAGGTAGTCAAACCAGAACTGCCGAAGACAATCCGGTCGTCCCTCAAGGGAAGGCAGGGGCAGACAATGGGCATTCCCCGCCATCCAAGGAGGCTTCCATAATTGCAGAGCTGGCGCATAGTACTCTGGTACTGGGCTTACCCACGGAATCGTAACATTCCTGCACATGGATGCTTAACCTCACTTCCGTATATTTAGCATCCCATTTACCACAGGCTGCTCCTCCAAAGACCAGGAGGGACCTGTATGCAGATGACATCCACGCAGCAAGCTTTCGCTTCGGACTTCCGCGGAATGGATTCGCTAGCCAAGCCAAATTCCATTTCGTGCCAATGAGGCTATTTTTTAAAAAAAATCACTTTTGATAGCGTTCACTCCATGAGCTTTCGTCGTAATGGAATTGTTAGTCGAACAATATTCCATTGCGTGCACTTGGGACGTTATTTTTTTTTTTTTCAACTTTGATAACTCATACGAGGTAGGCTGCAGATGCTGCCGGCACAGCATCTCACGGCCAGGCCCTCACATCCGGGGGATATTGACTTAGAGGCGTTCAGCCATATCCCTCCGCTGAGAGCTTTAGAACAAGTGTCTGGACCAAGAATGTGGCGGCACCTTGCAAATGATTCGGACTTTATATGCAGTGAATTTGCTAGTCAAGATATATTCCATTTCGCTATGCCCTATTTCTGCGAAGGTCGGAGCTTGGTAAGCATTATTAGCTCTAGAATTGCCACAATGATCGAAGTAGAATCGTGTCATCTAAAGAACCTCAGCTGACTTAATAAGCCAATCGCGATTTTACCGTGAGACAGCATGAACTTAGACATGCATGGCTTAATCTTTGAGACAAGCATACGACTACTGGCAGTATAAACCAGATATATATCGCACAGACGGACTTTTCACGCACACGCAAGCCAAGAGTAACAATCGCTCAGCGCACCCCTCGGTACCCGGTGATACATGCAAACTCACTGGACGCCTGCCGACGAACTTCCAAGCTACGCCAGGCAGGACTTAGCGAAAAGCTATGCCAGCTTACTGACTATAGGCCCACTGCTCATCGAGAGAGAATGGGCGCTTATTGAGACCTAGTCGAACGATTGTACAAAAATTGCTATTTTGCCCGCTTAAACCGCGACTCCGGATTCACACTGCGGTAACATTCTCGAAACGCCTGCCTCGCTAACTTGCGTTGGCTGGGAAGTTCCCGATTGGGTGCATCTCATACAGCCATCTGAGACAACAAACACCAGACGCGGAAAATGAAGTTATTGACAACAAATGTTCAGCCTAAATTAAATGTTTTCTGTGACAAGTTGGGAAATACCCTAACAGAATCTAGAAATAGTCTAGAAAGATGAAAGAAATATTGCAGTGGAATGTATGACATGAATGACTGTGAGGATATAAATGAGATACATGAACCAATGACAGCAGAGACAAAACCTGAACCTTCATTAGATGAAATTCTATGGGCAATAAAGAACCTGAGGAGTGATACATCATCCAGGATGTGATGATATACCAGCTGAAAATTAAAACAGGAGGAGAAGAAATCATACACATTTATCACGCATTATGTAAACAAAAAAGATATGGAAATATGGTATATGGCCTAAAGTTTGGAAGAGAACTATCTTCATCCCAATACCAAAAACAAAAAGGGCAACCTGAAATTATAGAACTGGTTCCCTGATCAGTCATGCAAGTAAAATTCTACTAAAAATTATAATGGGAAGGCTTCTTAAGATTATTAAAGGAGATACTAACATGGTTCAAACTGGATTTAGCCAAGGAAGAGAAACCAAAAAAATCACATATTTAACATGTGTTTAATAACACAGAAGTGCCCATAATTTAATATAAATGTATCCTCATGTTTCGTGGATTATTCAAAGGTATTTGACTGTGTACAACATCAGAATCATTTGGAAACCATGCGGACAATAAGTTTTCCATCTAGTACAACTCATAAAACTGCTCTATCTAGACCAGTGGTTCTCAACCGGTGGGGAATCCCCCCCCCCCTAAAAGGGGGGGGGGGGATTTTAAGGTTTCGGGGGGGGGGGGGTGAAGATTATTTCAAGATCACGTTAATACAAGAACCAATTACTTGATATTGTTTTTCCCTTCATACTTTACGGTTCTGTACGTCTCACCCTTCTAAAATTCATTGTATAAAGTAAGTAGACCCACAAATCACATTTTATGTAGACGTCTAGACTTGTTTTAGTATATGCTTCCATTATTACGTATACTGTGTAGGAGCGGGAGGATTTTAGGTAGGAAATACGAAGGGGGGGGGGGTGACGTTCTGAAAATATGGTGAAGGGGGCACGGGCCAAATAAGGTTGAGAACCACTGATCTAGAACAACAAGCAGCGGTTAGAATAGATGGTGAGACATCAGATTTGTTTGATATCGAGCAAGGAGTCTGTCAGGGCTGGGTGCTGTCCACTTATTTGTTCAGCCAGTAAGCCGAAAATATAATGAGAAATGTCAGAGACGATATTACCAAGGAGCAATATGATGCTCTAAATACCGGTTGTCATGGAATACCAGAGATTCGATATGCTAATGATACAGTATTACTATCCACATCACAGAATGGTATAGAAAAACTAATTACCTCAACCGCAAAGAATAGTGAAAATCACAACTTATATCTTAACATAGCAAAAACAAAGACAATGCATACAGACAAGACTAACATAGAGAAAGAAATATATGTTAATAAGGAAGAATTGGAGATGGTGGAAAATTCTGAATATCTTGGGTCATTGAATGTCAGTCATGAATTATCAACAATGGTGACACAATGAAAACAATTAAAAGAGAAATATCTATCGCTCTTCAAAAACTAAAACAACTGAATAAATTGTGGCATGGGACAGATTTTTTTTTTAAAATTCGCATATCCTTTTACAGGACATCGCTGTCAACAGCAGCATCTTTCAGCTGTCTGTGATTTCTTGGCAAGATTACGCTCAGTCGTTTGCCATTGCTTTCTGAGCGGCCGGCTCAGTTATCCCGCAAGTCACCAGCGGGGGACGAACCGCACCCAGTTCTCGCCCGCTACGAGACTCTGCGTGATAAACGGGATTACTGGAGAAAGTGGTGTAAACCCCTCGGCCAGAGAGACCGGCTATGGGACAGACAGAATTACACAATTAGGTTTTTAAGAGCATGCATCACTCTCATTGCAAGATGCCTGTGAGACCTGAACACTTACTAAACAAGCCGAACGTAGCATAAATGCCTTTGAAAATAAATGTTATAGACGCGTTCTAAGCATATCTTGGATTCAGAAAAGATCAAATCCATCCATACGGCAAGATCTGAATATTGAAGAAGGTCGGCTACTGAAGACCATAAAACAAAGAAAATTAAAATATGTTGGTCACTTGAAACGTCATGAAAGTTTAGAGTGAACAATAATGGAAGGGTATATGCCTGGGAAGAGAGGAAGAGAAAGGCCGAAGAGAAGATGGGTACAGGATGGGTGTATCGGATGCGGGACATCTTGCTTATGACCGTGAAGTTTTCCGGGTGGTTTCTATGGGATGGATGTTCTGCAAAGGACATTCTTCTGAATGAATGAATTATAGAGAACAATAATGAATGGCATGGTTCCTGGAAAATGAGTCAGGGATCATTGAATATAACAGTAGATGCAGGGCATTAAATCCCCCTGGAGCAGGATTTGCAACATGGTGATAAACAATACAATCTAGCATCAATGCACAAACTGATACATTGAGAGCTGATACAGATATGTAAATGTCAGTTACCTCCACTGACATAAATGGAACACACTTCAGCTGCCATGTCCCCTTCAATGATGATCTTGTTGGCTAACATGACGTCACTACATAACAACATCCACTGTGTTGGCATCTACGTCGAATGCATGTGGCGTTTCTACAGAGATTACCCTGAGTTATCCAGTGCTACTATGAAGTTCTGAAACTGCCCTAACAGACAAAAATAAACCCTGTTGTGATTATATTAATGTAAACATGGCATTTGTCAGTAACTGCATGTGATGCTGAACGTGGGACATGCACGAAGTAGATGGGTGTGCTACTGTGAAGATGTTAATCAATAATCACTATTGTCGTGAAGTGCCATATCAATTGTCATGGGCAGTCATAACTTTCCGTGTGTGTCTATCATGTATTAGAGCAGTTTGCACGTGTATGTATTAGCAGAATATATATGTGTGTAGCATGTGTTAGTAGAGTATGTGTGCAGCATGTGTTAGTAGAGTATGTGTGTAGGATGTGTTAGTAGAGTGTGTGTTTAGCATGTGTTAGTAGAGTGTGTGTGTAGCATGTGTTAGTAGAGTGTGTGTGTGTGTGTAGCATGTGTTAGCAGAGTATGTATGTAGGATGTGTTAGTAGAGTATGTGTGTAGGATGTGTTAGTAGAGTATGTGTGTAGGATGTGTTAGTAGAGTGTGTGTGTGGCATGTGTTAGTAGAGTATGTGTGTAGGATGTGTTAGTAGAGTGTGTGTGTGTGTGTGTAGGATGTGTTAGTAGAGTATGTGTGTAGGATGTGATATTAGAGTATGTGTGTAGGATGTGTTAGTAGAGTACGTGTGTAGGATGTGATATTAGAGTATGTGTGTAGGATGTGTTCGAAGAGTATGTGTGTATGATTTTCTATTAGTTTATACAGTTAATCACGTCTGTCTAAATCTACAGTAAAGATACAAATATGTTTCTGAACACTAAACAAAGAATCAAGTCCACACACAAAATGACACTCCAAAGGAAAATTACAATTATTATTGAAGAAATGAAGAACTTTGAATACCTTAACACCATAAATAACTCCATAAATAATAAACATGTCAGCTGCTCAAAGGAAGTCAAAAGGAGAACATAGCAACGCAGACTGTATACATCATTATCATTCTACGGTACAACAACAAATATATACTGTATATGACACATACGTATTCGTTTAAGGTGCAGCCTAAACCATGTTAATTTCTGTGTTTGTGACAGCCTTCAGTGTCACAGAAGTAGACTTTGCATCATTATTACAAGTGGTTGTATTCTCATCCTTCAAAAAGGCGGGGTTGTTTTGATCTGCGTCTGTGAGTGCCACATTCACTGCAAGAAAGAGGTCTGTGTATGATCTTACAAGCATCAGATTAAGTCACGTACTACATGTATCTATCGTAATAACTACATCCTTTAATTACATCTTCTTTTCTTAAAGGTGTTGTTCTTTATTTGGTGGGTTTATGCTCATGAGAACTGAGACTTACAAAGGACATATATTGGAAACAACACAGCAACCATAAATGCGAGGGTAAGTTAATAAGTAAGTCACAAATGGTTGTAGAAAAATAACTAAATATGATAACACTTGAAACCGGTTTATTTGTATACATACATTGTCCCTTTATTTCTCAACATAATTTCAGCCAATATTGATGGACTTATCCCATAGTTTTGTCAGTTCTCCCAAACCAGCCGCATAGAACTGCGTACCCTGTTTTCATTTACCTGCCATCCCACAGAACTGTGTGACTTATTTATTGACTCGCCCTCATAACGTTTTCTACCCAACTATGCACCGCTTTTCTTTAAATCGCTAGGGGCTAGGTCCACTGAAAACCCACCTTGGCGGGAGACATTTCGCGAATGACGCCGACGTCGAATGTGAAGTGAAAACGTGGTTTAGAAAACAGGGCACGCAGTTCTATGCAGCCGGTTTGGGAGAACTGATAAAACTATGGGATAAGTTCATCAATGTTGGTGGAAATTATGTTGAGAAATAAATTGACAATATATGTATACAAATAAACTGGTTTCAAGTTGTTATCATATTTCGTTTTTTCTTTTCTACAGCCATTTGTGACTTACTTATTAACTTACCCTCGTATGTATAAAGAAGTAGGTCATTATCAGCCATTCAAGACAGCTATGCAACATGAATATGTAATGTTTCCAAACTGTGTTTCTCTATATAATGAAAATATGAGACGTTCAGATGCTATAAGAGGAATTACAATTTGAAGACACAGCTTTATGTGTTATAAAATATGTAGATGATATAGTATTGACTGCAGACAATGAACAGGATCTACAGTATTTAGTGGAAGATTTTATTGTACACAGTCATGCGTTTGGTCTGATGGTTGTATATCTAATAACATCTGATATACCTCAGTCACGTGTTAGGTCTGATGGTTGCGTATCTCCAAACATCTCATATATATCAGTCACGTATTTGGTCTGATGACCATCAGCCCAGCAGGCCAGCATGGTCGAGTCACTGAGCTACCAAGGAACTTCTCCATGTGTACTCTAGGCACACAAGATTAGACCATTGGGCCAGCAGGCGCGTCAATGCGCTACCAAGGACCTTCTCCATGTATACTCTAGGTAAACAAGATTTGACCATTGGGCCAGCATGCTCGCCACTGAGCTACCAAGGAACTTCTCCATGTGTACTCTAGGCACACAAGATTAGACCATTGGGCCAGCAGGCGCGTCAATGCGCTACCAAGGACCTTCTCAATGTGTACTATAGGTAAACAAGATTTGACCATTGGGAAAGCATGCTCGCCACTGAGCTACTAAGGACCTTCTCCATGTGTACTCTATGTACGCAAGATTTGACCATTGGGCCAGCATGCTCGTCACTGAGCTACCAAGGAACTTCTCCATGTGTACTCTAGGCACACAAGATTAGACCATTGGGCCAGCAGGCGCGTCAATGCGCTACCAAGGACCTTCTCCATGTGTACTCTAGGTAAACAAGATTTGACCATTGGGCCAGCAGGCGCGTCAATGCGCTACCAAGGACCTTCTCCATGTGTACTCTAGGTAAACAAGATTTGACCATTGGGCCAGCATGTTCGCCACTGAGCTACCAAGGACCTTCTCCATGTGTACTCTAGGTAAACCAGATTTGACCATTGGGCCAGCATACTCGCCACTGAGCTACCAAGGACCTTCTCCATGTGTACTCTATGTACGCAAGATTTGACCATTGGGCCAGCATGCTCGTCACTGAGCTACTAGGGAACTTCTCCATGTGTAATATAGGTAAATAAGATTTGACCATTGGGCCAGCAAACAAGCAGGCTCGTCACTAAGCTACTAAGGCCCTTTCCTTGTGTACTCCAGGTAAACAAGATTTGACCATTGGGCCAGCATGCTTATCAGTGAGCTACCAAGGAACGTCTCCATGTGTACTCTTAGTAAACAAGATTTGACCATTTTGCATGAAGACAGCCAGTGTGTATTAGCTGAGTTAATCAGGGCAACAACTCTCATTACCTTAAGGTATGTCACAAACTCAACACTTACCAAACTGACACCCAGGACCAAAGTAGCCCGACGCACATGGGACACCAGAAGGGCATTTTCCACTCTGAGGGTCACAGGTGTCATTATTACAATGACACTGTAATATACAACTGTGTCCAAACCATCCAGTGTCACAATCTACAGACACCAAAGGAACAACTGATACAGGTACATAACATTTCTCAGCCATAATAATAGAAAACATCCTTAATAGTGTTGATACCGAAACGTAATCACAGCACTGCAATTATTCATGTAATCATATTTAGCTATTTGAATATCACTGTCAGGTTACCATTTTATAGCACGTTTCTGGAAATTTTACCTTGCAGCAGTAGCTAGCTATATTGTTAAAGCATTTTCCTGAGCAGTTTAGAAACGTTTATTCAACATACATTCGATCTCATATAATTGTTTCACGTGAAAGTGTAATGAATATAGTTATGTTCTCAAGTGTCTCTATAAACCAATGTTATGTTCCTAAAATCTCTCCATGAACTACAGTTATGTCCTAAAGTCTATCCATGAAATATAAGTATGTACTAAAGACTCTCCAAGCAAATAATAGTTTTTTCCTGAAGTTTCTCACCAAAGTATAATTATGTCATGAGGTTTCTCCACAAACCATAGTTCTGTACTGAAGTCTCTCCACACAAACCATAGTTCTGTACTGAAGTCTCTCGACAAACCATAGTTCTGTACTGAAGTCTCTCCACACAAACCATAGTTCTGTACTGAAGTCTCTCCACAAACCATAGTTCTGTACTGAAGTCTCTTCACACAACCCATAGTTCTATACTGAAGTCTCTCCACACAAACCATAGGTCTTTAGTGAAGTCTCTCAACACAAACCATAGTTCTGTACTGAAGTCTCTCCACACAAACCATAGTTCTTTAGTGAAGTCTCTCAACACAAACCATAGTTTTGTACTGAAGTCTCTCCACAAACCATAGTTCTGTACTGAAGTCTCTCCATACAAACCATAGTTCTATCCTGAAGTCTCTCCACACAAACCATAGTTCTGTCCTGAAGTCTCTCCACACAAACCATAGTTCTGTCCTGAAGTCTCTCCACACAAACCATAGTTATGTCTTGAAGTCTCTCCACAAACCATAGTTATGTCCAGACGTCTCTCTACAAACCATAGTTCTGTCCTGAAGTCTCTCTAGAAACAATAGTTATGTTCTGACGTCTCTCCACAAGCCTTAGTTATGTACTGAAGTGTCTCCAAACAAACCATAGTTCTGGTCTAAAGTCTCTACACACACACCATAGTTCTGTACTGAAGTCTCTCCACACACACCACAGTTTTGAACTGAAGTCTCTCCGCACACACCACAGTTCTGTAGTGAAGTCTCTCCACACAACCCATAGTTCTGTACTGAAGTCTCTCCAAACAAGCAGTTGTTCTGTCCTAAAGTCTCTCCACACAAAACATAGTTATATCCTAAAGTCGCTCCACACAAGCCAGAGTTCTGTACTTAAGTCTATCCACACAAACCACAGTTCTGTACTGAAGTCTCTCCACACATGTCAAAGTTCTGTCCTCAAGTCTCACCTCATAAACCATCGTTCTGTACTGGAGTCTCTCCCCACAAACCATAGTTCTGTCCTGAAGTCTCTCCACAAAAACCATAGTTCTGTACTGAAGTCTCTCCACACAAACCATTGTTCTGTACTGAAGTCTCTCCACAAACCATAGTTCTGTACTGAAGTCTCTCCACACAAACAATATTCTGTACTGAAGTATCTCCACACAAACATATTTCTGTACTGAAGTCTCTCCACACAAACCATAGTTCTCTCCTGAAGTCTCTCCACACAAACAATATTTCTGTACTGAAGTCTCTCCACAAACCATAGTTCTATACTGAAGTCTCTCCACACAAACAATATTTCTGTACTGAAGTCTCTCCACAACCCATAGTTCTCTCCTGAAGTCTCTCCACACAAACCATAGTTCTCTCCTGAAGTCTCTCCACACAAACAATAGTTCTGTACTGAAGTCTCTCCACACAAACCATAGTTCTCTCCTGAAGTCTTTCCACACAAACCATATTTCTGTACTGAAGTCTCTCCACACAAACCATATTTCTGTACTGAAGTCTCTCCACAACCCATAGTTCCTCCTGAAGTCTTTCCACACAAACAATATTTCTGTACTGAAGTCTCTCCACACAAACAATATTTCTGTACTGAAGTCTCTCCACACAAACAATATTTCTGTACTGAAGTCTCTCCACACAAACAATATTTCTGTACTGAAGTCTCTCCACACAAACCATAGTTCTGTACTGAAGTCTCTCCACACAAACCATAGTTCTTTAGTGAAGTCTCTCAACACAAACCATAGTTTTGTACTGAAGTCTCTCCACAAACCATAGTTCTGTACTGAAGTCTCTCCACAAACCATAGTTCTGTCCTGAAGTCTCTCCACAAACCATAGTTCTGTCCTGAAGTCTCTCCACAAACCATAGTTCTGTCCTGAAGTCTCTCCACACAAACCATAGTTATGTCTTGAAGTCTCTCCACAAACCATAGTTATGTCCAGACGTCTCTCTACAAACCATAGTTCTGTCCTGAAGTCTCTCTAGAAACAATAGTTATGTTCTGACGTCTCTCCACAAGCCTTAGTTATGTACTGAAGTGTCTCCAAACAAACCATAGTTCTGGTCTAAAGTCTCTACACACACACCATAGTTCTGTACTGAAGTCTCTCCACACACACCACAGTTTTGAACTGAAGTCTCTCCGCACACACCACAGTTCTGTAGTGAAGTCTCTCCACACAACCCATAGTTCTGTACTGAAGTCTCTCCAAACAAGCAGTTGTTCTGTCCTAAAGTCTCTCCACACAAAACATAGTTATATCCTAAAGTCGCTCCACACAAGCCAGAGTTCTGTACTTAAGTCTATCCACACAAACCACAGTTCTGTACTGAAGTCTCTCCACACATGTCAAAGTTCTGTCCTCAAGTCTCACCTCATAAACCATCGTTCTGTACTGGAGTCTCTCCCCACAAACCATAGTTCTGTCCTGAAGTCTCTCCACAAAAACCATAGTTCTGTACTGAAGTCTCTCCACACAAACCATTGTTCTGTACTGAAGTCTCTCCACAAACCATAGTTCTGTACTGAAGTCTCTCCACACAAACAATATTCTGTACTGAAGTATCTCCACACAAACAATATTTCTGTACTGAAGTCTCTCCACACAAACCATAGTTCTCTCCTGAAGTCTCTCCACACAAACAATATTTCTGTACTGAAGTCTCTCCACAAACCATAGTTCTATACTGAAGTCTCTCCACACAAACAATATTTCTGTACTGAAGTCTCTCCACAACCCATAGTTCTCTCCTGAAGTCTCTCCACACAAACCATAGTTCTCTCCTGAAGTCTCTCCACACAAACAATATTTCTGTACTGAAGTCTCTCCACACAAACCATAGTTCTCTCCTGAAGTCTTTCCACACAAACCATATTTCTGTACTGAAGTCTCTCCACACAAACCATATTTCTGTACTGAAGTCTCTCCACAACCCATAGTTCTCTCCTGAAGTCTTTCCACACAAACAATATTTCTGTACTGAAGTCTCTCCACAACCCATAGTTCTCTCCTGAAGTCTTTCCACACAAACCATATTTCTGTACTGAAGTCTCTCCACACAAACTATATTTCTGTACTGAAGTCTCTCCACAACCCATAGTTCTCTCCTGAAGTCTCTCCACACAAACCATAGTTCTCTCCTGAAGTCTCTCCACACAAACAATATTTCTGTACTGAAGTCTCTCCACACAAACCATAGTTCTCTCCTGAAGTCTTTCCACACAAACCATAGTTCTCTCCTGAAGTCTCTCCACACAAACCATATTTCTGTACTGAAGTCTCTCCACACAAACCATATTTCTGTACTGAAGTCTCTCCACAACCCATAGTTCTCTCCTGAAGTCTCTCCACACAAACCATAGTTCTCTCCTGAAGTCTCTCCACACAAACAATATTTCTGTACTGAAGTCTCTCCACACAAACCATAGTTCTCTCCTGAAGTCTTTCCACACAAACCATAGTTCTCTCCTGAAGTCTCTCCACACAAACCATATTTCTGTACTGAAGTCTCTCCACACAAACAATATTTCTGTATTGAAGTCTCTCCACACAAACAATATTTCTGTACTGAAGTCTCTCCACACAAACAATATTTCTGTACTGAAGTCTCTCCACACAAACAATATTTCTGTACTGAAGTCTCTCCACACAAACAATATTTCTGTACTGAAGTCTCTCCACACAAACAATATTTCTGTACTGAAGTCTCTCCACACAAACAATATTTCTGTACTGAAGTCTCTCCACACAAACAATATTTCTGTACTGAAGTCTCTCCACACAAACAATATTTCTGTACTGAAGTCTCTCCACACAAACAATATTTCTGTACTGAAGTCTCTCCACACAAACAATATTTCTGTACTGAAGTCTCTCCACACAAACAATATTTCTGTACTGAAGTCTCTCCACACAAACAATATTTCTGTACTGAAGTCTCTCCACACAAACAATATTTCTGTACTGAAGTCTCTAATGCTGTATGACATCATACTGTTAACATGGCAATATAAAATAAAACAAACACAGCAGGATGAGACGGTGACAGGAAGCATTAATTACATGTTCATTGATTCTGTGCGGAACCTCTACTTTGTTGTACTTTACATTGCCATAAGGGGTTGTGGTAGCACATTGGCTAGCACACTTCCTTGCTGGCATGGTGGTCCTGCGTTCGAATCCCTATCCAGCTGGAGATTTCTTAATAAGTTATTGGTATTTAAATGTGCACCATCACTAATGATTGGGTTAGTGACAGTGTTGTTTGGTGTGTGGGTGAGTTCATCAAATATGTATGGGTAAATACTTGATGCGTGCGTGCGTGCGTGCGTGTGTGTACGTGTGTGTGTGTACGTATGTGTGTGTGTGTTCATGAAGTATGTAAGTACAAGATGTTTGTGATAAGTACATTGTGTGTGTGTGTGGGTACACAAACTATGCATGAGTAAGTACATTATGTATGTGTGTTATGTGTGTGTTTTGTGTGCGAGTATATGAAGTATGTATGAGTAAGAGGACAGTTTTTGTGTAAGTATATGAGAGTAAGGTACTTGCATACATGCATGTCTATAATGTGTGTCAGTCATCAGGCTGACATTAATTAACATCTAGAATTCACAAGGGAAACCAAAAAAGAGAGACAAAGGCATGCATAACGATTTAGGGGTGGGGGATAGTAATAAGGCAAGACATGGAAGGAAATGTGTACATTTCAAACTGGCGTGAGTGGGTGCCAGTCTTATGCCATTCTCTTTGGCAAAGACTAACATGGGGATCTGTCTGGGACATGTCGAAGTGTGAGGGAATAAGCGAGCTGGTCTACAAGTGCTCCAGTTGTTGGGAAACTTACAATGGACAATGGAGATAGTCTGAAGACTATCTAAGAAAGACTGATAGTAAAAGAAACAATAGCGTATGAATCGGCATATTTAAGGATGCTGAGTTGGGATTTAAGCGTGGTTCCAACTATGAGGGATTCGTGTTTTATCAGTATGTTACTGGAGCAATCACTATC
Source organism: Cepaea nemoralis (assembly GCA_014155875.1). Classification (NCBI taxonomy): domain Eukaryota; kingdom Metazoa; phylum Mollusca; class Gastropoda; order Stylommatophora; family Helicidae; genus Cepaea; species Cepaea nemoralis. The sequence goes on from JACEFZ010025356.1 coordinate 128,785, forward strand.
TACACCTCAGTCCATTTGCTGTGGGAGATGGATCCCTTATAGGTTTGCCCTGAGTGCTAAGATGTCTAACATCAACGAAACCAACCCATGAAAGAGATTTATGGAAGGAATAACAATAATAGCAAAGGATACAGAATATAGCACGAGATGATCCAGGGATATGTTCTGCTGTTGGGATGAAAGTCAAAAGGTTGCAAAGCATGTGAGCAAGGAGAATAATTCTGTAACTATACTGTTACAAGTAAGGATAATAAGTCATGTAACTACACTGTTACACTCCTGACATTAGATTAGAGTCTGGTGACGATGACCTGAATCCTGTAAGGGAAGCATTACCAACCTTGGCCTCTTCCCAGCCAATCCATTTAGTGATATCCTGAATCTTGACCTTAATCCTTATATTTCACTCCACAGATGTGAAGCTCCAGTATTGGCCTAGCACACCCCCACCCTCCACCCTCGACTGGTTTCCGAGTGTGGGGGTGGACAAAGAGCACTAAAGTATATTCCCATGGAGATGACGCTTTCATATATTGGGTCAGGAGGAAACTCTTCTACACGAACCTCACTCCAATAGATAAAAGTGGCTTTTCATAGCTCTTAAGACCTACATGTCAATGTATCATACTTTTACAACTCAAGTTTTGCAGAGGATTCACAATCAACAAGCAACAAAAGCTGCAGAGTAACATTCAACCAACCGCACTCTTGTGTTACCTTGGGCTGTTGCTGTTGGACACAGAACTATCACAAGTAGAAAGTTGAGCACCAAACACAGCAGTGAAGACATCATCAGTAAGGTGGTTTACTTCACACGTTCAGCTCTGTAATACTGACACAACGACAGAACAACGCTCGGGTAATTCCACAGCAGATCCTGTTGTAGAGTTGTGGCAGACACAATGTATATGACTTGAAGGCTAGTTGCTTTCTATGCCGCTCCTTTGTCCCCTACTTGAAAGTCAGTTTAGGGACCTGAGGACATCCAAACAATTCTGTAGCATAGAAATGTTCCAATAAAAGCTTTAGAAATTATTTACTTAATGTAAAGACAATGCCTGGTGCTGACTGTAATTGAGATCATGTACCACTATGTTGACAAATAAAAGTAAGATTAAACAGAGGGAAAAATGGCTAGGAACATGAGACTTAATAAAGAGGTTCCGAAAGGAGATAAAGAAATTCAAGAAAAATACAGTGACTGTGGAAAATAGGTATAATGCAATAGCCAAAATACAGAGTATAAATGAACAATAGGAAATGTTAAGGGACTCCATTCGTCAAACTAGCAAAGAAATATCACCGGAGAGAAGCCAAATAGCTATGAAAAATGGATGAATGAAGAAATCTTAATGCTGATGGACAAAAGAAAATATAGTAAAAATGACAAACAAGAATACGCTAAGATAAATAATGAAATAAAAGATAAATGTGTGAAGGCAAAAGAAAGTTGGTTAAACGAGCAGTGCAAACAAATTGAATTAAATGCCATTAAAGATACAAAAAATATTCACAGACAAATCAGTGAGCTCATGGGAAGTAAAATAAGAATAAATACAGGATGTTTGAAATCAAAAACAGGACAGATATTATTGGAGGAAGGTGCTATAATGAAGAGGTGGAATGAGTATACAAGAGAATTATATGATGGAGAAGGGAAAGAATTAACAGAAGAAAGTAACTTAGAAGGTCCACCTATTCTAAAAGAAGAAGTCGCTAACGCTATGAAACATATGAAGAAAGGAAAAACAGCTGGGCCAGATGAAATCACAATAGAAGAATTAGAAGCATTGGGAGAATTTGGAGTAGATATATTAACCAAAATGTTAAATGATATTTACAGCAGTGGATATTTACCCAGTGATATGCTGAGAATCTGTATTTATAGCTATACCAAAAAAAGACCAGGAGCAATTGAATGTGGAGATTTTCGTACAATTAACCTTATAAACCATATCACTAAGCTTCTACACAAAATCATAATGAGAAGAACCAGAAAGAAAATAAAAAGGGAATTTAGTGACGAACAGTATGGGTTTGTGGAGGGAAGGGTCAGAAACAATGCAATATATACATTACGGACACTAATAGAAAGGTCAATAGAGAAACAGAAAGACATATATTTGTAGCTTCATAGATTATACTAAGGCATTTGATAAAGTAAAACATGATGAACTGATTAACATGTTGAAAGATATCAACATTTATGGGAAAGATTTAAGAATAATAAAGAATATTTACTGGAAATAAGTAGCAGGAATTAAAATGGGAAATAAAGAGGGTAGTTACAAACAGATAAAGCTAGGAGTACGACAGCGGTGTGTCTTGTCACCAGTTCCAATACCAATTTCCAAAAAAAAAAAAAAAATTCTAAATTCGGTCTCGTCTAACCTGCTTCCTCAGCGGTGGTTATTGTTGAGAGCCGGTGTCTTGTCACCAGATCTCTTCTCCCTATATAGCGAAGTAATAATGAGAGAGATCAAAGAGATGCCAGGAATACTAGTTGGAGGTTATAATATATATAATATACGCTATGCAGATGACACAGTATTGGTGGCGGATAATTCAACAGACCTACAACAATTATTGGACACTAGTAACAGAGAGTGCAAGGAAAGGACTCTCCTTGAATATCAAGAAAACAGTAACAATGGTGATATCAAAGAAAATGGTGACACCAAAATGTGACATAGAAATAGAAGGAAAAATTCTTAACCAAGTGGATGATTTTAGATACCTAGGGGGATTTATAACATCAGTTGGAAGATGTACAACAGAGATTAAGACAAGAATAGGGCAAGAAAAACCTGCATTTCAGAAAATTAAGAGTATCTTATGCAATACGTGACTATCACTGAATGTAAGAAAGAGAGTGATGAAATGCTATGTAGAACCAGTTGTGCTGTATGGCAGTGAATCTTGGAATGTAAATGAACAAATTAAGAAGAAATTAGAAGCAACAGAGATGTTGTTTCTGAGACGAATGTTCCGAATTCCTTGGACTGCCAGAGTAATTAACAACGACTACCTGAGACAGGCTAATGAAACTAGAACATTATATACAACAATAAGAAAGAGACAAACTGCTTTCTTCGGTCATGTGATTAGAAGAGAGACACAGAAGAACATCATGACAACTGGAAAAGAGGCAGAAGCAGACCAAGAAAAATGTTTCTGGATGGATTGAGATGGTGGCATGAAGGAATATCAGCAGCCTGAGTTGATCCAGAAAACCAAAGACCGAGATCTGTGGAGAGCCATGAACGCCTACGCCAGCTGGCAGGGCACTTGATGATGATGAGAAATGTACCAGTTATATCAGGAATTAAAGAAATCACTTAGTGTCAGAGCTATCCAGGCTGCTATCAGATACACGCATACAAGTGATTTTATTCTGTCAAAATAATTCACAGAAATAATGAGAAAAGTAAAATATGTTAATGGTTCAGTTCTAGCACATAAGACCAATGTTGTCTGCCTGCAACAATGCAACACTGAGAGAGCAATATAAGAATTACAGGGAGTCCTGGTGGCATTAGCATGCTGACCAGCTGACCGGTTGCTATTCATCTGAATCTCCATCAACGCGGGTATTTTTTAAACCTGACCTGGGCTCACAGGGTGACCCAGCCTAAAAATGGGTAGCAGGTTATGTACTGGGAAGTAAATCCGGCCAGCATGACACTGACAACATCACACATAGATCGTCCACTGGTCTATAGAAATATGGGGCTAGCACACAAGATATTGAGAGTATCACACATGGAGCGTCCACTGGTCTATAAAAATATGGGGCTAGCACACAAGATATTGACAGTATCACACATGGAGCGTCCACTGGTCTATAGAAATATGGGGCTAGCACACAAGATATTGACAGTATCACACATGGAGCGTCCACTGGTCTATAAAAATATGGGGCTAGCACACAAGATATTGACAGTATCACACATGGAGCGTCCACTGATATATAAAAATATGGGGCTAGCACACAAGATATTGACAGTATCACACATGGAGCGTCCACTGGTCTATAGAAATATGGGGCTAGCACACAAGATATTGACAGTATCACACATGGAGCGTCCACTGGTCTATAAAAATATGGGCTAGCACACAAGATATTGACAGTATCACACATCGAACGTCCACTGGTCTATAGAAATATGGGGCTAGCACCAGGGGCGTACTAGGGGGGTGCGGGGGGTGCGGGCCGCACCGGGTGACACCATCAAGGGGTGACACCAAAATAAAAAAATGGCAAATTTGACAAAGCAGACATAGCAAAATAACAAAAATTTAACTTTGTCCGAGTTTGTCGAAGTTCTTTATTTATGTTTTACCTGAAGTATTGAAGTTTTTTTTTGTTCAATTTGTTTTCTTTCTTATGTCCTTATTAACTTTTTGACTTATTTTACAAACATTACTATATGCGATTATATATGGTACAGGAACACTCGGAAGAAGACCATGGTGAAAGTCTAGAGGGGTGACACCAAGAGTTTACCGCACTGGGTGACACCAACCCCAGTGACGCCACTGGCTAGCACACAAGATATTGACAGTATCACACATCGAACGTCCACTGGTCTATAGAAATATGGGGCTAGCACAGAAGATATTGACAGTATCACACTGTCGTGTCCTCCTTTAAAGTGTCGTCCCTGGAGTGAGGAGAGTCAACACCCACATTATAATAATTTTCCCTTTATCAATATCTTGGAGAATCCACCAGCTTCCGTCCAACACACTCCATCAGCCCGTGGACACCTTCCTTTCACTCTCTCACTGTCATACTATGCCCCCTCTCATACTTCCCCAACGCAACATACTCAACAACTCTTGCTTCTAAAAATTAATAAAGATTAATTTATTAAAAGAAAAGTGTGACGTATATGAGAGGTGTGTGCGAAGAAACTGTGTGTCGTGTATTATAACATAAATGTATATGTCAGCCTTCAAAGTTCAGGATCAGAGTGTACACATCATGGCAAGGATTACACGACATCACACGAGTCAGTACACTAGACCTCACCGAAGTCGTATCCTTCTCTCCAGACATGTCCTCTTCAAGGAACTTTGATGACCATGAGATCTGAATCCCATGTAAATTTATAATCCGTGGAAAAAAATTATTATTGTTCCTAACGCAACTGTTCCTAACAGTTTATAGAAACTCCGGCTTCATAATTCCGGCGCGGTGAAACAAACATGGAACACTGTCCTATGAACAGGACTTTTTGTCTCTTGCTAATGGTCTCTAGTTCTCACTATTAAACAGTTATTGTCTATACTCCAATAGAGTCCTTATTTTTGTTCTAGTCATAAGTGAACTGAATATCCATCACTACTGGTGTGTTAAAACTGGTATGACCTAAACTCATTCGGTATTTATCCTGTAGGTTACATATACCATTCAGCTCCACTGAGCAATGTTGATCATCTTCCTCTAGCATAAGCTCTGTTGTAAAGTTGCTGGCCCATCTCTCTACATCATAATTTATCCGGGATCGGATTTCTAGTTGTTCCGGGTTCTTCATTCCAACCAGAGGAACCTGTAAAATAAATCAGACAACCGGTGATAGTCTCTCCGTCACAGATCTCTATTAGATGATCGTGGCCATCGGCCTCGCTCAGAAAATATAATGAACCTACTCTGTCATGGACAAATGACTGAACACATATTTTATCATCAGGCCAAGACAATAAAAAAAATCAACAAACAGAATGCGGAACCCCGCCCACCAGGGACACCTACGGGAATATCCCAATTATCCCTCATTATTAAATTCTCAACTATTAAAGCTTATCCACACTTCACTAATCTATTTTAAACTATCAGAGCCAAGTATCACTTCCCTACTCTAGCTAGTTTTCCACTAACAGTGCTAATCATCACACTTTAGTTTTAACAAGGCTACAGCCTATATTAATTAGAACTAATTATAATAGGTTCTACCTTAGGCAACACTGCAGTTAGATCAAATTACATCCACTCTTGCCATGACAGGCACGTGTAAAATTAAATTAACTCAATTCGCACACGGTAGACATTTTCCCATCAGAACCACAGCGCCGAAGCACGTCTGCTAAAATCCAAGGTATGAGTTTAACTGTCCTCTCCAATCCTGGTTTTTGGCAAAACCTAAAATTGGTCACGTGACAGTATTCTTCCGGTCCACACAGGTGTTATTTGGACATATCATCCATTGTCAAGAATCGATTTTCCCTGGCTCCATCAATGTCAAAGTTGTCATCAGTTGTTTTGACTCCCCCAACAAACTAACGAGTTACTGTATGATCCCAACAACAGTTGTCAATAGCAATCTGCCAATCTGCGTGATGTCCGGAAACTATATGACAGATGGACTGTTTTCTTCCGACCTGAGTACTTCCGCTTCCAATCCAACTTGTTTATAATCTGTCAAAGCGATGTATGATTCAGCTCATTCACTTTCCCTACACATCTGCAACTGTTAATTTTGCCCGACATGTGATGGCCGACATCCGATTGCCACCATGATCCCACGGGTTCCATCTGTATTCAAATGTTGACAGACTGTCAAAGCGATGCAGGGACCCGTCTCACTCACCACCGAGTAGTCCCAATCCGTCGACCAGATGTACACGTGCAGCTACAAATATTGTCCTGGGATTTTGACATCCGATTTGTTTTTACTGTTAGTTAAAATAGTTGTCGCTGGCAGATAGTCCGTTTGATCAGAAAGCCTCTATAATAATCAACTGGGTAAACGCCAGGTTTTATTTTGTGACACACACATCGAACGTCCACAGGTCTATAGAAATATGGGGGATAGCACACAAGATATTGACAGTATCACACATAGAGCGTCCACTGGTCTATAGAAATATGGGGGATAGCACACAAGATATTGACAGTATCACACATCGAACGTCCACAGGTCTATAGAAATATGGGGCTAGCACACACGATATTGACAGTATCACAGATGGAGCGTCCACTGGTCTATAGAAATATGGGGCTAGCACACACGATATTGACAGTATCACACATGGAGCGTCCACTGGTCTATAGAAATATGGGGCTAGCACACAAGATATTGACAGCATCACACATGGATCGCCCACTGGTCTATAGAAATATGCTGCTAGCACACAAGATATTGACAGCATCACACATGGAGCGTCCACTGGTCTATAGAAATATGGGGCTAGCACACAAGATATTGACAGCATCACACATGGAGCGCCCACTGGTCTATAGAAATATGCGGCTAGCACACAAGATATTGACAGCATCACACATGGAGCGCCCACTGGTCTATAGAAATATGCGGCTAGCACACAAGATATTGACAGTATCACACATGGAGCGTCCACTGGTCTATAGAAATATGGGGCTAGCACACAAGATATTGACAGCATCACACATGGAGCGCCCACTGGTCTATAGAAATATGCGGCTAGCACACAAGATATTGACAGCATCACACATGGAGCGCCCACTGGTCTATAGAAATATGGGGCTAGCACACAAGATATTGACAGCATCACACATGGAGCGCCCACTGGTCTATAGAAATATGCGGCTAGCAATACATACCCAGTACCCATCAATGCTTAAAAAAAAGTTAGATTATTCATTATTATGTGCCTTGCCGATAAGCGTAAGCGGTCATGTTTTGCCATCTCCAAGGTTCACCAGAGTCATGGATCAGCTCTATGTTCACATCTCAATCATGCCACATTGCCAAGCCATCCAGATATTTACTTATCTGCCTTCCCCTTGTTCTTCTCCCTTAATCTTTCCCTATGTCACCAAGTTCTCAAGTTTATTTCTTCTCATAACATGTCCAAAAAATGTTGACTGCCAACGTCTAATTTCCATATTCAATGTACGGTTTTTTCTTGTCTTGTAGGACTTGCTTACTGGTTTTTATGTCTGTCCATGGTATTCTTTGCATTGGACAGTACGTTTTCCATCTTGCAAAAGGCCACCTTCGCCATAGCGATTCTTGTTAGATTAAATCAATAACATAAAATAATCTCTGTAACATAGAAACAAGTGGATAATTTTAAATACCTAGGGGCACTTATAACATCAGATGGAAGATGTACAACAGAGATTAAGAGCAGAATAGGGCAGGCAAAAGCCGCATTTCAGAAAATGCACAGTATCTTATACAATAAGTCAATATCAATGAATGTAAGAAAGAGAGTGCTGAAATGCTATATAGAACCAAGTTTTGCTGTATGGCAGAGAATCTTGGAATGTAAATGAACAAATTATGAAGAACTTAGAAGAAACAGAGATGTGGTCTTTGATGTGAATGTTGCGAATTTTTTGGACTGCCAGTGTAACTAACAACGATTGTCTGAAAGAGGCTAATGCAACTAGAACACTATATACAACAATAAGACAGAGATAAACAGCTTTCTTTTGTCATATGATGAGAAGAGAGGCATTGGAGAACGTCGTGACAACTGGAAAGATCGAGGGGAAGAGAGGCAGAGGCAGACCAAGAGAAATGACGCTGGACGGATTGAGACGGTGGCATGGAGGAATATCATCGGCAGAATTGATCCAGAAAACCAAAAAACGAGATCTGTGGAGCGGCAGCACTAATGGTCAGTGTGTATAAGGACATTATTGTATTGTATATAGGGACATATTGTATTGTACTGTACATAGGGACAATATTGTATTGTATATAAGAAACAATATTGTACTGTATAAGGGACAAACTTCACCGCCTGGCATGCCACAAGATATTTCTATGACTCCCCTGGTATACTGTTGTGTTGTTTCAACATGTGTGTCAGTAGAACCAGCATCATGTATCACCTCCTGCCTCCTCTGCTGTGTATCCACCTTGTAGCAGTACAGGGACCTGTCTGTTCCAACGACTACAAGAGCCATGCTGATGGTAGTGCACTTACTGGCAGGGTCTTCCATTTCGACAAGTCTAGGGATAGGAGACCAGACAAACCTGCTGCTTTGTAGGTAGACTGGAGTCTATCATTGGCTAGGGGAAGAAACTTCGAAATAATGCTTGTCAAAGTTTGATGTACAGAGCACTGGCTGGACGAAATAGTCATGATGACTGACTGTCACTGCATGTGTCTGTTCTTTACAAGAGCTCTGTGGTAAGTTATAGGCAGTCACACGGCAGAAACTGGCATTGTGGTGTGAAGTGTCAAGCTTTTGTATATTTTAGTCCACCGTATATCCAAGAGGAATGGCCAGTTCCCTTCCAAGCCACCTTTCCTCTCCACACAATTTCTGGACATTATCCAGAGCTCATTCTATCAGGTTTGGTCTACCCCGTGGCCTTTGATCGGGAAAAAGATGGGACACTATTTGGGGTCAAACCCAGACAACTGTCTTCGCAGCAAGCTCACCTTCCATTGTGGCTGAATGAAGTTGAGATCGGAATACATACCAGACAATAGACAACAGAAACCTAGAGTGTGGCCATAACGGAACTGAAGCCTGAGGCCTCCAAATGACAGCAGCACTTCGCTGAAGAAGTACCAGTGTAGCCGCATAATAGTTTTCAGTTGTTAGATTGCCTCGTATGTCTTCTGTCCTCTATTTCATTCCTCGACTTCTATGACAGCCAATCAATACCTGTGAAAGTATTTCTCCTGCTATTTAAAGGATTTGAAAGCTCCACCAGTAACTCAAAGTTCCGCGGTTTACAATAACGTGATTCCACCGTCCATTTGATTATCGTGTACAGCAAACGTGTCTGGGGTCACCAAGTCTGGTACACAAGCCACTTCATGAATTAAGAGTGGTGAGGAATTACTGATGACGTCATTTCTAGCGCTACAAGTGAAAATACAAGCAATCAACCCAGGGCCAAGCACGACTGAAAGATTTCCGATCGTCAGATGTGATGTCGGTGTTGTTGAATGTTTTCTGCCCCCCCCCCCCCTTTTGCATTCCTAACACTTTTCTGGAACAGGCCCACCTGGCCCATGACTCCCGTGTGTCTTTCTCTTGTTGTACTTCCCAAGACATTTCCTGGCACCCATTTTATGCTGGGTCGATCTGGGAGCCTAGGACAATTTTAAGAATTTGACCGATGCTGATTCAAACCCAAGATCATCTGCCAGGCTGACGATTACTCTACTGCGGCTAGCAAAGACAAAGGAAACTATTCAGTCGAAGTCAGGATGGAACTGACCATAGTAATGCAAGCCAAACAGAATTAAGAGCACATGACACATCTTCATCATCATGTGAAGTGCCTACAAGCGCGCGGGCGCTATCTCACACGATCACCAGAGTCGTGGATTAGCTTCGTGTTCTTGTCTTGACCATGCCATGTGACCAAACCATCCAGATATTTACTTCTATGTTTTCCCCTTGTTCATTCCCCTCAATATTGCAGTTGTCACCAAATTCTCTAGTTTATTTCTTCTCACAACGTGTCCACAATATTTTGACTGTATACGTCTAATTTCTCTCAACCGTTTACGGGTTTCATTTGCCTCTTGCGGGACCTGCTCATTAATTTTTCTGTCTTCCCATGGTATTCTTTGATTTTTCCTCAGAAACCACATCCCTACTCCATTAGATGTTTTTCAACTTGTCTGTTTAATGTCTGCGTTTCACTTCCATACAAAAGTACAGGTTATATGTAGCAATTCAACACACGTTTTCGCTTTGCAATTGACGTCTTTTTATTGCATGACCCATCACCAACAAACAAAAGTAAGACAGTAATTTTGAGAACATTTCTCCCGTCTGTAACTACACAAGGATGTGAGTCATGTACGATCCAGCAATCCTTAAAGAATAAGATGACGGCTGTTAAATGTAAATGTTACATAACAATTATTAGAATACAGTATATTTAGAAAAATAGACATATACTGGTATCTTACCAGATCTGAACATGACAGAAGACTGGCTCATAAATAACATCAAGGTTTGGAAATTGAAATATATTTGACCATACTAAACGCCGCAGAGTTGTTGACAAAAACAGGAAAGAAAGCTATAGTTTTGGACGAAGAAGCAAGATTGTACAAGCTCTCGATGTAGCAAAGTCATGTTTGCATTTATCTCTTATGGCTAAGTAGGAGGGGGAGGGGGGAGGTTCACCCTATACTGGTCAGCTAGGCTAAAATATTGATCGCGCGTCCCTTGACATGGGACGTAAATTGCAAAATTCTCATAAGTCGGAGTGGGTTCGCTGGTAACAGGGAAAGCTGGCTCACACGCAAATGTCAGCCCACTGTGGACTACGGTCGAGTATTAGTACTTCTATCTACACCAACGAGTCAATGGCGAGAAACAGACGAAGTGTTTGTGGTTTCACTGCGAAGGCTAATAGATGAGGCTTTAAAAAGAAGAGTCTGGCATACAGGACTACGACCTCCAGCATGAGAATGGAGGTGGAAGCAGTAACAGCGGCATTCTGTTGTTTAGAGGAGATCATTGCAACACACACTGCATTCATTACGAAATCAAGGAGGATGCTTAGTAAGATGGAGAAAGGAACGTTTCGCGTGAAATGGTTATCCTCGCTTCAGATGTCATACATTGTGAGAATTGTATGGATTATTTGCCCTGACCATGCGGGAGTTCGGGGGAACGAACAGTCTGATAGGTTTACAGGGAAAGCACCTCTTGGTGGTGGATTACCCATGGACAAGGGAGAGGTGATCGAGCGGTTGTGGGACTAGGTGGAGAAGGTGGGGGAACAGATTGAGAAGCGGTATGTGAAAGGAAGATATTTTAGGGGATTGGTAGGGGGATCTGAAAGAATCTCATGACTGGGAGGGAAGACAAGAACTTTCAATCATCAAGCGATGATAACGATTAGTAGTATGACTCTTCGCTGGCTGTTGAACGAGGAGTCGGAGCACGTATGGGAATGTCCTGAGTGCAGTGATTTTGGTTCTTAGCTCAAATAAACTCAACTCAACATTTGTTCTTCGTCTTTATTCAAAGTATTCTGAGAAGGATTTTATAAGTTCTAAGTTCAGCAACCACAGATGTCTTCTTTATTTATCTATTCAGCATTTATATAAAGGTTTAAGGATGGGTGTAACGAATCTCTATTGCTTTGTCCTGCGTGTTTATGGGTGTCTAGTTGGTCATGCGATGAAAGTAGACTTATCTCTCCAGCGAGGCGCTGTCATCATTTGGTGGTGACAGGTTCGAATTTACAGCTTTAAATTTTTATGTTGTCTAGTGCGATCTCTAGTCTCTATTTATTTTTTCTGCTTTTATGATAAAGAACAAATGCATCCATGCTTCAGGAGCTGAACATTGAAGAAGGCTGGCTATTAAAGACGATAAAGCAAAGAAAATTGGAATATTTTGGTCACTTGAAACGACACGAAAGTATGGAGAGAACAATAATGGAGGGGTATATGCCTTGGGAAGAGAGGAAGAGGAAGGCCAAAGAGAAGATGGGTGAAGGATGTGGCAGATGATTTCCAGATGGGTATATCGGAAGTGGGACATCTTGCTTATGATCGAGAGGTTTTCAAGAAGGTTTTTATGGGAGCGAGGTTCTGCAAAGAACGTGGTACTGAATGAATGAATGAATGTATGAATGAATGAATGAATAAATAAATAAATGAATTAATGAATGAATAACGTTTATGATCGTCAAACAATGCATGTGGTGTTTATTTATGAACTACGTTTTTATGGTACTTCTCGCACTCCATCTCCGAGTGTTGTCCGCCCTCATGTTTCAAGTCTCCCTCTTGCTCTCCACTTTTCCTGACCCACATCCATCAACAACGAGCCATAATTCTGTATATGTCCCATGTACACACATTATCAGACCTTGATATCACTATAAATGTATTTTTCAATCATATAGTTTATAATACTTCTGGGTTTGTTTAAACATTTGATTGATGATTGATTGATTGATTTAGGAACCGACATCACAGCATTCGGGGCATTCCCATAAGCGCCCTTCCCCATCCTCAGCAGCCAGCGAAGAGTTCCAACACTAATAGTACCAGTAGCAATCTGATTATATGTCCGTCTCGCCTTTCCTCTGAGCGTTGATCGTCGGCCAGATCCCCTCGTCACCCCTCGCTGTCGCATTCTTGCCAGACCATGGTGATCCATTTGCTCCTCTGAGGTGGACACATGCTCCCACAAGGTCGCAACCACATCTGCTTTGTCATGCATCAATACTCCACCAAGTTTTGCCGAGCCAGCCAATCTGTCCGCCTGTTCATTCCCCAGCACACCAGCATGCCCCGGAGAAAAGATCCAGACGATGCTTGTCACCCGTGACTTCCGAAGCGAAGCAAGCCACTCTGCACGAAGCTTGCCTGTCTTCACCCTACTCAGCATGCTTTCTGAGTCAGTTACAATCACGATGTGTGTGTGTGTATCGTATTCTCCATCCAGCGGAAAGCTGCACTGACCGCCTCCACCTCCATTCTTAAGCTAGATGTTGTGGTATCATATGCCAGGCTCTCCTGCACCAAACGTCGACCATTGGCTTTTGCTAAGAACCCCCAGGCACTTCTCCTACCTCTCAACACCGAACCCATCTGTGTAGATAATCACATCACCTGAGTCGAGCATTATCCTGAATTAGTTGCTGGATTTCCACTTCCGTGGCCCCTGCTGGCCACTCCCTGCACTCCCGGCTCAATGTGATTATAACTCTGCACAAGTCTGACTGCTCTGCTGACACTCTGACCCACTCTTCTCCTCTCCTAATGTTCTCCAAGGGGCACACCTGCCTGATCGTATCCTCCGCCTGAGCCATCCATGATTTCCCTCTTATCAGTCGCTGACCCTTAACGGCGTCCAGCGCCTCATGCAACGGGTGATCTGTGTCTGCAGCTACTCTGAGGTATGCCTTCGCCTGCATCACCTTGAGCCTACCTGCAACAGAATCCAAGGATGTAACGCATACACACAACTGGGGTGTCTCTGGTGCATCCCAGAATGACTCGCATCGCTTCGTTCTGTATGCGCTCTAATTTCACCAGCTGACTCTTTGAGACAGTGAGCAGTCCTAGTCCATAATCAATCACTGAGAGGATCAAGTGCTGGTATAGTGTGAAAAGCATTCTCTGCTCTGTGTCCATTGCAGCCATAGTTTTAAGTGCATTGAGTCCCTTTTGAGACCTTGTCACAACCGTCTCCACATGGTCCTTGAAGGACAGGCTCCTGTCAAATGTGATTCCCAAATACTTCAGTTTGTTCTCTCTGTTGACGCTTCTACCATCTATCGTGAGGCTTGGGACATCAGCTCTCACAATCCTGTTGTCCAGAGAGCACCACAAAAAGCTGCCTTTTCTGGGTGGATGACAGCACTCATTTCAGTGCACCAGTCAATCACATTGTCTACTCTTGCCTGTAGCTCCTGGCTGTTTGCTCCCTATCTCTCCCCTGCCTATATGCAAGAATATCATCTGCAAATGTTAGTATCCTTCCAACCCCTGGTGCTTCTAGGTTTGCAATCTTGCTCGTATACACATTAAAGAGCACCGGTGAGATTGCTGATCCCTGTGGCAGTCCCGGGGTTAAAATATGTGTGTCAAAGACTAGAATACAAAGGAGGGAAGACCACCCTGAATGAGTGGTCTACCTCAAGTAGATTAGAGGTAACCCAGTGCCCCAACAAGAGGGCAGGGTAGGTGTAGGGATTAGATAGGGAGGAGAACTATCAACAGTTCTCTCATGAGACACGTAAGTGTCAACCAGAGGGTAAGCACTCTGGTCACGGTGTAATCACCTCAACGTGATAGACACCAAGAACTTGGAATAGAACTCAAGAGTAGGCTTACTACTCTAAGCGTGTGGAATGATGTAGCACGCAAAAGCCGAAGTGCGCATGAAGACCCTCCGCGTGCTGTGTAATCAGGACGCGGAGGATTGTCAGACAGGGGACGGACTTCGTAGCGGACACATCGCTTAGAGTCGATGCGTCTTTCTTTAAGTGAATAGATAGATTTAGCAGTAGGGCTAGGGACGACTAGAGATAGGAAGTTCTGTGTATTCATGTGTGATTCATTAGAGACAGTTTTGTGCATTTATGTATTGTAAGAGCCAGTGGCAATAAAATGTGTAATCAATTCCTCTCGTACGACTGACAAATCTTTTTGTGTGGTGCGGGAGAAGTTTATCCCTGAATGCCTGTAGCATCGCTTGATGACAATGTGGCTCTGAGGTCCATGCACCCAGGTGGAGAGCAACCCGGCGAGAATGTAGGACGGCTGCTATCCAATTCACCAACCAGGGATTTACCCCCTTCTCCATCAATGCGGTCATCAAAATATCATATCGAACTCTAATGTACGCATCCTCGAGATCAAGCTTTACCGCCATCGTTTCCTGTCTGCTCTGGAACCCCTCATAAACATCAAAGGCAAAAGTGGCTGCATTTGACCAGGTATCTTTTCCTGGCCTGTAGCTCCCCAGGCCTCTTGGAAGAAGCTTCCCCCTTTCCAAGAACTCTTGCAGCTATCTTCTCTAGAACCTTCCCAAATGTATTTTGAAGGGTGATGAACCTAAAGCCACTAAGCTTTGAATGATCCTTGAATGGTTTTGGGAGAGGGATGAGATAGCTGTGCACCCAATCCTGCGGTACTGATGCTGTCCTAATGCTCTGGTTAAAGCAGTCGGTCATTTCCTTCAGGTCTGCATCGCTCAAAACCTTCATGTGGCCATACCTAGCCCTATCGGGCCCCGGTGCCGTGTCGTTTGCCTTTTTCAAAATATGTTTAAAATCTTCAACCCGTATGATGTCTTCATAATGCATATTCATCATGGTGCCAGATAATTCCTCTCTAACTGCATCTCTGGTGTCTGCATGTCATAAGAGAAGTCAGAAGGCTTCTAATACGGTACAAAGATGTGTGGAAGTGGGACATTGTTTGATATAGGCATTGATATTGCACCTTGAGAGCACTTCGCCGTTGATCCATTTTCATAAAGGGGAAAGATCAGACATAGAATAAAGACAAAGGAGAAAATTGTTACAGATAGATCAGACACTGTGCGTGTGAGATGTCATAAGGTGCATGATGGTGTAAATGACCACGTGTTCACATGCATCTATAGTGGATGCACATCTGCATGTATGTTCAGTCACATTCGTTACCGCCATGGGTTGTAGTTATGTCATTTTTTTTTTAAAGCACAGTGTAACATACTATCGTTTGTAAGTTATCTACTATCGGCGGTAAATTGCAAGCCGTCTATTATGCTTAGCAAAGGTCACCAGTAGAGAAGCAAAAGTAGACGTTGATCTTTGTCAACCATTACTATTTACAGATGCCTGTCATACAATCATCACGCTGAAAGTGTTTAGTTAGTTAGTTAGTTAGTTAGTTAGTTAGTTAGCTAGATAGCTAGTTAGCTAGTTAGTTAGTTAGTTAGCTAGTTAGTTAGTTAGTTAGTTAGTGAGTTAGTGAGTGAGTGAGTGAGTGAGTGAGTGAGTGAGTGAGTGAGTGAGTGAGTGAGTGAGTGAGGGAGGGAGGGAGGGAGGGAGGGAGTGAGTTAGTGAGTTAGTTAGTTAGTTAGTTGGTTAGTTGGTTAGTTAGTTAGTTATTTAGTTAGTTAGTTAATTAGTTAGTTAGTTAGTTAGTTAGTTAGTTAGTTAGTTAGTTAGTTAGTTAGTTAGTTAGTTAGTTAGTTAGTTAGTTAGTTAGTTAGTTAGTTAGTTAAGCTATAAGATACTATTACTAAACAGACTAAAACCATATTCAGAAGACATATTAGGTGACTACCAGGCGGGTTTCAGACAAAACAGATCAACAATAGATCAGATATTTATCTTACGACAAATAGCCGAGAAAAGTTGGGAATATAAAAGAGATCTCCATAACATTTTTGTGAATTTTAAAAAGGCTTATGATAGTGTCCTTAGGAATAGTCTATGGAATGCTATGCAGGAATTTGGAATACCAAGGAAGTTAATCAACATGACCGGACTATGCATGGGAGATACGTATAATATAGTAACATATAAAGGCAGGAAATCAGACCCTTTCCAAATAACATCTGGCTTGAAACAGGGTGATGCACTATCGCCGCTCCTTTTAAATCTGGCTCTAGAGAAAGTTGTAAGGAAGGTAAAGGGGGAATGTGCTATTGGAGGAACATCCAAACTGCTTGGTTATGCAGATGATATAGATATTATAGGGGAAAATGAACAAAAGACATTGGAAATATTGACTCACTTAAAGGAAAAAGCTCAACAAATGGGACTTGTTATCAACCAAGACAAGACAGAATATATGGTAATTTCAAGAGAAGGAACGGTTAAAAACTCTGGCCACATACAAATAGATAAAATGACCATTAAAAGAACGGAAACATACAAATACCTGGGTACAATCTTCAACTGCTGCAACATAATAAGGGAAGAAATACAAGCTAGAATAAACTCTGGAAATAAGATATACTATGCACTACAACATCTGCTAAAATCAAATGCGCTATCTCGTAACACCAAGATCACAATATACAAAACACTGATTAGACCAGTTGTGCTGTATGGCTCTGAAACCTGGAGTACAAATAAAGGAGACGAAGCCTTGTTACAAACCTTTGAGAACAAAGTCTTAAGACGCATCTTTGGGCCCATTAGGGATACACAAAGTGGAGAGTGGAAAAGAAGAAGCAACAAAGACATTTATGATCTGTTTAAGTCCCCGCTAATCACTGGTATCATGAAGGCTAATAGACTGCAATGGCTGGGGCATATAGAAAGAATGGAAGATAATAGAGAAACAAAACTCGCTTACACTCAGGAAAAAAATGACCACAGACCCCGAGGTAGACCAAGAAGACGATGGAGAGATAATATACATACAGACCTACAAGCACTTGGAATCAGTGACTGGCAAGAGAAGGACAACCAGAAAGACGAATGGAGACGGCTTGTATCTGCAGCAAAGAACCTCAATGGCTCGGAATGCTGAAGAAGAAGAAGAAGAAGAAGAAGAAGAAGAAGAAGAAGAAGAAGAAGAAGAAGAAGAAGAAGAAGAAGAAGAAGAAGAAGAAGAAGAAGAAGAAGAAGAAGAAGAAGAAGAAGAAGAAGAAGAAGAGAAGAAGAAGAAGTAGTTGGCTGGTTGGTTGGTTGGTTGGTTGGTTGGTTAGGTAGTCGACAGATCATCCTCACTGCACATCGAACCATTCAGTCCATAAGTGCTCGGTCCCCTCCTCAGCAAATCCCGCAGCGCGTAGCGGCTAATGACACAAGTTCTGTGTTGGTTTATCAGTCTTCTTTGGCTTCCTGCGTAGTGTTCTTGTTTGGCCGCCCCCCCCCCCTTTTTTAATTTGCTGTTCTCGCAGTCTGGCCATGGTTGTAGATTCACAGTCATCACTTGGTTCTCGCAAAAGTTTTACTTCTCGTAGAGCATTCAGAATGCCAGCCTGGTTCATGGCGCGTCCGCCCTCCACAGTAGCGTTTCCTGCGTGCTTGTCAGCTCGCTCATTCCCTTGTACTCCCGCATGCCTTGGCACGAAGATGAAACTAATCTTTGCCAGCAGAGACCGCTCCAGAGACAGTATACATTCTCTTCGGATCCCCCCATCTCTATCCTCTTGAGCATGTTCATTGAGTCGCTAAGGAAACATGCCCTAGTGAATGTCTGTGTCTCGAGCCATGTTATTTCTGTACTTACTGCCATGACTTCCATAGTCAGGCTACTTGTGGTCTCAGCAAAAGCACCAGTCCTCCTTCACAATTCTCCCTCCGGCCTGAGCCGTAAAGGCCCATGATCTTCTCACATGTTGGACGACCGACCCATTTGTGTAAATAGACAGATGCCTGGTTCCTTGCCAGGTTCTAAGTCTTCAAATGAACACACCTGCTGAAGAATGTCTTCGGCTTGACCCATCCACGACTTTCATCTTTTTAACCTGCTGCCCTTTTCCTTCTTAATCTCGCTGTGCAATGGATGTGGTGTGTTTGCGTTGACTCTGAGTATGGGCACGTGCTTGGCAACATTGTATTCTGTCCCTCATGGTTGGAAAACCAAGAAGGTAGCGCATCGCCCTAGCATGCTGTATCTCTTGTACATCCAAGAATAATGCGCATAGCTTCGTTCTGTATCCTTTCCATCCTTTCTATCTGCTTATTGCTGAAAGTCAGGATCGCAATCGCATACACCAAAACAGGAAGGACCAGACCCTCGTAAAGAAGAGATAGATGGCGCTGTTCACAGTTTGCCGTCATCATCACCCGCATTGCAGCCAAACCCCGCTTGGCCTTTATTATCACCTGGTCTACATGCTCAGTATAAGCTAGGCTTCGATCAAATCGTATCCCCAGGTAATTCATCGCCTGCGTTCTTTCCACCGCCTCTTAACCCAGATTTACAGTTGCGTTTGGGTGTTGACAATATATTTATTCAAAGAGAACCATGTCACTGTTGCCTTGGTTGGGTTGATCATTCCCTCAGCTTCAACACGCCAAGTGCTTATGCGATTGAGTTCGGTTTGTATTCCCATAGCAACTTGATCTCTATCTTTGCCCTGACGATACAATAAAACTTCGTCTGCATACAATGTCCTCCCCGGTCCTATGATTTGCTCTCTGGTGATTCTCACAGTGTAGGCGTTGAACAGCACCGGAGATAATAGTGATCCCTGTGGTTGGTCAGGATATATTGTTGTTGGTTCTGAAGTCCAACTGCCACATTTAAAAACTACTTTCCGTTGGAAGAGGGCTACAGCGATCCAACTAAGGAGGAAAAGACTTATCTTGAGTTCAAGAAGCTGAAGCATTAAAAATCCAATGGTACTCTGTTGTACGCGTCCTCAAGATTCAATCGCTGCAGCAAATGTTTCAATGCCTGAGTGGAAACCTTCATAGACATCATGGGCAAAAACTGCTGCATTGGTCCAGCTTTCTCTTTTTGGACGGTACCCTCCCAGGGTAGGTGGGAAAACACCTTGCCTCTCTAGCTGGCTTGATATTTTTCTGGCAATTAACTTCTCCATCTACTTGCTTATTGTATACTGCATCGATATCCCTGAATTTGTGTGTGGTCTTTGCCAGGCTTCGGCAAGGGAATCAGATAGCTGTGTAACCACTCCTCCTTGATGCTAGCACTCTCTATACTGTTGTTTTACATGTCTGTTAGTTTCTCCAGCTCGTTGTTGGTACTCATATTGATGTCGTCAAATTTTATGACATCTGGCCCTGGAGCGCTGTTTTTTTAATTTTTTTGGTATGGGGAAGGGGTGGGGGGGGGGGGGTGGGGTTCGAACGTCGAAGCATAACCTTGATTTCTTTCACTGACACTATGTCTTCATCCGAAATGTTCTGGGCCTTGCACCTTTCTGAGGTGACCTCCTTGGCGAGATTTCGGCCTTTTATGTCTGTCTGATTGCTCTGCTCTAGGTAGCGTTCGAAGAGGGCTTTGCCCTTGTTCTCGTCAGTTCTCTGCCAGATTAGGTCAGAAATACTCTTATTCTTGATTAACCCACTCATGCTTTTATGTAGTCGCCAGAACAATTTCAGTGACTTGTCTGTACTTACTCGGTGACATACCTCTGCCAATATTTCTCTCTTAACCACCTTAACCAGTTTTTATTTTTTTAAGTACCTTACTTTTGTGTGCATCTCTCTTTGTAAGTGCATGCAGGGACTAGGATGGGCAACTCTGTTCTTTTTAGCGTTTTGCCATTTCTTTGCAGCGCTACGCCTATCCACCCAGGCGTTGTCCATGTCGAAATTCCACCAAGGTGGCTGATTCCAGCAATTTTTCCGGCCCCGAAGTTTTCTGCGCTTGTCGCGCCTAATTTTAGTCACCACATCTTGCCCTGTACTGTCATACAGGAACGTCTTGACCATTGACTTGTGCTGCCTGGTTCTGCCTTTCTCCACCAATATGCTGCAAGGGTGGTGGTCTCTGCGGTGGTACCCTAGGACACCCCATCTACATACTATAGTGAGTGAAAGATAAACCAGCGCCAGATCAATAACACTATTCTCATCTCCTGGACGGCTTGCTTTCCTGGTGACACAACCACTGTTGATACAAACTAGGTCAAAGGTTTCAAGTGCAGTCTCAAGCTCCTCCCCCTATGTGTTGGGGGAAATGTTTCCCCCATGATCTGCCTTTAGCGTTGAAATCGCCACAGAAAATAACATTTCTCTCGTGATCTAATATTTCACTTAAGCACTGCCGCTTCTGGGAATCCACACACGCGTTACGGGCATAAACATTAACCAACACGAATGGTAGACCGGATTGAGCTCTAACAGCCTGTATTTGTATGTCGTCACTGTCCCAACTGGAAGTCTAGCTCTGAAGCAACCATACTGTCGCCGATAAGAATCACCATTCCCATGGGTCGCCTGTTGCAGAAACATTTGAAACCGGCAATTTGGAGTAACTGATCATTTAGTCTCATCTCCTGAAGTGCTACAATGTTGTTCCTGTATGCTAGGTTTTCCAGAATAGGGCCTCGTTGTTTTACGCTGGCACAGTTCAAATATAGAATCCGAGTATTCCTGGGGCCCAGACGGTGACATGTGAGTCTAAAACGCGTTGCCCCACCACGCCTGCCCTGCCTCTTACTGCCTCCCCGCCACTCCCGTCGCCATGTTAGGTTGACTGCCCTCGGCACGGAGCACAAACGTTGTTCCGCCATGTTGAAAAAACCGAACACCACAGAACCAGACACCCTGACAGTGTCATAATCGTCATGATATGTTCTAAGTTCATGGCTCTCTAGAAATCTCGGTCCTTTGTGTTCTGGATAGATCACTGGCACCTTGCCATCTCGACAGACTATACTTTGTTATATTGTGCTTCTAACAAGACGTAATAACTATAAACCATGACCCGTAGCGAATATTATACCTCTCCGTAGCACAAAGCCTGGCCTGCATTGTAGAGACCATGTGTTGCCCACGCAATATAATCTATCTCTTGGCCTGCTTAGTTTATTCCAGAGGAAAGATAACACCAATACGTCTGGAACACGCTTCTTATGGAGAGAGAGAGTTACGCTGGCAAACAATGTGAAAACTCTAACTTGTTTCCATTGGTGGCCACGAATAAACGTTACAATTAAGCTGACACATATTCACGTCGATCATCGCTCTTTTCTGGTCCACAAATAAACCGCGTTAACAAACTATTCTTTCCATTTCTTATGCATGTAAACATAATCATATGTTTTAACTCTGATACACACAATGACATCAACTATAAAACACACGTTTATTTATTCTGCAAATTCTATTGTTGTGTTTAATTCGTTCATATATCCTCTTCTAGGCAGTCAGTGTTAGTTACTCTGGCAGTTGAAAGGTACTCGAAACATTATTCTCAAACACCACATTTCTGCTCCACAAAAACACACTGAAGGGTAATTCGAAGGCAAACGGGTAAGATTTAGACAGCGATACGGGTGGAAAGACATTACTGATGGACGAACAGCGGTCTTTCCGTGTGTATAACTAGAACCATAGACAAGGGGATGTTAAGTGAGTGATACAAACAAGTACGTTAGGAGGCTTCTGATTTCCCCCTCCCCCCCCCCCCCCCCCCGGAATGTTTCTGCCTTTTACCTTCCTGACACGCTTTGGGGGCGTGCCCACCCGGCTCTTTCTCCTGCCGTAAGTTCGTACCACATATCAAGACTTTATGTTGTTTCCTATGTTTCCGTTATGTTGTATCCTACAACTGCCAATGATCCACTCCACTCAGCCTTCACTGAGCAGATGACAGACGATGTAAAAAGTTGTCAATAGCAGCGACAAAATAGTATGTTGAAGAGTTACATCGAACCCATGCCGTTGACTGCGTGTGAATCCTGGACAATAACCAGAGAAGCTGAGAAACATCTAATGACAGTGGATATATGGCTTCTGAGGAAAATGTAAATAATACAATAGGCGGGGGGAAACGAATGAATATTTTCATCAAGAAACAAATTGAAACAGTAAACTGACTAGAGACAAATGTGTGTGGTTAGTCACATATTTAAGAACGCCGTGAGAAGAAAGAATAACAGCAGATGGAAGATGTTTTGTAGAAATTAAATGAACGTAGAATAATCAAAACAAAAGCAGCATTTCACAGGATAAAGAATATTCTCCGCAGTTTATCGTTGTCACTCGTAGTGAGGGAAATAGTTCCTAACAGTTATACTGAGCACAACCTGGTGTATGGAATAGAATGATGGACAATTAGCAGACAACTGAGGAATTATGGGGAAGCTGCGAAGATGTGTTTTCATAAAAGAATGATGAGAACACCATGGACTGATAGAAAGTTAGTTGCATATCCTTTGAAGGACGTCCCAGTCAACCCCGGCATGTTTTGGGTTGTTATTTGTGATCTCTTAGCAAGCGTTACGTTTAGTAGTTTGCCGTTGCTTTCTGAACGACCAGCACCCATACCATTTCATAAAAAACCAACGCGGTTTGGCTGATATAAAGAGCAATGAAAATATCCTGAAAGAAGTTAATGCAACACTAAGAACTGGTTCGGTGCATCAGATGGAGATAGTCCACATTCTGTGGCCGTGTCATGACAGAAAGACAGCTTTAGTATGTAGTCACCACGGGAAGGTTGGAAGAGAAGAGTTGAGCTGAGTTGAGCTGAGTTAAGAACCGACATCACTGCACTCAGGACATTCCCATACGTGCTCCATCTCCTCGTTCAACAGCCAGCGAAGAGTCACACTACTAATCGTTCCCACCGCTATCTGATTAAAAGTTCTCCTGGTCTTCCCTCTCAGTTTTGAGATTCTTCCAGAACCCCTGCCGATCCCCCGCAATCTCATTCTTTCCACATATGGGTTCTCAATCTGTTCCTCCGCCTTATCCACCTGGTCCCACAAGCGCAAGACCACCTCCCCCCTACCTATAGGCAAAATTCCACCAAGAGGTGCCCTTCCTGCTAGCCTATCAGCTTGTTCATTCCCTCGTACACCCGCATGGCCAGGGCAAAATATCCATACAATTCTCACGATTTATGACCTCTGAAGCGACGAGAGTCATTCCACACGAAACATTCCTTTCTCCACCTTGCTAAGCATACTCTTTGATTCCGTAATGAATACAACGTGTGTTGCAGTAGTCTCCTCTAGCCACCGGAATGCCGCTGTTACTGCCTCCACCTCTATTTTCATGCTGGAGGTCGTAGTCTCATATGCCAGTCTCTCCTTTTTCAAGACTAGCCCATTAGCCTTTGCAATAAGACCCCAGCCACTACGTCTGTTTCTCACCACTGATCCATCGGTGTAGATGACTATGTCACCTTGATGTGTGTTGCTCTGGATCAGCTGTTGCACTTCAAACTCAGTGCGGAGCGCTGCCCATTCTCTGCACTCACGACACAGTGTTATTATTACATTGTGCTAGTCCGTCATGTCTTCCGGAACTTCCACCCACTCTCTTTCACGATTGATGGTCTCTAGATCACACACCTGACTTATAGAAAGTTCTGCCTGTGCCATCCAGGACCTGCCTCGTCTTAGTCTATGACCCTTAACCATATCCATTGCTGCATGCAGCGGGTGATCCCTGTCTGCGGCAACTTTCAGGTACCATTTGGCCTGAAGGACCCAATGACTATCCGTCATTGTTGGTAGCGCCATGATATGCCTCAAGCTTATAATTGGTGTGTCCTTTGTGCACCCCGGGATTAACCGCATGGCAGCATTCTGTATGCGCTCCAACCTTTCAAGCTGGCTCTTTGATGCTGTCAGCAGCCCCAAACCATACTCAATGACAGAAATTATTAACTGTTGAAAGAGCCTGTATAGCATCCTCTGATCTACCCCGGTTGCTGCCATAGCCTTTAATGCATTAAGTTCCCTACCAGCCTTCACCACCAAAGCCTCCACTTGATCCTTAAAAGACAAACACCTGTCAAAGGTGATACCCAAGTACTTTAATTTACTCTCTCGACTAAGAGTCGAGGAGAAGAAAGGCAAATGGAGACCAAGAAAAAAGATACCTGACAGTTTGACATCATGGAGGAATGTAGGTTTCCGAAATGCTTAGCAGCACACGAGATAGAAAGCTGTGAACAGATATGATCACCATGCCACACGGGATGGACTATCAGAAGAAGCTGGCGAGAAATAAACTTGAAAATTCAGTGACAACCGATGGAAATAGAGCAAGGGGAACGTAAAGAGATAGATACACGGATGGCTTGGCATAAAGCATAATCGGGACAAGAATACAGAGCCGATTCAAGACTGGTGATCGTGTGAGAAAGGGAACTTTGATGGAACATGCTTGTCACCAAGACAAGGGGAGCGGGTGGCCGAGTGGCTAGAACGACTAATTATCCTTCTGGAGACCCGGGTTCGAATCCTCGGTAAGGTGTGGGATGTTTTTCTGTCGGGGGCAAAAAAACATCCTAACCTACACAGTTCGCGGCGACTACACTAGTCAGGCGGCCTTAATGCCTCAGGCTCAAAGACTCCCCTGCCATACACAAGGTACTGCCGTCGGTGATGAACTGTATGTTCATGGACTATGTAGGTCAACATCTAGAAAACATCCAGATAGGAAAATGACTGCCGATTCCATCAGAGATGAATTGGGTGTTTCGTGGGGGACTGGTGTGTTGACATTCTGGCGGCGGCATTATGCACAGTGTATCTGTGCGGGCTGTTGTTTGTCGAGACTCCTGTCTTTTCCACTTTCACATTGGGCAGTGGGGAGTGTTTTGTGTGATATTCACTGGCACAGGAACGGAGCATAATGGGGACGACCCGTTGCTGTGAAGTTGGAACTGCGACTAACTAACTAACTAACTAACACAAGGTACTATTTTTTTTCCGCGTTTCCATCCTGTTTCAGGATATTGCGGTCAACACTAGTATCTTTCAGCTGTATGTTGATTCCTAGGCTAGATTACGTTCATCAGCATGCCACGACCTTCTGAGCGACAGGCTCCATACCCCCATAAGTCACTGGCGCGACTCGAACCACTTCTAATTCTCTTGCGCTCACGTCAACCACGAGAGTATATTCGGTGTTAACGGAGAAAGCGGCTAACCCCTCGGCCAGGAAGCCGGCACAAGGTACTATATTGGCAGTAAATGACAGGTGTTATGACAATTGTCACCACATGACTTGTTCATGATGATGGTCATGTACGCCATATGTAAAACGTCGCCCTCATAAAACCCAGAAGAGGACACTCTAGATTCAAGACCATGTCTCCTGCTACATACATTCTTATTCTTCCTCCTCCTCCTCCTCCTCCTCCTCCTCCTCCTCCTCCTCCTCCTACTCCTGCTGCTTCTTCTTCTTCTTCTTCTTCTTCTTCTTCTTTCTTTCTTTCTTTCTTTCTTCTTCTTTTTTCTGTACCTCAATTGTTGCTCAAGTTCCAGAGCACTACATAGCGAGAGTGCTGCAGTGCTCTAAGTGCCAGAAGTTTTGGCACACCCGTGCCACCTGCAAGAGAGGTGGAGGTATGCAGAGACTGCTCTGGACCTCATCCATACAGTCAGTGCCAACATGCAAAGATTGACAAGGACTTCAGGAGGCCTAACACTAACAGAAAATGCGCCAACTGCATCGGCAACCACGGCGCCAGGTACCTCGGCTGTCCCTGCCACCAAGACA
Source organism: Cepaea nemoralis (assembly GCA_014155875.1). Lineage (NCBI taxonomy): Eukaryota > Metazoa > Mollusca > Gastropoda > Stylommatophora > Helicidae > Cepaea > Cepaea nemoralis. Next base: position 155,337 of record JACEFZ010025356.1, read on the forward strand.
GCAAGGAAGCTATGAAGATCGCCATCAAAACTAACCTGCCATATAAAGAAGCTAGGAGGCAATACGAGGCCACCAATCGACTCACAAAACGCGACAAAGCACAACTTGAAGGCCAACTGAAGGACCTGCGATCAAAGTTAAACAGCATGGAGGAAGACAAAGAAAAGACGCAAGAGACTCAGATAACACCCGCTCAGCGCATCCTGGACGAAACGAAGCAAGTTCAGCAGAAGATTGAGCAGGATGTCGCTCGAATGCCTGCTATAAAGGCTGATACTGAAGAATAGCTATTAAAAATACAAGATGTGAAAGGAAGGACAGAAGATACTCTACAAGAGATATTAGCACTGCTCAGGACCCAGACAGCTGCACCCGAACCAGAAAATGCGAGAACACAGACAGAAGAATAAGCAACAGGGGAAGGCGATATCGATCACCACCAAGATCCGACTGGCGAACACAGAGAAGATTCGATAGCAACCCACGATGTGGAAATAGGAGAACACCAGGAGAGAGGACATATGGTAAAGCTCCCTGAAGGAAACAGCACCATAAGACGGGCCTCAGCAAGTGCGCGACTCTGTCCAGACATGAAAAACCTCATCAAGAATGTAACGAACGCAATCAACCCATCAGAAGTCGGGAAACTGACAACAAGCAGCCCAAAGTACGAAAAACAAACTACAAGCTACACCATAAACACCCTAACATAGCGAAGTCGAAAACTCGAAGGCTGAAAAGGGATACTCGTACCAAAAATTGGATTGGATTGGACAAGTTATAGAGTATAAATAAGGAAGACGCATACGTTTTACCTGTCATTTGTCAGAAAACTGTAGAGGCTTAATTTCTTGACCTTTTGGCCAATTCTCAATTTTACACCTGTTTCTCTTATCGATTGGTTCATGTTGACCCAATTCTCAACGGTCGCAGTGGACTGACTTTGTTACATTTCGTTGACTGTCGACAACATTACAGTCATTTAAGTTTGCATACGTTTGAATATCTGTATCAATAAAATGTCTATTAATGTGCGCATGATATTTTGACAATTTCTCCCTTGACTTTCAGATTCATCACATTGTCTGTTGAAAGATTTATTATTTGTTGAAAAGTTCGTTGTTTGTTGAACATTCATTATATGTTGAGAAATTCGTTATCTACCTTTTCAAGTCTAGGCTTTTTGTCTTACCCCGAAGTTCAGAAATCTCCGTTTTAAGTCCCCATTTGCCAGGAGTAGATTGACGGTTGTTGGCTCAGCAACCTCTGGCATTATTTATTGTGTTGGTCAGTCAGTGGCGACCTTTGTAATATTTCTTTACAGGGTTCTGGGGGATAGAACAACTTCGCACGCCGTGGACAACACTATAATCTTGACGCGCTATTTCTGCATTATTTCAGTGGCGCTTCGTTGATATCTTTGGAGATGCTTAATCTTGATCTTGTTGACATCTTTCCTTCTGCTTCAGGTGGCCATTAAACTTTTCTATCTTGGACAGTCTATACTTGTTAACTGATTAGACTGAACTCAGCGTAGCTGGTATAACACAACACTGGCGGAGTTTTCACATTCTACTTTACTAAGGCGATACATTGGACACTGTCGACAATATAACCATTTGCTCTACACAAGATGCACAAATATACAAAACAGTGCCTAAACAATAAACTGTTCTATAAGAGCGGCATAATATTAGCCATGCTCTATAACTCAGAACTAGGTCCAACGCTGACCGTAGCTCGAGTCCAACTGATGTTAAGGTGACGTTTTGCCCGTGCGCAAAACGTCCTACACACTTTTCATGCTTTGCCGTGGTAGGTAACTTCGCGCAGTCTCTTCATGCAGACCGCGCCTGTTACCAACTCATGCCATGTTCCAGGCCTGTATCAACTGGACCATGGCACTCACCTCCTCCACATAAAAAAACAAATAAATGTGAAGCATTTTTTCCCAGAATTACTATCTTCTATATCTTACTATAATACTTCTAATATTTTATGAATTTAATTTATCAGTCCTCTGATACTATCATTGGACTCTGATTATGGAACAAGAATTCCTACTATCTAACGAAAATATTCTATATCATTATGGACTCGATCTTTACATTGGTCAAATTCCTTATAACCATACTGTACTAACTTCATTGTGGTGGAACGTTATGGAATAAAGCCACATCTCTGCTATATCATTCAACGTATAGCATATTGTTGGTTTGTAGCGTCACTGGTGGTCCTACTGATTTGACCATAGCCCAACTGTATCTGCTAATTTTTATAACCATCTGCTGAAATCATCTATCCTATGTATACCTGGATTCCTAAAGTGCATTACCTTCTTCAAAATGCAACATGGTCATACTATTTTAAACATACCTCTTCCAACCCTCTGCTACGACTTATAAACAGTGAATACCCCAAAAGTCTGTTACTTTCAGACTGTGTTTTACCTATTGACAGTGTTGCGGTGTTGTGACTTCCTTGACATGAGACAAACATATCTAATTTGGTCCTGGTATTATGTCCAGTTTCTCACATACCCCTTCCGTACATTCTTATTATGGTAATGTTTTAAGTGGTCGCAGCAAATACATCACAAAAAGCACATATATCTCATTAGTTTAGTGGGCACGACAACTCGTTCATCCATCGTGAACGTCGTGGGAATTCAGTCTTCTTTTTCCATCAGAGAACTGACATCCATCTGCCATGAGATCCAATGCCACCCGGACATCCTCATGCAGTCCGGCATCCTCATGCTTTCGCACGGAATCTAAGTATGTAGTCCTTTAACCATACTCATTACAATTCATATTATTTTGTAATTGGGTAAATCTTTTGTTTGTTTGTGTGTGTGTGTGTGTGTGTGTGTGTGAGAGAGAGAGAGAGAGAGAGAGAGAGAGAGAGAGAGAGAGAGAGAGAGAGAGAGAGAGAGAGAGAGAGAGAGAGAGAGAGAGAGAGAGAGACAATGACCTTTGAGCACCCATATTTTATTTTTGTTCTGTGTTGGTCACACTCTGACTGTTCATCGCGTAGCACTCTTTCTGGGGTAATATCTTCTCTAATGATAGGTCAATACCGTTGTATATAAGATTCATCTTTGTAGTAGTTGACCTCTGCCTATTGGATATGTAGTTGCTTATTAGTATAACCTCAGATATCTATCTCTCTGACCGCTTGTATGAAACCTGAGCGTATCAAGTTCCTGTTGAGCAAAACATTGCTAACACCACACTGTATAGCCTACCAATCTGTTAATACGTAATAACCCCGATCATGGTAGATATTTAACCTAAAAGAAACTTTTCTTCCCTGAAATAAAATAATCACTATTTTATGAAAATAAATCTAATACGGTATCTACCTATAATCACTAACTACAATCTAAGATAACAATTGTAAAAATTCTACTATCTCTATAAAATCTATTACTAACTCAGTTATCTCTATTATAATTTAAGTAGATGAAATAATAAATAACATGAAATAAATAATAAAATAATTAATCACCAATACATGACTCATATCTATTCTCTTCAAAAACATTATCTTCCTTTCTATGTTTTAAGCAAATTAACATAAATTTCTTTCCTCAATAAATTAATTAATAATCGATGTGTATACATTACATACCTTTACTTATGTACTAATATAATTACTCTTTACATAAATCATCTCGTCTCCTTCTGGAATAAATATAAAGTCCTTAACTCATCTTGTATGGTACTATGGCACAGCGAACAAATGTTAGCAACATATATCATGACGAAACAAAATATTTACATTTCACAATGCCTCCATACATGAGTATTCCCTATACATCGCTATCCACTATCAATCCATCCATCCATCATGTGCCATGCCGGTAAGCGTGGGCGGACATGTTCTGCCATCTCACTCGATCACCAGAGTCATGGATCAGCTCCGTGTTTCTGTTTCGACCATGCCACAAGGCCAAGCCATCCAGGTACTTGCTTCTAGGTCTTCCCCTTGGTCTGTTCCCCTCGATCTTACGAGTTGTCACCAAATTCTCCAATCCATTTCTTCTCATATCATGCCCAAAGAATTTTGACTGTCTACGTCTAATTTCTCTAATCAATTTACGATCTTCATTTGTTTCTTGAAGGACTTGTTCATTGGTCTTTCTGGCTGTCCATGGTATTCTTTGCATTTTCCTCAGAAACCACATCTCTACAGCCATCAGATGTTTTTCAGCCTGACTGCTCATTGTCCACGCTTCACATCCATATAAAAGTACAGGTTCTATGTAGCATCTCAACACTCTTTTTCTCGTTTCAATTGACATCTTTTTATTGGTCAATATGTTTTTCATCTTGCTAATGGCTACTTTTGCCATGGCGATTCTTGTTCTAATCTCTTCAAGGCATTTCCCATCAGATGTTATTACTGTTCCGAGATAATTGTACCTGCTCACTTGTTGAAGAATATTCCCATTTACTTGTATCAATACTATCAATACTATCATGGTACTCTTTAACCGAGCCCGACATAAACAAACTAGCGGTAAGCGACACATGCATGCATATCTGACTTAATTATTAGTCAAATTTCGCTACCTTATGTGAAAGCGACATCGTCGACACACAGAGATGTAACAACCCCCCACCTATCGACGACGAACCTCACCGATATGTAACAAAGTCCTGCCGGATTTGATACAGACCAGTGACCCCCGTCACTGTGCTGTACCGAGAGAATATGAAGTAGATGTTAACAAAAGTACAAAACAGCCAAGATAATGCCAGGACTTCACTGACACGAACCGAACCCATCTAATTCCTTCATTAGTATTCAAAATTCAATAATCATCCAACAACTTAATCTTACTTGATCTCAATTTGATCCGATGTTCCCCCGACAATAGCCCCGGAGGCGGTGTGCTAACCAAGTCATTAAGATGTTACAGACAAACACATCGCCGCCACAGCAATGTAGGAACCCAGCGACTCGAATGGAAATCGTATTACTTCTCCGGTGTTAATCATTATCCCTCACTACGATTATAATAAATGTTAATCAATATCATGCACATATATACATTCCCAAACAGTAAATTCAAATATTAATATAAAATTTAAATAATCAATAATTATAACGCAAAAATAAATTATAACAATAATACAACTTCCTTAAATTATTAACAACATCTAATGTTGCACTTATAATCTACCACATATCTTTAATACTAAGTAATAATTATTTTAGTGTGTGTTTTTTTTTTTTGTTGCCTCAATATAACATTCAATATCTCAGTAACCAACTGTGGGAAAATGATGAGATTTAGTATATAACCTTATCATTATGTCCACCCAACAAAAATATCTTTGTTCTGGAGATTTTACAGCAGATTTCAAACTTAGTTTATATGCGGTATATTAATTTCGACTTAGAGATTACGTCCATGATTTTAACAGTAGGCCTATTACAGCTTCACCAAGAGACGTCCCGGCAGATTTTGAAATTTTCACGTGATTTCCGTTTTCAAACAAACAGCGCGAAGATTCAGAGGGGTCTCCAAATGGGGGTTCTTTCATGAAACGTGATTATATAAATAAACTAGCTGACAAGGCCCGGCTTCTGGCGGGGATCTATCTATCTATCTATCTATCTATCCATCCATCCATCCATCCATCCATCCATCCATCCATCCATCCATCCATCTATATATCTATCTATCTATCTATCTTACAAAACCCTAGTATGACAGCCAGTCCCCTTTTGGTAGGCCAGTATATTCCACATGGCTAATAACAAGTGTCAGACCATTATCTAATTTTACTGTGTCGTGTAGTTTTGATGTTCGCATTTTTGCACATGCCTTTATAATGCATATCTTTTATATTGTTGCTGTTCTCTGTTAGCCTTGAATGATGTGTGAATGAAATAATGTATGAAAGAGAGTGATAGAAGGGCAAAATGTTAGACGGGCCTGCGTGCCCAATTCTTAACCCTTTGAAAATAAAGTTTGTTCGTTCGTTCTATCTATCTATCTATCTATTTATCTATGTATCCGTCCGTCCGTCCGTCCGTCTGCTTATCTATCTATCTATCTATCTATCTATCTATCTATCTATCTATCTATCTATCTATCTATCTGTCTGTCTGTCTATCTATCTATCTATCTATCTATCTATCTATCTATCTATCTATCTATCTATCTATCTATCTATCTATCTGTCTGTCTGTCTGCCTGCTTGCCTGCCTGCCCGCCCGCCCGCCCGCCAGCCTGCCTGCTTATCTATCTATCTATCTATCTATCTATCTATCTAATCTATCTATCTATCTATCTATCTATGTGCCTACCTACCTGCCTGCCTGCTTATCTATCTATCTATCTATCTATCTATCTATCTATCTATCTATCTATCTATCTATATATATATATCTATCTATCTATCTGCCTACCTACCTGCCTGCCTGCCTGCCCGCCGGTCGACCGACCGACCGACCGACCCACCCACCCAGTCAGCCAGCCAGCCATCCACCCACCCACCTACCTTTCTGCCTACCTACCTACCTACCTTTCTGTCTGTCTGTCTGTCCGCGCTATTAAATATTGATAAAAGTTACTGGAAAAAACGTCAGGACCATGTGTTGAAAGAGGAAGAGGACTATTGGAGAAAGGATGGATTGAAGGTTGTATGTTCGATTCCGGGCCGCGTCCTTCATTTCAAGATTGCATTTTTTCGGACACTCCCGAGGGTCGTCGCTGGAGCTACGGAGTTCGTGCTTTGTGCGACGCTTTCCGCGCTGCGGAAAGAAACTGAGCCATATGGGATAAAAACCCGGTGCAGTGCAGCCGACCCCGTCGATTGTAAGCTACTTCTTTCATTGCACCCACTCCCATACGAATCGGGATACGCCTTTGTTTGTCATCTGAATTTGCAGGTCCCCATTACCGTAAACATTACTTTTTTAGCGAGAAATCACTAGTTGTTAAGCAAAACATCAAAGGAATGTCGCCGCTTTCAATGATTTAAGTTGTTTTTGGACCTATCAAAGACATATTCCTTGGGTGGGGGTAAATATAAGACGGCTGGAAAAATTTCATAACGATGCAACAGACAGTTTTCAAAATAATTGATCGTGAATGAAGGCAAACAAATGTGGACATATTATAACTATTATAATATGTTAGTAACTATGGACTACTTTTGCAACAAAATTCTGCGCTAATATTTATTTCGCTGTGTATTCCTAACTGTAGTACCACTAAATTAACAATATAAATTACCGATTGCACTGTAATCATACACTGCTGCTCAATATTTGCTATCAGTTCACTATATTATATTATATAATTTGTCCAATGAGTAGGCTGTTTCTTTACATTCAGCGACTGCAACTTAAAAAAAAAATCACGTCCAACATATCTAACGCATTAAAAAAACAATAAGTACGCGTTGTTACCTTAATAACGTTTCACCATAAACTACACACATCATATGAAGTAATAATTACACAGATATGCCATAGTAACTACCAGAGTTCTTATAATGCAATGTCCATGTATCTATAACACAGTCTGTTAATTTCAAGTATCTGTACTATCACTCAGTTGTAAGTTGTCCGAAACACAATAATATAATATTTATATTTTTAACTAAATCATTTCTAATCTTCACTTCGAATACACAGTTTCTTTTATAACCACAATGGATAAGTGCACACTTTCGCGACACAAAATGTAACTGTCCAATTGTTTAAACGGGTAGTTCTTAAATCACTGTATTAATTGTACAATGTCTTTATTCTAAAACAAAATGTCAATTCATTTTTCTTTAAATGTTACAAAGTTCTTCTGCTGAAATGTTCCGAAATTGAAACACAATATTATTTTGATCAGTCTATCAAGTTATGCCGTCTCGCTGTGTTGCCGTGGTGTTCTCGTTGACCTGTGTTCGAAGAAATAGTTTCCTTTCCGGCCCCACCCAACGTTGACATAATAAATACTTGTCGCCAACTAAGCTTCTTGCAATACGCGGTGGTCGCACTTGAAATTGTTGCATTACTTCGACTTTCGATCACATTTTTCCAATACTGTAAACTGGGCTTTGTGTTGATATAATCAGCCACAATTATCTAAAATGTTGAATGTCTATGTAAAACAATTCCGGAAATACACATAGAAGTTTCTTTGTTATACGTTGTTGAATTCAGATATCTTGTCTTATAACAATTTCGTTGTAAACATTTCGTTTTACCTGTCATTTGTCAGAAAACTGTAGATGCTTGATTTCTTGACCTGTTGGCTAACTCTCAATTGTACATCTGTGTCTCTTATCGATTGGTTCATGTTGACCCAATTCCCAACTGTCGCAGTGGACTGACTTTGTTACATTTCGTTGACTGTCGACAATATTACAGTCATTTAAATGTGCACACGTTTGAATATCTGTATCAATAATGTTTCTATTAATGTGCGCATGATATTTTGACAATTTCTCGCTTGACTTTCAGCTTCATATTCTGTTTTTCGAAATCACATTGTCTGTTGAAAGATTCATTCTTTATTGAAAGGTTCGTTGTCTACCTTTTCAAGAAATATAATATGTATGTGTGTGTGTGCGTGCGTGCGTGCGTGCGTGCGTGCGTCTAACTCCTTAATACGCACTCAAGGAAAACATCAGTCGTGCATATGGTTCTTCTCACAATTTATTCACGCGAACCTGATCACAGTCACAATGTGCACACAGGCAGTGACTTCATTATATATATATACAAATGCCGCCTTACATACACTTATAGCACACAGTCAATTACACAAGTCCTAAACTCGCTATCTTCAAACTAGCACTCCCGCAGAAGCTATTCACTCGCTCAGAAAAACATAACATCCTCACCTGAAACTGTCTGAGTCCCTTCTGGCGTTTTCAGCTTGGTCGGCTGGACTCGAGGTACTGGACCCCGTGCCGTTCGTGACCCCCGTGCTATCTTAGCCGTCACGTAGTACTGCAGTCCGTCCGTGTTAGGTTATTCAGTGTAATAACGTCTAGTCCGTTCAGGACAGTGTCCCTTGAACTTATGTCCCCTCCTATCACTCAGTCGTGTCCTGCCGGAGTCCTGTTTATGACACGTCAGTGTCCCCACCTAAGTCCTGTCTCCACTTTATCTACTGTCCTGTAGATGTCCTGTCTTATGACCACTCTGTGTCCTGACTTATGTCCTGTCTCTATTCTATATGGTCGATGTCCTTACCTGTGTCATGTATGTCCTTCTCTATGTCGCTCTGACTCTATTCTGTCTCTTGTCCTCTCTATCCCCTGTACCTACACCCCCAACACCCTGACATTCTCCCATGCTCCCCCGATATTGTGTCACCGAAATCATTCCAAAGGGTGTGCCACAATGTCGTATATGCCTATAAAAAATTAGTCGGAAATAATTTGTCAGTGTGTTTTGGGGTTTCGTCAAACACACTATTTAGGTAACACTCTGATTCATAACGGTATGAAGCACTGTTGAAGTATCTACCCACTGGTCTATGATCAGTTTAACATTCTTGATATGTTGCCAAGAGTCGCTACTCTCCTACATTCCACTACTGGAAGCTGTTAACGAACCGAGGTTGTCTAGTCTTATAATTATGGTTACCCAATAAAATGCAACGCCTCTCAGACATCCAATATTGATGCCCCGCAACAATTATTCCCTGTTGACGGAGAACAATCATGGATATATTACCCATGGCTTCCGTAAAATGTTAACTCAACATGTTTCTTCAAGATCTGTGTCCGCTGATCTCCACCTATCTAGCTTCCGCTTGTTGATAGATTTTTCATATGTGTCCTCATAAGCCATATTAATCCCTTGTGTCCCTTGCATAAGTGTGATTTCCCTTGCTTCAAAATTGATGTGTGTACGTTATATGTTCGTATTAGGTTTGTTTGCGTGTTCTATTATTCTTAATGAATGTTTAAATTAGAAGTATAGGTGTATGTTTATAATCTGTGTACTTTAGGTCTTCTAGTGTCGTCACCAGGTAGGTTCCTACATCTCACAAATGAAGGCCTATGCTAAATTTCTGAGATGAGTCCCCGAACTGTGATTCTTGAAAATATAACCATAGGTGTAATGTAATTCTAATAACACACATAAAATCATAGCACGCTCACATGTGTTACACAGAAGACGAAGACCAATCAGTACGAGAAAAACCATGTGTGCCAAAAAAGGGCACAATTTTTAAACCCATTAGTTTAATCTATCCATTCGTGCTGTTATACACTTTTCGCTCACTGAGTCACCCAATGCATTATTAAAAATTTTTTATCATTTTGAAATTAAATTAAGCTCTTTTTGAACTTGATAAACGAGCTGATTTACATTTATCACTGTACTGTTCTAATAGCAATACGTTCTATAGTACAATTACTTTATTTACAAGACTGTTTGATTGCTCTGGGGCAATACTAAGGGGAATTTCTCACTCTTATAGGTTACTTAGGTTATATATTTGTGTCAGACTTCATCACGTCCTTTTAGGGATATACGGCTTCTCGGCCTAACCCTCTTCCTGTTCCTGTAGACCTCCGTTTCTCTCTGGGCTCTCACTTCCAGATAACTGCGGAACCACAGTTAAGTACTCACCTCTTCTCTCCTTAATGTACGAGAGATGTGTCTCTACTCTAGTCCTTTCCCTCTCTGGGTTTAAGGCTACGGGTAGCATACATACATGGTTCGTTTTCCATGTAGTATGTAAATTTCCCACCCCGTTCTATCACCCATTCCTGATGGCGTGATTATTTAGAAATGTGGAGCTGTTTACTGGATCAATTTTAGAAGACTAGGTACCCTCCTCTGTTCTACCTCTCTCGTTGTCCTCTTCCCCATCGTGAAGAAAGAGTATCTCTCTAATAGTATTCCTCCTCAAGGACAAACTAGGTAAAGGACAGTTGGGGGGGGGGGGGGAGAGAAGTAGAAACAAAACATCCAGCAGCCACACGAAATTGCTGAGACAGCCGTCATCAACTCGGTCGACCTTGGGACTACATTCTACGCTTCTGTCAATACTCGCATTCGAACGTCTCTCGATCTCCCCTGTCGATAGAGATATTACACGATAGCGTTTGGGTCGCGCCGCACGGCCCCAACATCCCCGCGAACGCCCGGCGGCACCCACCGGATGTAACATCGTCACACGCTCGGCCGCGCCGGCGCTTTTCGACTATGCGTTCGTTGAGCTAGGTCATGCATAGACTATTTTTACAGGGCCTGGGGCCATGGGCCTTTCTATTCCCTTCTTAAGTGGTTATCGTATGGCTGCCAGCACATAGGATGCGCTTTGAGGATGGGTTTTAAACGCCTTCATTTCCAGACCCCAATTTCTGCTATCTCCCACATAATAAGGACTTCGCTGTTTCGCCACGACATGCAGTCGCTTCGACATCGGTATAATAGAATCGTACATCAATTTACCTTCGTTAAGAAGTACATCTTGAACTTGCTCTAGTAAATGTCTGGCCTCTTTGATGACCATTCAAACATCTCTAGGAACTCACCACAACGACATCCTTCGAACACCACAGCAACTTTACAACTGGCGACTGTGGCCTATCGACCTTAGTTCACTGGCGAGGCGGAGAACTGCACTTATACCAGGTAGAGAAGTTTCTCGGGTTACGCTTGCAGTAATTACATGCAACGCAGTATAGTGAAGCCATCTCGGCTGGGCTAGGGAAAGCCTCCTAGAATAGATCGTCAAGAACGAGCTAGAACCTTCCCGTGAAGGGGAAATTCCCATCTGGTGACTTTCAGCTAGAAATAGCTCGGTGGTCTCCCGTGCCAAAACATACCGCGAAACGAAACTTCAGCCCGTTTTGTGACACTGGATTAATATGGGCTCAGGTGAAGAGAGTGTGGTCGACGAATTATGTAACTCTTCCTCACTTTAATATAATTCACGCGCAAGTCATTCTTCTTCCAACCATTCAAAATTACTAAAATATCAAAACGTGTACAAACAAAACAAAAAAAGAAGATGAAAGATGTTTTATTCGTCCCAACGCTGTGCTGCCAATGTCAAACATAGACAGTCCTAGAAACATCATCATCATCATTATGTGCCATGTCAATAAGCATGGGTGGTCATGTCTCGCCATCTCATTTTATCACCAGAGTCGTGGATCAACTCTGTGTTTTTGTCTCGACCATGCTACGTGATCAAACCATCCAGGTATTTACTTCTCTGCCTTCTTCTTGTTATTGTCCCCTCAATCTTGCCAGTTGTCACCAAGTTCTATAATCTATTTCTTCTCATAACGTGACCAAACAATGTTGACTGTCTACGTCTAATTTCTCTAATCAGCTGAAGATTTTCATTTCTTTCTTGTAGGACTTGGTCATTGGTTTTTCTGTCTGTCCATGGTATTCTTTGCAGTTTCTTCAGAAACTACATTTCAACAGCCATCAGATGTTTTTCAGCTTGTTTGCTCATAGTCCACACTTCACATCCATACCAAAGTACTGGTTCTATTGAGCACTTTTTTCGTTGCAAATGACATCATTTTATTGGTCAGTATGTTTTCCGTCTTGAAAAAGGCTACCTTCGCCATGGCGATTCTTGTTCTAATCTCTTCAAGGCATCTCCCATCAGATGTTATGACTGTTCCGAGATAATTGAACCGATTCACTTGCTTAAGAAGATTCCCATATTCTTGTATATTACATTGTGATATTCCGTTTTTCCTAGTGCAGGCTGAGTAAAAACAAAAGATGGCAAAATCATAATAGAAAAAGATCAGAACCATAATCTTTTTCTTCTTACAATTTAATACTAACCTTAGTTGTTCACTGTGTGCAATAACCGCATTTACTAATTGTTGCAAATCCTGCTAATTGTCTGCAATCAATACTGTATCATATACATATCTAATGTTATTGATGTTTTGTCCCCCTATGGTGATTACATTTATATCTTCTAGAAAATATTCTGAAAATATGTTCAATCTATAGGGGAAAAAAGATCTGGAGACATTACACATACCTGTCTCACACCTCTCTTAAATGACTGATATTGACCCACTTCATTATCAATCCTTATGGCAGCTTGCTGTTTCCAATATATGTTTTTTATAAGTCTAATATCTGTCCCATCAATTTGTAGATCAGCAAGCATATGCACCATGTTGACATGTCTAATTCTATCGAAAGCCTTTGTGTAGTCAATAAAGCAAAGATGTATATATTTGTTTACTCTTATAGAATGTCCAATAAATGTTCTCAGCATATATACAACATTTACTGTACTCTTGGCTTCAACAAACTCACATTGTTCTTCTCCTATTTCGGGTTGAATTTTCTTCCTAACTCTTTGCATGATAATTTTTAGCAAAATCTTCGTGATGTGGCTCATTATACTAATTGTTTGATGGTGATTGCATCTCAAGAGTCCTGATTTCTTTGGGATTGCAATATATATAGAATTACATAATTTAGGAGGTATATCTCCAGTAGCATATATTGTTTTCAACAGTCTGGTGACCTGGTCTCTTTTGCCTCTTTGTGTAGTTTCCTAATTCTTCTGTGAATCTCTTCATATTTTTCCTTGTTATTTTTGTTTTTTCTTCTTATATCCATGAGTTTTAAGACGTCTTCCGTCATCCATTTCTTGGGTCCCATTATCTTTATTTTTGTGATGGTTGTTTTTGCAGCTTGGTTGATTGATTTATTTAATATTTCCCATTGGTCGCTGACATCTTGAAATAACGAACAGGCGTAAAATCATATCCTGTGAGATGAGTTGCATGAGAAACGCAACCGGAAAAACAAGAAAAGATGGAGAACCAATGAGAAGCCAAGAGCAAAGAATTAAATGGTTAGGACATGCAGTTAGAATCTAGCAAGATTAACCAGCGGCTAGAGGGTTCTAAGTGAGAACAATGGGATACAAATCGAAAATACCACACAGAAAGATTTGGATAGATTGTATAAAAGAGAAATAGAAAAAAAAAAACACATATGATTTGAGTACACATAGCTAGACAATCAAAACACATACAATTACATCTGCCTCCTCTCTGCGACGGTTCACAGAAAGAAGTAAAATAAAAGAGGAATAAGAAGAGGGGAAAAAACGTGTCCCATCCAAAATGTGCTATTATACTTTAAACACATCATCCAGTGCCTTGCCGGCTGGCGTGGTCGATCATGCCTCTCCACAAATTGTGCCATGATACAAGATTACCAAGTATCGTCTCTCGCTGTTTTCCTGTATCTCTCTTTCCACAAATCTTTCTGGTTGTCACAACATGTTCGGTTTGTGCCTTCTCATAATGTGGCCGACACACGATAACTGCTTCTTTCTCATGTTTGTGATAAGTTGTTTTTGCGACTCAGCTTCCCATAAAACACCCAGATTGCTCATTTTTACTGCCCATATAATTGTCAGCATTCTTCAATAAAATCACATCTCGAAAACTTCCATTGACTGTTTTCGCCTGTTTACTAATATATATATATATATATATATATATATATATATATATATATATATATATATATATATATATATATATATATATATATATATATATATATATAATTGTATATTGTAAACTTTAAACTCAACACACATATAATTACTCTGATAGGAAAATGTAGTCAATAATTCACACTTTATGTAAAAATAAATGCGTGCATTGATAAAACATCTTCAACACTGGCTGTGCTTTGTCAGTGTTGGTTGCCTCTTGGAGTATTCAGAATTGTGGAGATGACGGTGTCTTTATTCCAAATCGTTAAAACATCTTATCAGCGTTAGATATGCAAAGACAGTGTTGGACTTATTAGTCACATAATAAACAGTTATGCAAAGAATACCATGGACGGACAGAAAACACCAACGACCATGTCCTACAAGAAGCAAATGAAAATCGTACATTGATTAGAGAAATTAGACGAATACAGTCACCATATTTTCGTCACGTTATGAGAAGAAATAAATTGGAGAACTTGATGACAACTGCAATATCGAAGGAAAGAGACCAAGGGGAAGACAGAGAAGTAAATACCTGGATGGCTTAGCCAAGTGGTATGGTCGAGACAAGAACACTGAGCTGATTTACGACTCTGGTGATCGAGTGAGATGGTGAATCATGACCGCCACGCTTATCGACATGGCATGTGATGATGAATAAACAATTAAATATAGAAACGTTTCCAAAAACTTTCTACTCTCATCTCCAGGCTATAATAAGTATCATTCATTCATTCATTCATTCATTCATTCATTCATTCATTCATTCATTCATTCATTCATACAGTAGCATGTCCTTTGCAGAACCTCGCTCCCATAGCAACCTTCCAGAAAACTTCTCGATCACAAGCAAGATGTTCCGCGTCCGATACACCAATCTGGAGATCATCCGCCATATCCTGCACCAATCTTCTCTTTGGCCTTCTTCTTCCTCTCTTCCCAGGCATATACTCCTGCATTATTGTTCTCTCCAAACTTTCATGACGTTTCAAGTGACCATACTATATCAATTTTCTTTGTTTTATCGTCTTTAATAGTCAGCCCTCTTTAATATTCAGCTCTTGAAGTATGGATGCATTTGTTCTTTTCTTTACCCAAGATATTCTTAGAACCCGTCTCATCATCATCATCAAGTGCCGTGCCAGCTGGCGTAGGCGTTCATGGCTCTCCACAGATCTCGGTCTTTGGTTTTCTGGATCAACTCTGCTGCTGATCTTCCTCCATGCCACCGTCTCAATCCATCCAGCATCATTTCTCTTGGTCTGCCTCTGCCTCTCTTCCCCTCGATCTTTCCAGTTGTTACGATGTTCTCCAATGCCTCTCTTCTCATCACGTGACCGAAGAAAGATGTTTGTCTCTGTCTTATCGTTGTATGTAATGTTATAGTTTCATTAGCCTGTTTCAGGCAGTCATCGTTAGTTACTCTGGCAGTCCAAGGAATTCGCAACATTCGTCTCAGGAACCACATCTCTGTTGCTTCTAATTTCTTCTTATTTTGTTCATTTACATTCCAAGATTCACTGCCATACAGCAAAACTGGTTCTACATAGCATTTCAGCACTCGCTTTCTTAGATTCAGTGATAGTGACTTATTGCACAAGATACTCTTCATTTTCTGAAATGCGGCTTTTGCCTGCCCTATTCTGCTCCTAATCTCTGTTGTACATCTTCCATCTGATGTTATAAATGTCCCTAGGTATCTAAAATTATCCACTTGGTTAAGGAGTTTTCCTTCTATTTTTATGTCACATTTTGGTGTCACCATTTTCTTTGATATTACCATTGTTACTGTTTTCTTGATATTCAAGGAGAGTCCTTTCCTTGCACTCTCTTTTACTACAACGTCTAATAATTGCTGTAGGGCTGTTGAATTATCCGCCACCAATACTGTGTCATCTGCATAGCGTATATTATTTATATTATAACCTCCAACTAGTATTCCTGGCATCTCTTTGATCTCTCTCATTATTACTTCGCTATACAGGGAGAAAAGATCTGGTGACAAGACTACACCCCTGTCGTACTCCTAGCTTTATCTGTTCGTAACTACCCTCTTTATTTCCCATTTTAATTGCTGCTACTTGGTTCCAGTAAACATTCTTTATTATTCTTAAATCTTTTCCATCAATGTTGATATCTTCCAACATTTTAATCAGTTCATCATGTTTTACTTTATCAAATGCCTTAGTATAATCTATGAAGCACAAATATATGTCTCTCTGTTTCTCTATTGACCTTTATATTAGTGTCCGTAATGTATAAATTGCATTGTTTGTGCCTTTCCTTCCACAAATCCATACTGTTCTTCACTAATTTCCATTTTTATTTTCTTTTTGTTTCTTCTCATTATGATTCTAAGTAGAAGCTTAGTGATATGGTTTATGAGGTTAATTGTACGAAAATCTTCACAATCAATTGCTCCTGGTCTTTTTGGTATAGCTATAAATACAGATTTCAGCATATCACTGGGTAAATATCCACTACTGTAAATATCATTCAACATTTTGGTTAATATATCTACTCCAAATTCTCCCAACACTTCTATTGTGATTTCATCTGGCCCAGCTGCTTTTTCCTTTCTTCATACGTTTCATAGCGTCAGCGACTTCTTCTTTCAGAATAGGTGGACCTTCTAAGTTACTATCTTCTGTTAATTCTTCCCTTTCTCCGTCATATAATTCTCTTAATATACTCATTCCACCTCTTCATTATAGCACCTTCCTCTAATAATATCATTGCTGTTTGTGATTTCAAACACCCTGTATTTATTCTTATTTTTCTTCCTGTAAGCTCACTGATTTGTCTGTACATATTTGTTGTATCATTAATGGAATTTAATTCAATTTTTTTGCATTGCTCGTTTAACCAACTTTCTTTAGCCTTCCCACATTTATCTTTTATTTCTTTATTTATCTTAGCGTATTCTTGTTTGTCATCTTTACTCTGTTTTCTTTTGTCCATCAGTTTTAAGATTTCTTCATTCATCCATTTTTTCTTTGCTATTTTGCCTCTCTCCAGTAATACTTCTTTGCTAGTTTGATGAATGGAGTACCTTAATCATTTCCAACTGTTCATTTATATTCTGTATTTTAGCTATCGCATTGTACCTATTTTTCACAGTCACTCTGTAGCGTTCTTGCAGTTCTTTATCTATTTTCAGAACCTCTTTATTAAGTTTCATGTTCTTAACCATTTTTTTCCCTCTCTTTAATCTTACTTTTATTTGTCCACATAGTGGTACATGATCACTATTACAGTCAGCACCAGGCATTGTCCTTACATTAATTAAAGCATTTCTATATCTTTTATTAATTAGTATGTAGTCAATTTGGTTGCGTATTTTCTTATCAGGGCTTTTCCATGTGTACAGTCGTCTTTTATGGTGTTTAAACCATAGTGTTTCCAATTATCATATCATTGATATTTGCCCATTCTATTAGCTTTTCCCCTCTTTCATTTCTTGTACCTAAACCATATTTCCCCACTACATCCTCCATTTTCTCCTTTCCTACTTTTGCATTAAAATCACCAAGTATTATTTTTATTTCTAGTGATCCAATTTGAGCCATCACCATTTATATTTCGTCGTAAAAGTGTTGTATTTCTTCATCACTACTGCTTGTTGTTGGTGCATATACCTGTATAATATTTATGTCTATTGGTTTGCCTTTGATTTTTACCATAACTAATCTATATCTATAAAACAGAGTGTATGTTTGTGGGTTTGTGGGTCTTGGATGCGTTCGATAACGGTACATCCGATTGAGATGAAATTTTCTACACGTCTTCCTTTCATTCCTGTGCAACCGACTATAATAATTTCTTAATCTAAAATCTTCTACTTATTTAATAACATTTACTTTTCCATTTTCATTATATAATGTCTATATAGCAGGGGGACTTCACTCTAGAAAAGTTATTTCAAGGGGCATAACTTTTAATAACATTTCTATATACTTTATATTCATATTGTTGGACTTACCTGCACTATTGTTAAACTCTTTGTCTATAGTTATTTTTAGGCATATGAGTTATATTAAATAATGATATAATCTTTAAGGTATTTTTAAAGTTTGCATAAAAATAATGCATTATGCATAACATTTTAACCCATCTTTTTCTGCTTACAAAACTTATTAACTGTCATGTCGGTGATTAAAAACAGTTTTCATTAAAAATAATGAATGGTGTGTGGAAGGACATTCTTTTAAGTTACTGTGCGCCAGGAGCTGGGCGAAACCACGCCGGGTCAGATAGATAGACAGATAGTCGGGAACGGAAGCTTATTTGACTACTTATATGAATGAATTAAATGACATGCTCCCTACCAGGGACTGGGTGAAGCCGGGTCAGACAGACAGACAGACAGATAGTCGGGAACGGGAGAGCTTATATGACTACTTATATTAATTAAATGAGATGCTCCCCACCAGGGACTGGGTGAAGCCGGGCCGGGTCAGCCAGACAGACAGACAAACAAGCAGACAGACAGACTGATAGATAGATAGATCCCCTCCAGGGCCTGGGCGAAGCCGGGCCAGGTCAGCTAGTAACAAATAAATTTTGCGTATCCCTTACGGGACGTTGCAGTCAACACCAGCATTTTCAGCTGCTGTTGATGTACTAGGCAAGTAGTTACGTTCAGTAGTTTGCCATTGCTTTTTGAACGACCGGCCCCTATACCTTGTTCGAAAAAACCAGCACCGCCGTGTTTTGAACCCAGGTATATGGACTCACAAACCGCGTTCGCAAGCCCTTAGCCACAGAGACCGTAACTACTCTATCTGAAATACACCAGTATCCATTAATTGACTTGGCTTGTTTTTTCGTCTAATATTATTCCTACACCTTTTTCATGTGTATCCCCTCCAGAATACATTATTGTGTGATTGTCAGCTATAATTTTGCCCGATCCCTTCCATCTCATCTCACTAACGCCTAGTATATTCATTTTCATGCTATCCATCTCTCTTAGAACATTGGTCAACTTTTCTAGCTCATTTAATGTCCTAACATTCCATGTTCCTACTCTAAATTTATTTATTTTAGTTATGATTTTGCCATCAGTAGCTGGATGACGGTCTGGTGTCACCTGTGGCTCATGACTGTCCCTATCGGACGAGGATGTCCTAAGATAGCCATTAACGTCGTTCACTAACTCTGATATATGTTTTGCCATGAAGTCTTAGGAAGATAATGTGGTTGTTTCCCCTTGCCTTCCACATTCACTTGGTGGTCTTTTTACCTCTGCCTTTGACAGCCATTTCCGACTGTAAGGACAAGTGAGTGCCCTGCTCTGCTCAGCTGCAGAGTTGTCCACTTATTCCGGTGGATACTCGGTCCCCAGAGCTGTGTTAGCCACACCGTGGTGTCTTTCTATCCTCTACCACGGGAAGGTGCAGTTGGGATTTTCCCTTCCTAAAGTTATGGTCTATGACCAAAACTCTCGTCTATAACATTTATATTCAAAGGCATTTATGCGCTGTTGAGCTTGTTTAGTATACAAAGGACGAGAGTAGAAAGCCTTTCCAAACAAACCTTTTTTATTGTTCTTTAAGCGACTTCATAGGACAGCATAGGACGTTGCATATGTAATGTAACAATCACATAATTGACGCAAACACTTACTGCATCATTCTTGTTTGTCTTGATTTCTATTTCAGATGTTGTGATATCTGGGCTATGGTATAAGACATCTAACATTAAATTATCATGGATATACGCCCATATAGGAAGTTCAGCAGGCCACGTGATCCTGTATTCGACATTCCGTGGAGACGAGGATTGTTTACAATCTGACATTACACACATGTTGGCCTAGCCTAAAATGCGTACCAGAGCATGGTATGGGAAGTAATGGCGACCACATTACCCATAATGTGCCGAAGTGCTGTCCGTTACTTACGAATCTTAGACACATTTGGCCCAGTATGGCAGGTAGGCGGGTGATCCGTTAAGGCCTAGTAGTTTAATGCTTGGTGCGACACAGTGAGGTGTTGATTTTATTTGGAATGCTTTTTCATCTGTCCGCTGTGGTCTGTATGATGAATTGCAAGTTGATAAAAATGGCGGCTGGCTGGTTGCCGGGCTGTCTGGTTTGCCTTATGCAGTAGTTGAGGGCTTCTGGTTCCCAACATGGCGAATAGGCATTTGAACCGTTAAGCCTTTGGGATGTTTATGCTTCTGGCTACGGTTTGCAGTCGCATTTTCCTCATGTTGGACTGGTAGTAATTCCGTCGCCCTGCTAATGTGTTGAGGTCGTGGCGCGACACTGTGAGCTGTAAATTTCATTTGAAATGTTGTTACATCTGTCCGCGGTTGATGTAGCGTGAATTGCATGTTCCAAACGATGGCGGTCGGCCTGTCGCTTGGAATTGTCTGGATTGTCTGTTCGGTTCACGAGTGCAGTTTTCTCGGAGACTCCTGGGGTGCTTCACTGGAGCTACGGAGTTCGTGCTTGTCGTAGTAATCCTTTATTACTTTAGTGTCGTCCTTGGAGTGAGGGGAATCAACACCCACAATTTTTTTGAACCCAATATTATTGTCCTAGAGAAACTACCAGAATCCGTCCACAAAACTCCTTCAGTCTGTAGACACCTCTTTCTTACTCTCACTCACCCCTGGATCATGCCCCCTCTCATTCTTCCCCCAACACAACATACTCAACAACTCTAGCTTTAACAAATAAATACAAAATAATTTATTAAAGCAAAGAGTATGTGTGTGAGAAGTGTGTGTGTAATGTGTAGAATGTGTGTCGAATATTCTAAGGTGTACGTAGAATCAGACCAGTGAATCAGGAGCAAAGTCTGTTACATCACTGTGCTGAGCACACAACAGCACCATGTATTCCGGACAGAAAACCTCACCGAGAAGATGTTGCTCCGGCCACGTGACGACTTTCTCTGATAACTCTAGAACAATCAGGATGCTGGTTATCAATGAAAGACACTGTTCGATATTGGTCTTCACTCTATCAAACACTGTGTATTTACTCTGTTCAATAATGTTTGTTGATCAGAGAATCTTTCAAATAACTTAAATGTCACTTGGGAAAATCTAACTGTTCATAAGTCACTGGTTATGCAATTTTCCCCCTCTTAAAAAAAAACACCTATTAATGTTCTAGGTATATATATATATATATATATATATATATATATATATATATATATATATATATATATATATATATATATATATATATATATATATATATATATATATATATTGGTGTTCTTGGTAAATGAGTTATGAATCTTCGGTGATGTAGCTTATCACTCAAGAAAAACCAATACTTGTTATCAAGTCCGGCTCAGCAGAAGCCAGGTTTCTGCAGACCAACTAGGTTCTGAGCCCTGTGTAAAAGCCTCTCAGTAACCTCTGTCTTCAATTCGTGAGCCATAATTTTATATAACTTTGATACTGCTTCTTGGTAATATATCGTCGCACACTCAAGTGGAACCTGTTGAATATAGAACACTATGGTGAGAGCAACTCAATCCTGACCGTAATTAGGTGAGTGTAGGCCGATAGCAGCACTCAGATCTATAACAGAGATCCGATCTCTGTCATACGGCCAAATAGCTCATCACATTGGTCTGAAACATGGGAACACAAGGATAGATTAAAGGAAACGGGTAGAAACCCAGCAGATGCCCTACTGGAAGATCCTACCATTTCTCATTCCCTTCATCCCTCCCAACCATCCTCAATCTCTCTAATTACTATCCCACTACATTGTCCTTAACTCCCTGGGTTAAATGATATATCACACAAGCTAGTTAAAGCCACACAATAGGCTACTAGTGCCGACGCTCCTATAATACCTTCTAGCACCGCACTTATAGAACATTCTATCACCGCACCTATAATAAATTCTATCACCGCACCTATAATACATTATATCACCGCACAGTACTGTACTCTATTCCTAATCATACTCTAAGTTAGATATGATTAATCGAATACCATATGGCCTATTCCGGTTGAAGATTGAGACTATGCAATCACAGACTGGATCTATGTCCGCCGATAAATATCAACACTTTGACACTATAGTCTCTTTCTATAATACAACTCGGAATACTGCGCCGATCCGTAGCACTTCAGAAACTTTGGTCAACTAACTCAACTTGTTTACCTCAACTGGTTTTAATTCGGGGCTTGAGTGACGGCCCCAAAATGTCTAGACGCTAATCAGTCCAGAGTCTGGTTTTCTCCGCCTGTTTCAGACTGACTGGAATAAATCTGTCGTCTATTTTGCTTCCATCTGGGACTTGTCCCGGCACTTTTGAGAGTCCTCTCCGACGTCTGTCCAGACATTCCGTCTACAACATCAAAGGCCGACTACCGCCTTGCAGACGGATGGCGCTTTTGTCCCGTCTCGAGCAACAACTTGTTAACAAAATGGCGACCGGATGTAGACATTTGACGCGACTTATTTTGTTCCTTAGTCCCCTGCTCATCAAAGGGTTGCCGGTGTTTTGTAGACGAATGTCGGGTCTTTTTGTCATCGATCGAAACTATCAAGTTTTTTTTCGCGACAGTGCTTTGTGCGATTATTTCCGCGGGCCGCCCTGCGAAAGGGACCGAGCCATATGGGATAAATCCCGAGGCAATGAAGTCAAGCATCTCGAATTTTAATGCAATAATGTGTGGTTGATGGTTTTCTAGTGACTGCCGCTTCCATCAACAATGAACTGTATTTTCCGTGGAGGACTTTTGTGTTGGCATTCTGTCGGCGGCATTATACACAGTGTACTTGTGCGGGCTGTTGGCTTGTCGAGACTCCTGTCTATTCCACTCTTCCCATAGGGCAGTGATGAGGATTTCGTGTGATATTCACTGGCACAGGAACAGAGCATAATGGTAACGACCTGTTGCCGTGAAGTTCTAACCGCGACTAACTAACTATGCAGTACTTGAGTTGAGTTGAGCTAAGAAATGACGTCACTGCACTCAGGACATTCCCATACGCGCTCCTTCCCTCGTTCAACAGCCAGCGAAGAGCCACACCACTAATCGTTCCCACTGCTATCTGATTGAAAGTTCTCCTGGTTCTCGCTCTCAGTTTTGAGATTCTACCAGAACCCTCGCTAATCCCCCGCAATCTCATCCTTTCCACATAGGGGTTCTCAATCTGTTCCTCCACCTTATGCAGTAATGCGCCTGCAACTGCTGGTTTTTCTAGTGACCACTGCTGCCATCTACTCTAATTTTAGTGGCAGACTGTTGTGTTGGCATTCTGGCATCTCTTTATGCATGGACGCGTGTGTTGGCTTTGTCGGGACTGCTGTTTATTCTACCTTTCACATGGGACAGTAAGGAGCATTTTGTGTGGTTTTAACTGGCATAGGAACGGGGCAATAATGGGCTGGCCCTTTGCCGTGACGTTGAAACCTCGACTAATTAAGTTTCCGAATATTAACTAACTAACTAACGGGCTGCAAGGGCAATCAGCAGTCATATCCGTCCACTTTGATGGAAGAGACTAAGCACCTAAAGCTCACCCCGTGTACAATAATGTTGATATTTCACCATCAATAAGCTGTGGTCTCCACAAAGAAGGTTGGCTGCAATGGATCTCCAACACTGTCTGTCTCTCGACCTGACTGCATATTCTGTCAGGCTGATGTTCGTCCATCTCTTAATGTTATCTTCCCACTTGTATCGTTGTCTACCTGATGCTCGCTTGCCCTCAACGTTTCCCTCCAGTATGATTTTTATAAGAGTGTCATTCTTTTAATGTGGTCAAAATATTGCACTGAACTCCTCTTTATCTCTTCTATCAACTCTCACTTCATTCTCAGTTTTTCTAGAACCTCTGCGTTTGTTTTTGTTTCCATGAAATACGACATATTCATCTGTATATCCACATCCCCAGGGCTTCTATGCGACTGTTTGTTGCTTGTTCAATGTCCAGGCTTCCTCACCATACGGTAGCGTTGAATATACATAGCATTTGACAATTCTCATTTATAATGCGTTATTAATCTCTCTAAATGTTAATTCTGATGTCATGCCGCTGAAAGCATTTTTGGCCATTCAAGCATAAACAAATCAAAATCATATTAGTTTGCTAGATGTAAGCAGTCTTCCATCAACATCACCTCCGTGCCGTGTCTACACTTAGCGTTGACAGTAATGAATCTCCAGAAAGGTATACCATTGTCGTACATTCTATAGGACTAGCCCCTGACCATTTCTTCATGTTCATTGACACCTTTCCGTCTTGACAGACGATAGTTTCGTACTTTGTGCTTCAAAAAGGCTTAATAACTAAGACCCATGGCAGTGGCGAGTGTGGCTGATAAGGCCAATTTGTGCTGTAAATGTTTGTCCAAAGTGGATGCATGTGAAAACATGGTCATTTCCACCATCATACACCATATTACGTCTATCACGCTCGGTGTGTGCTTTATCTGCAATCATTTTCTCCTTTGTCTTTATTCCATTTCTGATAGTTGCCTCCATGCAACACGTTCAGTGGCGACTTTCTGCCAATGTACATTATCAATGCCAATGTCAGTCATGTCCCGCTTCGTGTTACCTGTTCGTGTATATCTTGGGCGCCTCTAAATAGCGTTGCCTTCAGCATGTTTCTCCTTTATGGTTGTCAGTAGAGCGTCATCACGTTTGATGTGACTAAAAGACCGTGTCTGTACTAGCTTACGCTACGGGGTCCCAGGTTCTGTCTTCATTTCATGTGCAAATTATTGTTGTTGGGACTTGCATTACATGTGACCTTAATCGTGACTCTCTGTATATATGCATGTGACTGAAGTTAATGTGTAACACTTCAATATATGCATGTGACTAGAGTTGACGTGTGATACGTCAATATATGGGTGTGACTAGAGTTGACGTGTGACACGTCAGTATATGCATGTGACTAGAGTTGACGAGTGGCACGTCAATATATGGGTGTGACTAGAGTTGACGCGTGACACATCTTCTTATATATAAAAGGCAATCTCCGTATTTATGTATGTCCTTTATGCGTTCGCGAACGGTCCATCCGATTGAGATGAAATTTTCTACACGCCTTCCTTTCATTCCAGAGCTGCCAACTGTGATATTTTTTTAGTGTGAAATCGCCTGCTTACTCAGTATTATTTCATTTTTCATTTTTCATTATAATTTCATATATCTCAGGGGACTTAACTCTGTAAAAGTTATTTCAAGGGGCATAACTTTTCTGTATAACTTATAGTCATATTGTGACATCGTTTTCAAAGATTTATAAACTCTTTGTCCATAGTTATGTACCGGCATATGAGTTATAATAAATAATGATACAATCTGTAAGGCATTTTCAAAGTTTTCATAAAAATAATGCACAATGCATAACATTGTAACTCATCTTTTTTTGCTTAAGAAGTTACTGTAGTCATGCAGGTGATTAGAAAGAGTTTTCATTAAAAATAATGGATGGTGTGTGGAAGGACATTCTTTTAAGTTACTTTTTTTGTTGCATGAATTTAATGAGACGCTACCCGCCAGGAGCTGGGCGAAGCCACGCCGGGTCAATGGATGGTGTGTGGAAGGACATTCTTTTAAGTTACTTTTTTTGTTGCATGAATTTAATGAGACGCTACCCGCCAGGAGCTGGGCGAAGCCACGCCGGGTCAGATAGATAGACAGACCCACCTTTTCGCTGCAGTTGTCTACTCCTCCTTTTCCTTCTTCTGCTGATGCTGCTGCCGCCGCTCCATTTACCCAAGTTAATTGTTGGGGGAAGATGTAAAGATCTTTCAAGTGCTCTTTCTAATGCTTTTTGTAAGTTGGTCTTCGTTTATCTAAGGTTGTTCTAACTGCAACCAATAAATGATTAGACAGACAGGCAGACAGACAGACAGACAGAGAGGGAGGGACAGACAGACAGACAGACAGACAGACAGACAGACAGACAGACAGACAGACAGACAGACAGACAGACAGACAGACAGACAGACAGTCGGGAACGGGAACTTATATGACTACTTATATGAATTAAATGAGATGCTCGCCATCAGGGGATGGGCGAAGCCGGGCCGGATCAGACAGACAGACAGACAGACAGACAGACAGACAGACAGACAGACAGACAGACAGACAGTCGGTAACGGGAACGAGAACTTATATGACTACTTATATGAATTAAATGAGATGCTCCCCACCAGGGACTGGGCGAAGCCGGGCTGGGTCAGCTAGTATATATATATATATATATGGACATGGTACACATAATCTTATCCCCGTGAAGGCGGACATGTCCTATAGTACGTTTTTTTTTTGTTGCCCAAATATAAACATCCATATCTCAGTAACCAACTGAGCGAAAATTATGAGATTTAGTATATAACCTTATCATTATGTCCACCCAACAAATTTTTTTTTTTCTGGAGATTTTACAGCAGATTTCAAAGTTTGTTTATATGCGGTATATAATTTACAGGTCTGAGATGAAATTCATAATTTTAAATGTTATCAGTTATCAGTTATCAGTTGGGGTATCTTCATTGCACTCCGGACATGTCCATAGGTGCTCAGATCCTCCCCCCAGCATATGCATCAGCGTCCGGTGGCTAATAGTGCAATTTTAAATGTATTACAGCGTAGTCAGACAATCAGCGCTCAATGTTGAAGATAGTTCGTTTTTCGTTTTTTCACGGGATTGGCCGTATGCCAACTACCCGCGTTGTTTAAACTAGAACTGTTCATTCAGAGGTGTCTCAAAATGTGGGTTATTTCATGAAACCTGATTAATATGTTGTTTTTTTTTTTCTTTTTTTAAATCTTACCACTTATCGCTAACATTGAAATGTGTGAATATTTTTCAATAGGATTGAATGCGAAATTATACACTTCAAAGAATCGCTATGAAGTTGTGCACATATTTTTGTCAAGGAGCTGATCGCAGGAAACTGTTTTATACTATTACAAATTCCGAAAAAATAACAATGCATGCATTGGGTGTGAGTAACCGGTCATCTCGTCGACAGCTTTGACAAAGATGTCATGAGGCGAGCTATTATAAAATTGCTTTAAAAAGTCGCTTAATATACGACAGGGTCGACTTCATTGCACCGGGTTCTATCCCATATGGCTCGGTCTCTTTCCGCAGTGCGGAAAGCATCGCACAAAGCACGAACTCCGCAGCTCTAGCGACGACCCACAGAAGTCTCCGAAAAATGTAACTCGTGAACCGAAGGATGCGGCCCGGAATCGAACCCACGACCTTTGGAGCGCGAGTCAAAAGGCTTGACTACTTCGCCACGGAGACTCCTAAAATTATAGAAATTTTAGATTTTATATCCAGGATTATCCAGAATTATAACAATGCTGGATGCCAAAGAAACAGTGACTGTAAGAAAACTTAGGGTTTGGTACAGAAAGAACAATAACATAGAGCTATCCAAAACAACTTTGTGTAAAATTATAAGGACATTATCTTTACTATTTGAAAGTACAAGGGAGGTAGAAATAATCTTTGCGAGCAACCGCATTTAGGAGCCATGAGAAGCAGATACCTACGTGAAATAAGGGAAATGCGCAAAGAAAATTATGGCACAGTGTGTTCGGATAAAATGTGGATCAATGCGCACCACACAAGTGATTAAGGAATGGCAATCAGTGGATGGACAGATATAGCGATATGTGCCTAGTAGTATAGGACAACTTTTGGTCATGGCCCATGCTGGTAATACGCATAATGGCTTACAACAGAATGCTGGGCTCGTGTTCGTATCAAAGCATACAGACAATAGGGATTATCATAATAAGATTAATGGTAATGTATTTAGAGATTGGCTCGAGAATACTGTGCTTCCATCCCTAGATAGACAGTCGTGTCCAATTATGGACAATGCATGATATCAATGTTGTTGCCCAAGAAGACAAAATACGAACATCATCGAGCACCAAGGAATCAATAAAAATATGACTCCGATGGAAAACATACCATTTCCAGAAACGTATTTCTAGCTAGAATTGTTGTCCCTTGTAAAACAGACGCCAAAAAGCAAGAAATATCAAATTGACAAGTTGATAGAAGAGCATCGTCATGGGTGCTTGAAACTTACACCATACCATTCTCATTTTAACCCTATAGAACTTGTGTGGTCTAAAATTAAAGGACAGGTGGCAGCTGACAATACTATATTTAAATTGTCTGACGTCAGGATACTAATCCAGTCCGCGCTATCAAATATTGATAAAAGTTACTGGAAAAATGTGAGGACCATGTGTTGAAAGAGGAAGAGGATTATTGGAGAAAGGATGGATTGAATTTTATGCAACCGAGAGCAGTCATCAACCTACTGGAATCGTCCGACACAGATTAAGGTCTGAGCAGATCGCAGACCTTAATCCACGTGCACACCAACTGGGATATTTTGCTATAAATATTCAGAATAATTGCAGGCCCTAAACATTACAGCATCAGCATAATGTCAATGGCAACAGTTTGTATTCCATAGTGATGAATTTTCAATTCCGCAAGCCCTCAGCGGTGACAAACAACTGTATTGAAAACACACACACACACACACACACACACACACACACACACACACACACACACACACACTAAACGCATTGAATACCAACAGAAGAGTAATATTGCGGTGGAAACTGACATATTGTGGCATAACAAGAAACGTGAGAGCAAACACGTTGTCAAATTAGGGGACAACACACGTACATACAAATCAATCTAAAACTTCAATGAAAAGAGGACCAACATCTTGGTCGTTAAGAAGAAAGTATACTACAGAGACACTTACAACTATTTTCATAGTGCAAAACAGGTAATCATGTTCCGTCTCTGAACGGTAAACAGCAGAGTAGACAATCTTTCACGAAGACTCAAAGCGGGTCTGTCACCCATGTGTACGTGTGAACAAACTACACAGACAGCTGAACAGATCCTTAAAAATGGAAACATGATGACTAAATTGCGGTTTCATTTCTGGTCACTCCATACGCACATTAACGCACAGCTATTTGGAAGCTTTCACGAACTCAATATAAAAAGCTAACACGAATACATGTGTGCACATTATTAACCAGCAGCTGAAGAAACAAGAAGGAAATGAAAAATAAGGTAAGAAACATATTCCTTCTACTTTCCTGTCAATTTACAAATTATTTACCCCATGCCTCTGTAAATTCTCTGTCTTTACTAATATTACACATTGCACCCCTCTCAGGATTCTCCGTGGTGAAGTGGTCAAGCCGTCTGACTCGGGCTCCGAAGGTTGTATGTTCGATTCCGGGCCGCGTCCTTCATTTCACGAGTGCATTTTTCGGAGACTCCCAAGGGTCGTCGCTGGAGGTACGGAGTTCGCGCTTTGTGCGATGCTTTCCGCGCTGCGGAATGAAACTGAGCCATATAGGATAAAAACCCGGTGCAATGCAGCCGCCCCTGTCGAATTTAAGCTACTTCTTTCATTGCACCCACTCTTATACGAATCCGGATACGCCTTGTGTGTCATCTGAATTGGCGGGGCTTTCATTACTGTAAACATAAATTTGTTAGCGAGAAATCACTAGTTTTTCAGCAAAACATCAAAGAAATGTCACCGCTTTCGATGATTTAAGTTGTTTTTGGACCTATCAAAGACATATTCCTTGGGTGGGGGTAAATATAAGACGGCTGGAAAAATTTCATAACGATGCAACAGACAGTTTTCAAAATAATTGATCGTGAATGAAGGCATTCTTTTCGGGACATACAATAACATGAACTCTGGCTTACAAGTTGATCCAGCTTACACTGGATACTAGAAACAGTAATGATAAGAAGTATAGGGGACGGCGTGATATTGACCTGCAGAACGACTTGCGTTCTTGTTTGTCAGCAAAGCATAGTACACGCGGCCGATACTCTGGACAGGCTACTCAGTCACTGCAGGTTGAATTGTTTCCCCACCACGAACGTGGCTGCCGCCGTCTTTTCCTTCACGGTTGACAGATTTTTTTGGGTTTGAAACTCAGTCTGCATCAGCTGATCTAGTTAATGGAGCTGGAATGGCTCTCCGTTTGTGTCAGGCTGGTAGCCTATGAAGTCATTCGGCAGTGACATCCTGTACTACCCATTGAGTTTCGATCTTTGTACAAAACCCTCCACTGCACCCACAATGTTTCACATCGACAGGACGGACAGTAGCCATGCAATCATACGCCATATTTCTATGCCTTTCTGGGGGTCACTCCATACAGTTTTGATGCAGATATCGAGAAACTCAACCAGAAGCCCGAGAAGTATTGCTTTAGTATTATTGTAATCTCTTCCAATATTTGTGTGATCCCGAGGGTTTGCCACTGCACATGGTTTGGCACTGACCAGTACGCGTTGGCAAGATCTAGACACATCTCGCAGAGGTATGACCTCACTGCCTTCGCTCTCTGTACAGCTTCCCACTTCATGGCGGCATATTCAACTCATCGGGGGAATCCATAGAATTCCATCTTAGAGTACTGCTTTATCGATGTACTTGGTTTCCATTAGTTACGTCATGACATGAAGTTGTGGTAGCACAGCTGCTGGCATACTGGTCGTGTGTTTACTTGCTTGCTTGTGTTCGTTGGCTTGAGCTCCAACGCAAAATCCTGTATGTCGGATGAAGGCATCCTGTTGTCCAACATCAGTGTGATGTCATACAGGACCTGAAGTTTGCGTGAGTATCCGTTGTCCCATGTCTGGCTTATTGGTGTGCAGACTGGTGGTTCCTCGCCATACAGGCAGACACTCTCCGACTTCGGAGGAATCGGCGATCCTATTGACTTCAGCCAGGACCCCGAAGGGACCTGTTGCCCAGGACGCTCGACGAGGACGCGTCAATAGGTCTTGGCCAGTATATAACCCGGCCCTGGTGCCTTGGAAACACCTCTGCGTCCCTTCGTGTGTTTAAATCACTATCAAGTTAGATTGTGTCAACAACTGACCTGGTTCTCAATGTTAAATCTGTCTAAAGTGGGAACCAGGAAATCTCCTGGAGAGTAAAGGTCACCAGTGTGGTTCTGACCACGTGTTCCATCGATTACCGATTAATTTATAACAATATTGTTGATAGCACCGTAGACTAATATGCCTCAAAGTATGAAATGCCCATTACTTAACTGGTTATGTTGTGAATCTGCCAGCCATGACGGCGAAGAGCATCTTACCCTCAACGTATAAAACAGTCCATTACTTAACTTGTTATGTCATGACTTTGAAAGCCATGACGACGAAGAGCATCTTACCCTCAACGTTGGAGGTGAGATCGACCTGGAATGGGTAACACTGGACGTATTTTGATCTTTGTGGTACAGATTCGGCTGAATTGTGTCAACTACATGCTGCCGTACTCGTGCCTCTGCCAGGAATTAAGTATCCCGTCAGACGTTCAGACATGGTTTATACACTATTAACAGGACACCGTATGGATCCAGTACTGACCTGCAGCAGGTTTACGTACAACTGCCACTATCTTCCCGCACGATGGAGGTTTGCCATTGAAAGAAGTCGAATATCCAGTCACATGACACTTTGACTGTATACAAGAATATTAGCCAATCACAGACGACACTTTGACTGATATACATGAAGATTAGCCAATCACAGACGAAATTTCGACTGGTATACATGAAGATTAGCCAATCACAGACGACACCTTGACTGTATACATGAAGATTAGCCAATCACAGACGACACCTTGACTGTATGCATGAAGATTAGCCAATCACAGATGACACTTTGACTAGTATACATGAAGATTAGCCAATCACAGACGACACTAAGATTAGCCAATCACAGACGACACCTTGACTGTACACATGAAGATTAGCCAATCACAGACGACACCTTGACTGTATACATGAAGATTAGCCAATCACAGACGACACTTTGACTGGTATACATGAAGATTAGCCAATCACACAAACGATGTTGACCGGTCCACGTGCAAGAACAGTCAACACCACATGACACAGCAAAGAGAAAGCAATCACAGATGACACTATTGATTAAAGTTATTTGCATATCCTTTACAGCACGTAGCAGTCAACCCCAGCATTCTTTGGCTGTTCGTGATTCCTGTGCAACTTTACGGTCAGTAGTTTCCTATTGCCTTCTAAACGACCAGCACTCACACCTTTTCATAAAACACCAACTCAAGGTGTCTGCACACAGTTGGTAGACATGAATAGTAGGCAATCACGCGTGAACAATTGATTGGTACACTTGAAGTATTGCCTGTCACACATGAACAATTGATTGGTACACATAAAGTATTGCCTGTCACACATGAACAATTGATTGGTACACATGAAGGATAGTCAGTCACACAGGAAGAATGGATTGGTATTGCACAGGAACAATTGATTGGTACACATGAAGTATAGCCAATCACACAGGAACAATGAATTGGCATACATGAAGTATATTGCGGATGTCTGCTACATACAGACAATAGCCAATCACACACGACACGTTCTAGGGTGCACACGAGGAATGCCCAATGTCATAGGACATATTGGTTAATGCACATAACGAACATTCATTTGCACATTGCTTGATACGGATATAGAATACTCATTCACACATCACACATTGATCGGTAAAGATAAAGAAAAACCAGTCAAGCCAGACAGTAATTCATACACGTCGCACTGACTGGTAAACGTGAAGAATAACGATTCATACATGACAAGTCGATTAGTACAATTAAAGAATAACCATTCATACACGACACATGGATTGGTGCACATGAAGAATAGCCAATCACACATGATACATTGAGTAGTGAACATGAACATTACCCAGTCAGACATGCATGATTGCCCGCGTGTTGCTTGGCCACACACGGGTAGCAAAGAATACGAGGGTGAGTCAAAAATGTATGCACCACAATTATTATCTCAGTTAGTTTGTTACTTAGTCGACATAGCATCCTCATTGCACATCGAAACAGTCAGTCCATAAGTGCTCGGATCCCCTCCTCAGTAAATCCCGCAGCGTATAGCGGCTAACGACACTAGTCCTGTGCTGGTTTATCAATCTTCTTTGGCTTCCTGCGTAGTGTCATGTTTGGCCACACCTCTTTTAATTTGCTGTTCTCGCAGTCCGATCATGGTTGTAGATTCGCAGAGATCACTTGGTTCTCGCAAAAGTCTAATTCTCGCAGCGCATTCAGAATGTCAGCCTGGTTCATGGCGTGTCCGCCCTCCACATTAGCCATACCTGCGAGGTTGTCAGCCAGCTCATTTCTTTGTACTCCCGCATGCCCTGGCATGAAGATGAAACTAATCTTTGCCAGCCGAGACCGCTCCAGAGACAGCAATCACTCTCTTCGGATCCACCCCGTCCCTATCCTCTTGAGCATGCTCAATGAGTCGCTAAGGAAACATGCCCTAGTGCAGTGGTTCTCAACCTTTTTTGGCCCGTGCC
The DNA here is from genome assembly GCA_014155875.1 of Cepaea nemoralis. Taxonomy (NCBI): domain Eukaryota; kingdom Metazoa; phylum Mollusca; class Gastropoda; order Stylommatophora; family Helicidae; genus Cepaea; species Cepaea nemoralis. The sequence goes on from JACEFZ010025356.1 coordinate 189,251, forward strand.
CCCCTTCACCGTATTTTCAGAACGTCATTCCCCCCTTTCATATTTCCTATCTAAAAATCCCCCCACCCCTACACAATATACGTAAAAATGGAAGGTAAGTTTAATAGCATATGCTAAAATAAGTCTAGACATCCACATAAAACATGATTTGTGGGTCTACTAACTTTATAAAATAAATTTTAGAAGGATGAGATGTACATAAAAGTAAAGTATGAAGGGAAAAACAATATCAAGTAATCGGTTCTTATATTCTTCACTCCCCCCCCCCCCCAGGAAACTCTAAAATTCCCCCGGGGGGGGGGGGGAATTCCCCACCGGTTGAGAACCACTGCCCTAGTGAATTTCTGTGTCCCGAGCCATGTTATTGCTTTACTTACTGCCACGACTTCCATAATCAGGCTACTTGTGGTCTCAACAAAAGCACCAGAGTCCTCCTTCACAACCCTCCCTCCGGGTCGGACGACCGACCCATCTGTGTAAATGACAGCATCACAGTCTAACGAATTCTCGAAAAATCAAAGCTTGTACTTCCGCCTCCACAGCAGCCGGATTTTCTTGTCTGCATTTTCTGTCTAGTTGGATGCAAACTGAAAAGTACGTATAGAAATCTGTTGGCACTTGTACCTACTCCTCGCCAGGTTCTAAGTCCTCCAGTGAACATACCTGTTGAAGAATGACTTCCGTTTGACCCATCCACGACCTTCCTCTTTTTAACCTGCTGCCCTTCACCTTCATAATTTCACTATGCAGTGGGTGTTGTGTGTTTGCGTTGACTCAGAGGTAGGCACGTGCTCTGCAAATGTGTATTCTTGTCTTCAATTGTTGGAAAATCAAGAAGGTAGCGCATCGCCCTGCATGCTGTATCTCTTGTACATCCAAGAATAATGCGCATAGCTTCGTTTTGTATCCGTTCCATCCTTTCTATCTGCTTACGGCTGAGAGTCAGGATCGCAATCGCATACTCAAAAACAGACATGACCAGCCCCTTGTATAGGAGGCATAGATGGCGCTGCTCACAGTTTGCTGCCGCCATCACCCGCATCGCAGCCAAACCCTGCTTGGCCTTTGTTATCACCTGGTCTATGTGCTCATTATAAGCAAGGCTTCGATCGAAACGTATCCCCAGGTAATTCATTGCCTGCGTTCTTTCCACAGTCTCTGAACACAGATTAACAGTTGACGTTGGAGTTTTGACAATATGATTATTCAAAGAGAACCATGTCACTGTTGCCTTTGTTGGGTTGACCATTGCCCCAGTTTCAGCACACCAAGTTCTTATGCGTTTGAGTTCGGTTTGCAGTTCTACAGCAACCTGATCTCTATCCTTACCCTGACGATACACTAAAACATCGTCGGCATATGACAATGTCCTCCCCGGTCTAGTGATCTGCTCGCTGGCGATTCTCACAGTGTAGGCGTTGAACAGCACCGAGATAATGGTGATCCCTGTGGTAGGCCAGGATATATTATTGTTGGTTCTGACGTCCAGCTGCCACATCTAAAAACGACTTTTCGTTGGAAGAGGGCTGCAGCGCTCCAACTAAGGAGGAACGGACTTATCTTGAGTTGAAGAAGCTGAAGCATTAGAAAATCCAATGGTAATCTGTTGTACGAGCCCTCCAGATGAATCGCTGCCGCAAACGTTTCAATGCCTGTTTTGAAGCCTTCATAAATATCATGGGCAAAAACTGCTGCGTTGGTCCAGGCTTCTCTTTTGGGACGGTACCCTATCAGGGTGGATGGGAAAACACCTTGCTTCTCTAGCTGGCTTTATATTTTTCTGGTAATTAAAACGTCTCTCAGCAGTTTGACTGTTGTATTCTGCATGGTTATTACTCGATATCCCTGAATTTGTGTTTAGTCTTTGCCGGGCTTAGGCAAGGGAATCAGATAGCTGTGTAACCACTCCTCCTTGATGCTAGCACTCCCTATACTGTTGTTGTACATGTCTGCTCGTTTATCTAGCTCGTCGGTACACCTACCTATGTCGTCATATCTTATGCCATCTGGCCCTGGAGCGCTTTTTTTTTTAATCGTCGAAGCACAGCCTTGATTTATTTCAGTCACTGTGTCTTCATCCGAACAGTTCTGGGTCTTATACCTGTCTGAGGTGACCACCTTGGCACGCTTTCGGCTTCTCATGTCTGTCTGGTTACTCTACTCTAGATAGCGTTCAAGGCTTTGCCCTTGTCTTCGTCAGTCCTCTGCCAGATGAGGTCAGCACCTTGGAAGTCAGAAATGCTCGTATTCTTGACTACACCACTCATGCTTTTATGTAGTCGCCAGAACAATTTCAGTGACTTGTCTGTGCTTACTCTGTGACTTATCTCTGACCATTTGTCACCTTTAACCATCTTAACCAGTTTTTTTTAAATAGTTAACTTTTGTGTGCATCTCTCTTTCTAGGTGCATGCAGGGATTATGATGGGCAATTCTGTTCTTCTTGGCATTTTGCCATTTACTTACAGCACTACGCTTATCCATCCAGGCCTTCTCCACTTCAATATTCCACCAAGGTGGCTGCTCCCAGCGTTTTTTTCTGCGCTGAAACTTTCTGCTCTTGTCGCGAATTATTTTAGTCCCCACATCTTGCCCTGTACTGTCATACTGGAAAGTCATGTCCGTTGACTTGTGCTGCCTGGTTCTGCCTTTCTCCGCCAATATGCTGCAAGGGTGGTGGTCGCTGCCGTGGTACCCTAGTACACCCCATCTACACATTGTAGTGAGTGCAGGAGAAACCAGCGCCAGATCAATAGCACTGTCCTCGTCACCTAGGCTGCTTGCAGTCCTGGTGACACGGCCACTGTTGATACAAACCAGGTCAATGGTTTCAAGTGCAGTCTCGAGCTCCTCCCCCTGTGTGTTGGAGGAAATGTTTCCCTATGATCTGCCTTTAGCGTTGAAATCGCCACAGAAAATTACATTTTTTCGTGACCTAATATGTCACTTAAGCACTGCCACTTCTGGGAATCCACACTCGCGTTACGGGCATAAACATTAATCAACACGAATGGTAAACCGGATTGAACTCTAAACGCCTGTATTTGTATGTCGTCCTTGTCCCGCCTAGACATGTCTAACTCTGAAGCAACCATACTGTCGCGAATGAGAATCGCCATTCCCAGATGTCGCCTGTTGTATAAACATTTGAAATCTGCCATTTAGAGTAGCTGATCACCCAGTCTCAGTCTCCTGGAGTGCTACAATGGCATTACTGTAAACCAGGTTTTCGAGAATAGGGCCTTGTTACGCTGGCGCAGTTCCAATATAGAATCCGAGTATACCTGAGGCCCAGACGGTCACATTTAAGTCTAAAACGTCTTACCCCTCCATGCTTGCGTCGCTTGCGGCCACCACGTTGGCCCGCCGTCTTGTTTTGTTGACTGTCGTCAGCAAGGAACACATAAATTGTTCCGCCATGTTGAAAAGACCGAAAACCACAGAACCACATGCGCTGCGAACATTCATTCAAGTATTGCTTCGCTTAATACACGAAACTCCGTAGCATCAACGAAGATCTTCAGAAGAAACTCCTGGTTTTACATCCTGGCACACAAATTACACATAGGAGATGAAAATATCCATCTCCTACGCGAAAAAGGTAACGGTCACAAAAACAACACAAGCGTCTGTCGCCACCTTGACTCTAAGTCTATTATCTCAGCTGATAATAAAGATATATTTTGGTCACTTGAAACGTCATGAAAGTTTGTAGAGAACAATAATGGAGGGATATATGCCTGGGAAGAGAAAAAGAGGAAGGCTAAAGAGAAGATGGGTGCAGGATGTGGTGGATGATCTCAAGATGGGTGTATCGGACGCGGGATATCTTGCTTGTGACTGAGTAGTTTATTTTATCGCATTTATAACACCACATGGATGATGTACAACAGAGATTAAGAGCAGAATAGGGCAAGCAAAGGCTGCATTTGAAAAGAAATGAAGAATATCTTATGCAATAAGTCGCTATAATCGACTGTAAGAAAGAGAGTGCTGAAGAGCTATATAGAACCTGTTTTGCTGTTTGAATCTTGGAATGTAAATTAGGAAGAGCTTGGAAGCAACAGAGATGTGGTTCCTGAGACGAATGTTGCGAATTCCTTGGACTGCCAAAGTAAACTAACAAAGACAGCCACCTGAAAGAGGCTAATGAAACTAGAATATTATATACTGCAATAAGAAAGAGACAAGCTTTCTTTAGTCATGTGATGAGAAAAGAGGCATTCGAGAACATCGTGACAACAGGAAATATCGAGGAGAAGAAAGGTAGAGGCAGACCAAGAGAATTGATGCTGGATGAATTGGGACGGTGGCATGAAGGAATATCATCAGCAGAGTTGATCCAGAAAATCAAAAGCCGAGATCTGTGGAGAGTAATGAACGCCTGCGCCAGCCGGCGTAGCAAATGCATGGGCTATGGTTGAGTTCAAAGGGAGCGAACGCAAAAACAATATCTCTTCTTTAAATGTTCGTAATATTTTTTTCCCTGTATATATTGTTTACAGGACATCGCTGTCAACACCAGCATTTTATTGCTGTTGTTGATTTCTTGGCAAAATTAAGCTCAGTAGTTTGCCATTGCTTTCTGAGCGACCGTTTCACATACCCCCTAAGTAACCAACGAGATGCGATCCGCTACCGAATCTCGCGCAGCTGCGTAACCCTGCGTGGATATACGGGATTACGGAGAAAGTCAATAACGAATTCGCCAGGGAGACATGCCATAATATTCTAGACAAGTCATTATTACCATCCGATGTGCTTTTCCCCACACCTTTGATTAGTTGCATATCCTTTACAGGACGTCGCAGTCAACCCCCGCATTTTTGGCCGTTCGTGATTTATTGGCAAGCTTACGTTCAATAATTTGTCATTGATTTCTGAACGACCGGTACTCACATCATTTTCATAGAAAACCAAGATAGTCTTCTACCAAATCGCCCACAGCTGTGTTCCGAACGCAGTGTGCGGGATTACGCATTGCAACAGTAATGCCTTCGCCACGGAGGTGGCTTTGTTAGGTTAATATAAATTTCTGAAACCTGTGGCGCTGTTTGAATAAGTAGATACACTTTCTGTCCATCTTCCCTAGTTATACGTTCAGGACAAGGATAGACTTGGCTAATGACGACACCTTTTTATGTGTTCTAGCGTGCGTCAAAACAAACGTGTTCTTTCGGCAAAGCACTATCATCATTTGGATGTAACAGGTTCGAATCCTGGGGGAAATTAGTTAAACTTTAAATGTTTATATTGTGTCCTCTAATCTCTCATTATTTCCACTACATAAATGGGTGGTGCCAATACTGGGGCAGTTAGTGAAACTATAACTAATTCTCTGCCGTGCGCCACTTTAATGGCATAAAGTAACATCCCTTGACTGCCATCCTCCATAATAATAGCAAAATGTTGACAGTTCGTCATTTGTTTCATATGGGGCTGAGTGGTCTCGAGGTATGGTGTCTGCCTCGAGTGCTGGAGGTCTCGGGTTCAAGCCCCAGTGAGGGCCGGGATTTTTTAACGTGGACTTCTAGTTTTTTTTTTTTTAAATGTCCCCTTGTCTGTGGGTAGTGAAATCGGACGCCCGTATGTATTGTTGCTCACGTAACAAATCCCTTGGCAGTTGGAAATCGAAAAAGAGGAGCTTAACGGCACTGTCCGGGCAAAATTTCGAGTTAAAATTCTACCCAAAGTATTTCAGGATCTTCGCCGGTGCTACGGAGTTCGTGCACTGAGCTGAAACCTCTGTACTCAGGCTTGAATTAGAAGTAGAACGGAGCACTTATGGGTTACACCCGTGGGCCATGATGTTGAACAGTCGACTAAACTAATTAAAACTATTTGTTTCATTTCGCGTATCTTCCTTAATTTTAATCCCCGGTAAATGACATCTTACACTGGAAGAAGGCACGTCTTTCCAAAACACTGGACGCGAGGTAGCAAGTATCTCAAATTTGAGCAGAATATTTAATTAAATTGTGGTTCCTTTCTGATTTTAGAAATGAAACGAACATTGGTTTTCGGCCTCGCATATTTACATTAGATAATAGTTTTAAACATTGTTAGATTATATTTATTCTGATTTGAAGAACTTTGTGAAAAATGCTAAACTGATAGCACGTGGTTAATGTGGTTATTCAGTTAAAATAAATTATTTAGCAGGCGGTCATAATAGAAAACAAAACTAATCGTGAAAGTTCATCATTATGTCGAATTACGCTTGCTATGCTTAACACAAATAAACCGCGGATCATTTAAATAATTAAATTTAAAAGAATAATAACTATAAATAAATAGAAAATTCGGCACTCTTCCGACAGACGGGTCTAAATAGTTCCGCAGTGAATAATTTTATATAACTAACACTAACCCTAACCCTAAACCCTAACTTATTCACTGCGGAACTATTTAGACCCGTCTGTCGGAAGAGTGCCGAAAATTCTGTATATAATGTTTCTCAGTGCAAATCTGACAAGTGTGTTCCTGACATTTCTATTTTAAGTGAAAATTGTGTGCTTCAAAATATGAAGTTTTAATTGTGTTTTATTGGTGTTAAGAGGCAGTTCTGATGATATTTGTGAAGATAAGTGGTGTATTCATCATTATTGAGTAAATTTCATTGGATTATCATCAAAGATTGAGAAGTAGTGCCTTGGTAAGTGGACATTTTCAATAACCTTCAACATTCCTCAATGTCTTCAAACAATTTTCAAACAATCTTCAATGTCTTCAATTTAAAAAAAAATAGAAAATCTAACATTATTATAAGATATTTCTAAACTCTAGCTCTAGTAGCTAAAATTGCGTGTTCCTTGTGCAATCGCCTTTAATTTGATATATAATACAATATAGCTGCTCCCATTTTAACCCTTTTTAGACCATTACTGTGACACATCCCTATTTCTCATTTTCTGCCACCAATTTTTGTTTGGTCTAAACCCAGTTTTTGTTTGGCATGAATCAGTTAAATGTTTCTATTGTGTCCTCTAATCTCTCATTATTTCCACTACTTATATGGCCGGTACGTCTTTAACAAGGTAGGCTGTAGATACTGCTGGCTCAGCGTCAAACCTCCGAGAACAAGAGGTGGGTAGCTGCCAGGCCCTAACATCCGGGGGATTTGACTTAGAGGCGTTCAGCCATATCCCTCAGCTGAGTGCCTCAAACCAAGTGTCTGGACCAGAATGAGCGTGTACGGTCGGGTGATGTAGTCAGTGAGCACTCAGTGTGTGATGTAGTCAGTGAACACCCAGTAGGTGAGTTGGTCAGTGAGCACCCAGTGTGTGGTGCAGTCAGTGAGCACCCAGTGGGTGATGTAGTCAGTGAGCACCCAGTGTGTGATGTAGTCAGTGAGCACCCAGTGTGTGATGTAGTCAGTGAGCACCCAGTAGGTGATGTAGTCAGTGAGCACCCAGTTGGTGATGTAGTCAGTGAGCACCCAGTAGGTGATGTAGTCAGTGAGCACCCAGTGGGTGATGTAGTCAGTGAGCACCCAGAGTGTGATGCGGTTAGTGTGCACCCAGTGTGTGATGTAGTCAGTGAGCAGCCAGTTGGTGATGTAGTGAGTGAGCACCCAGTGGTTGATGTAGTCAGTGAGCACCCAGTGTGTGATGTAGTCAGTGAGCACCCAGTGTGATGTAGTCAGTGAGCACCCAGTGTGTGATGTAGTCAGTGAGCACCCAGTGTGTGATGTAGTCAGTGAGCACCCAATGTGTGATGTAGTGAGTGAGCACCCAATGTGTGATGTAGTCAGTGAGCACCCAATGTGTGATGTAGTGAGTGAGCACCCAATGTGTGATGTAGTGAGTGAGCACCCAATGTGTGATGTAGTCTGTGAGCACCCAATGTGTGATGTAGTCAGTGAGCACCCAGTGTGTGATGTAGTCAGTGAGCACCCAGTGTGTGGTGCGGTCAGTGGGCACCCAGTGGGTGATGTAGTCAGTGAGCACCCAATGTGTGATGTAGTCAGTGAGCACCCAGTGTGTGATGTAGTCAGTGAGCACCCAGTGTGTGATGTAGTCAGTGAGCACCCAGTGTGTGATGTAGTCAGTGAGCACCCAGTAGGTGATGTAGTCAGTGAGCACCCAGTGTGTGGTGCGGTCAGTGGGCACCCAGTGTGTGATGTAGTCAGTGTGCACCCAGTGTGTTATGTAGTCAGTGTGCACCCAGTGTGTGATGTAGTGAGTGAGCACCCAGTGGTTGATGTAGTCAGTGAGCACCCAGTGTGTGATGTAGTGAGTGAGCACCCAGTGGTTGATGTAGTCAGTGAGCACCCAGTGTGTGATGTAGTCAGTGAGCACCCAGTGTGATGTAGGTCAGTGAGCACCCAGTGTGTGATGTAGTCAGTGAGCACCCAGTGTGTGATGTAGTCAGTGAGCACCCAGTGTGTGATGTAGTCAGTGAGCACCCAGGTGTGCAGTGAGCCAGTTTATGTAGTCATGAGCTCGTGGCTGTGTCGGGTGTGCCAGTGGGGGTGTGGACCCAGTGTGATGTAGTCGTGAGCACCAGTGTGTGATGTAGTCAGTGAGACCCAGGTGTGTGATGTAGTCAGTGAGCACCCAGTGTGTGATGTAGTCAGTGAGCACCCAGTGTGTGATGTAGTCAGTGAGCACCCAGTGGTGATGTAGTCAGTGAGCACCCAGTGGTGATGTAGTCAGTGAGCATCCAGTGTGTGATGTAGTCAGTGAGCATCCAGTGTTTGATGTAGTCTGTGAGCACCCAGTGTTGATGTAGTCAGTGAGCACCCAGTGTGTGATGTAGTCAGTGAGCACCAGTGTGTGATGTAGTCAGTGGCACCCAGTGTGTATGTAGTCAGTGAGCATCCACTGTTTGATGTGGTCAGTGAGCACCCAGTGTGTGATGTAGTCTGTGAGCACCCAGTGTGTGATGTAGTCAGTGAGCACCCAGGTGTGTGGTGCAGTCAGTGTGCACCCAGTGTGTGATGTAGTCAGTGAGCACCCAGTTGGTGATGTAGTCAGTGAGCACCCAGTGGGTGATGTAGTCAGTGAGCACCCAGAGTGTGATGCGGTTAGTGTGCACCCAGTGTGTGATGTAGTCAGTGAGCAGCCAGTTGGTGATGTAGTGAGTGAGCACCCAGTGGTTGATGTAGTCAGTGAGCACCCAGTGTGTGATGTAGTCAGTGAGCACCCAGTGTGATGTAGTCAGTGAGCACCCAGTGTGTGATGTAGTGAGTGAGCACCCAATGTGTGATGTAGTCAGTGAGCACCCAATGTGTGATGTAGTCTGTGAGCACCCAATGTGTGATGTAGTCAGTGAGCACCCAGTGTGTGATGTAGTCAGTGAGCACCCAGTATGGTGATGTAGTCAGTGAGCACCCAATGGGTGATGTAGTCAGTGAGCACCCAGTGGATGATGTAGTCAGTGAGCACCCAGTGTGTGATGTGGTCAGTGAGCACCCAGTGTGTGATGTGTTGACCCAGTTGTGTGTAGTCAGTGAGCACCCAGTGTGTGGGCGGTCAGTGGCACCCAGTGTGTGATGTAGTCAGTGAGCACCCAGTGGGGATGTAGTCAGTGAGACCCATGTGTGACGAGAGTGTGACACCCAGGTGTGTGATGTGTGTGAGCATAGGTGATGTAGTCAGTGAGCATGTGTGTGATGTAGTCAGTGAGCACCCAGTGGTGATGTAGTCAGTGAGCACCCAGTGGTGATGTAGTCAGTGAGCACCCAGTGGTGTGTGTTGTGAGACCCAGTGTGTGATGTATTGTGAGCACCCAGTGGTGGTGTAGTCAGTGAGCACCCAGTGGTGTAGTGAGTGAGCACCCAGTGGGTAGTGGTCACCGTGGGTATGTAGTCAGGAGCATCAGTAGGTGTGCAGTCAGTGGCATGTGTGTGTGTAGTCAGTGAGTCCGTTGTAGTCTGTGAGCACCCAGTGTGTGATGTAGTTAGTGAGCACCCAGTGTGTGATGTAGTTAGTGAGCACCCAGGTGTGTGGTGTAGTCAGTGTGCACCCAGTGTGTTATGTAGTCAGTGAGCATCCAGTGTGTTGTGCGGTCAGTGTGCACCCAGTGTGTGATGTAGTCTGTGAGCACCCAGTGTGTGATGTAGTCAGTGAGCACCCAGGTGTGTGGTGCAGTCAGTGTGCACCCAGTGTGTGATGTAGTCTGTGAGCACCCAGTGTGTGATGTAGTCAGTGAGCACCCAGTGTGTGGTGCGGTCAGTGTGCACCCAGTAGGTGATGTAGTCAGTGTGCACCCAGTGTGTGATGTAATCAGTGAGCACCCACTGTTTGATGTAGTCTGTGAGCACCCAGTGTATTATGTAGTCAGTAAGCACCCAGTGTGTGATGTAGTCAGTGAGCACCCAGTTGGTGATGTAGTCAGTGAGCACCCAGTGTATTATGTAGTCAGTGAGCACCCAGTTGGTGATGTAGTCAGTGAGCACCCAGTGTATTATGTAGTCAGTGAGCACCCAGTTGGTGATGTAGTCAGTGAGCACCCAGTGGTTGATGTAGTCAGTGAGCACCCAGTGGTGATGTTGGTCAGTGAGCAACCAGTGGATGATGTAGTCAGTGAGCACCAGGTGTTGATGTGTCAGTGAGCACCCAGTAGGTGATGTAGTCAGTGAGCACCCAGTGGATGATGTAGTCAGTGAGCACCCAGTAGGTGATGTAGTCATTGAGCACCCCGGTGGTGATGTAGTCAGTGAGCACCCAGTCGGGTGATGTAGTCAGTGAGCACCCAGAGTTGTGTGTGCAGTGTTAGTGTGCAGCACCAGTGTGTGATGAAGTCAGTGAAGCAGCCAGTGGTGATGTAGTGAGTGAGCACCAGTGGTTGATGTAGTCAGTGAGCACCCAGTGTGTGATGTAGTCAGTGAGCACCCAGTGTGTGATGTAGTCCGTGAGCACCCAGTGGTGATGTAGTCAGTGAGCACCCAGTGTGTGATGTGGTCGTGAGCACCAGTGGTGATGTAGTCAGTGAGCACCCAGTAGGTGATGTGGTCAGTTGAGTCACCCAGTAGGTGATGTGGTCCGTGAGGCACCCAGTGGTGATGTAGTCAGTGAGCACCCAGTGTGTGATGTAGTCAGTGAGCACCCAGTTGGTGATGTAGTCAGTGAGCACCCAGTGGTTGATGTAGTCAGTGAGCACCCAGTAGGTGATGTAGTCAGTGAGGAACCCAGTGTTGATGTAGTCAGTGAGCACCCAGTAGTGTGATGTAGTCAGTGAGCACCCAGGTGGTGATGTAGTCAGTGAGCACCAGTAGTGTGATGTAGTCAGTGAGCACCCAGTGTGTGATGTAGTCAGTGAGCACCCAGTGGTGATGTAGTCAGTGAGCACCCAGTGTGTGATGTAGTCAGTGAGCACCCAGTGTGTGATGTAGTCAGTGAGCACCCAGTGTGTGATGTAGTCAGTGAGCACCCAGTAGGTGATGTAGTCAGTGAGCATCCCAGTGTTGATGTAGTCAGTGAGCACCAGTGGTGATGTAGTCAGTGAGCACCCAGTGTGTGATGTAGTCAGTGAGCACCCAGTGGTTGATGTAGTCAGTGAGCACCCAGTGTGTGATGTAGTCAGTGAGCACCCAGTGGTTGATGTAGTCAGTGAGCACCCAGTCGTGTGATGTAGTCAGTGAGCACCCAGTGTGATGTAGTCATGAGCACCCAGTGTGTGATGTAGTCAGTGAGACCCAGTGGTGAGTAGTCAGTGAGCACCCAGTGTGTGATGTGTCAGTGAGCACCCAGTGTGTGATGTAGTCAGTGAGCACCCAGTGGTGATGTAGTCAGTGAGCACCCAGTGTGTGATGTAGTCAGTGAGCACCCAGTGGTTGATGTAGTCAGTGAGCACCCAGTGGGTGATGTAGTCAGTGAGCACCCAGTATGTGATGTAGTCAGTGAGCACCCAGTGGTGATGTAGTCAGTGAGCACCCAGTGTATTATGTAGTCAGTGAGCACCCAGTGGGTGATGCGGTCAGAAAGCACTCAGTGTGTGATGTAGTCAGTGAGCACCCAGTGCGTGGCGCGGTCAGTGAGCACCCACTGGGTGATGTAGTCAGTGAGCACCGAATGTGTGATGTAGTCAGTGAGCACCCAGTGCTTGGTGCGGTCAGTATCATGCCAACCGCCGTCCCTTCCCAGGACATTTCGTGGACCCATTTAGGCTGGAAGTCCAGGTCATTTTAACAAATGTGCCCTGGTTTCGAACCCACTGCCAGTGGAGAACAAGCTATAATCTAGGCCTACACTGCTGCAGCTCCCACGGTGAATAACGCCAGACCATAAACTGCAGTTTGTTGATTGTCTTCTTCGTTCATATTTATATTCTTAGACATAGATAGTGATTTGTAAGAACTACTTACTTCCGTGGCTGTAAGCTTGCACCTCACACAACCGGAGAGTGCAACCATGCAACACTTGAGTTTGCTCAACGTGCAGCCTTTTAGCAGCTCTGAATGACCCCATGGAAATATAATAGACTGCCTGGCGTGTTTGTGGATCTTGGTACGTATCCAGAATTGCATCGTCCGGACTGAAGGTGGTTAGGGTAAACCCACTCAAGCACTCTACTTGAGCTGAGAGACAGATAGTGATAAAATAGGTTAAACGTTTCAATAATATTGAGATATTTGATGAGGTGATAATGAAAATAAAGCTATTGTTCTAAGCCTGATTCTTGTTAACTAAAAATGGTTATCGAAACTAAATATGAACCTTATTATTGTTATCTCAGAACTCACAGATCTGAGCACTATACATTCTCATCTATGCCCACAGCTCTCAACACTAAAAACAGGTTAAAGAATCACCTTCGTGGTGCCTGGTTTTACACTAGTGAAGCGGTGTCGCTCTCCGGAATGATATTCATAAGCCACCAGCAGAGCACACTACACCATCTCTGTAGCTCCCATCATGACCCCTAGGGGTCGCATGGTACTTTACGGTGTCAACTAAGCCAACAGCCCTGAATATCGAACACTGTCATCTTTGACTCCTAAAAGCCGTGTTCTGACCATTTAAAAACAATTTGTACTATTGTTGGTATTGTCAGCGGAATTGTATAAGCACTGAAGGATAAAGTCCACTTGTGCCAGAGCAGTCGCCATGCAGTTAATAGGGTCAATTCTTTACTTCACTTCGATAAATACAAATACTTCTGCTTTACAAAAAGCTATAACCCAGGCCTCCTGATTCTCAAACTGATAGGCTAGCATCACCTCTCCTAACGTAGCCTCCAGAAACCGAGACATGGCAAGCATGGGGCATGTCCGCAGAGGTAAAGGAGTAGAGAAATTTACAAACGTATGTGGAAAAATACTAGACAAGAGAGGCCAGACAGAGAAATATCGGTCAGGAAAGTGAAATCAGTTGGACAATAAATGATAATATTAGCAGCACAACATTGGTACCTTTCCGTCTTGACAGACGATAGTTTGGTACATTGTGCTTCTTAAAAGGCTTAATAACTACGACCCATAGCGGTGGCTAGTGGCTGTACATGTTTGACGACAGTGGATGCATGTGAAAACATGGGCATTTTCACCATTATGCACCATCTTACGTCTCTCAGGCTCTGTATGTTCTTTATCTGCAATCATTTTCTCCCTGTCTTTATTCCATTTCTGACAGTTGCTCACCATGCAACACGTTCAGCGGCGCCTTCCTCCCAATGTGCATTATCAATGCCTGTATCAATCATGTCCCGCTTACACACATCTTTGTATCGTAGTAGAGGCCGACCCTGAGATCTCCTACCCATCTGTAATTCACCAAAAAAGATGTCATTTGGTATTCTACCATCATCCATCCTTCTAATGTGTCCTATCCATCTAAGTCTACGAAGACTGAGCATGGATCACACCGTCACACAACTTGATCTTTCCAATACTTCAGTATTTGTGATTATGTCTTGCCACTTAATACCAAGAATTCTTTGCAGACACCGCATATGAAAGCCGTTTAAACGTCTCTCTTAGTGTAAGTAAGTTGTCCAGGTTTCACTGCCATAAAGAAGAGTACTAAGGACACAGGGTTGGTAGACGAGGACTTTTGTTTTGGCAGTAAGTTTCCTGTTCTCCCAGACTCTTTTTGCTAACATGTTCATTGTTGTTGCTGCCTTACCAATCCTGATGTTGATTTCCTGATCTAGGGATAATTTGCTATTTACCTCTGATCCTAGATATGTAAAATGGTCTACTATCTCCAGTTCGGCGTCGTCAATAAAGATTGATGGTACCCCATGTGCACCTTGTGACATAATCTGTGTCTTCTTTTTGTTAATTGTTAAACCAAATTCAGAACAAGCATTGGAGAATGCAGATAGTAGATGTTGTAATTCTTCCTCAGAGTGGGTCGTAATTGCAGCATCATCTGCAAAAAGCAACTCTCTGATTAGTACCCTCCTAATTTTGGTCTTGGCCTTCAATCTCTGAGCATTATAGAGGCCGCCATCTGAGCGTGAGTGAATGTATATACCACCATCCTGATCACGAAAGGCATATTTCAGTAGAAGTGAAAAGTATATTCCAAAGAGGGTGGGGGATAGTACACAACCTTGCTTAATTCCACTCTTGATTTCAAACTCTTCATGAAGTTGCACCATCAAACTTGATTATACCCTTCATGCCTGTGTGGAACGATTCCACAATGGACAGAAGAGTTGGTGGGCAGCCAATCTTCTTTAGTGCCTTGAACAGACCCTCACGACTGACCAAATCAAATGCCTTTGTGAGGTCGATGAAGGCAATAAACAGTGGTTGATTTTGTTCCCGGCATTTTTCTTGCATTTGTCGCAATGAGAATATCATATCAATGGTAGACCGGTTCTGTCGGAAGCCGCACTGTGATTCGGGGTAGACGTGAACTCCTAGGACTTGAAGTCTGCGCAGAACAATTCTGGCAAATGCTTTCCCAAAAGTACACAGAAGTGAAATACCCCTATAATTGTTACAGTCGCTCCGATCGCCCTTGTTCTTGTACAGCGTTATGATGCTTGAATCTTTGAAATCCTGTGGGACTTGTCCTTCTCGCCAGCATAGCTCTATTAGCTGGTGGATCTGTAGAGTGAGTGTGTCTTGCCCACTCCTGATACCTCTATTGGAATCCCATCCTTACCTGGAGACTTGCTAGATGCAAGTTCTTTTATAGCACACTTAACTTCTGTTATGGTAGGAAGTGTGTCCGGGTGGTCAAGAGTTGGCAAGGCCTCTATGGCATCATTCGCTAGTTTGGTCTCACTTGAGTAAAGCTCTAAATAGTGCTCTACCCATCTATCCATCTGCTGTTTCTTATCAGTGATGATTTCTCCAGTCAAGGTTTTCAGTGGTGCACTTCTTTTGATCATTGGACCACAGGCTTTCTTTATCCCTTCATACATGCTTCTGATGTTTCCCTTATCACTTGCGATTTGAATGGACTCACATAACTTGATCCAATAGTCATTTGCACACTGCCTGGCAGCCTTTTGCACATCCTTCCTAGCTTGCTTCAGCTCACTGAGAGTGTTACGCGTTGTTCTTTCCTTGTTTCTTAAGAGAGCTATCTTCTTTTTATCAATCAAGGGCTGCAGTGTCTGGCTGTTTGCAGCAAACCAGTCCTTCCTCTTGTGATCCACAGCGCCGTAAACCCCTACCGCAGTTTTATAAAGAGTTTCCTTAAGTTTACCCCACTTTTCACTTACTGTACAATGTTCTGATGTGTCAGTGAACGCGTCTTCAAGTTGTTGTTGAAACTCAAAGCACTTTTCAGGATCGTTAGTGTTAATAATATTAATCCTGGGGCTAGATTTTTATGTTAGCTGTGTAGACTCTCTTTGGTCTCAGTCTAACTCTTGCAACAACCAAAGAATGTTCCGTATCACAGTCAGCACTATGGTAACTTCGAGTTAATGATGTATGGTTCAGATGCTGTCTCCATGTGATGAAGAAGTCCAGCTGATGCCAATGGCCGGATCTTGGATGTTCCATGTGACCTTATGCAGCTCTTTTGTTTTAAAAAGGGAGTTTGTAATACGTAGGTCATTTCTGGTGCAATGTTCCAGTAGCCTTTGCCCATTTTCATTCATGCGACCGATGTTGTATTTTCCAAGGCACACTGGCCATGAACTCGAGTCCTTGCCCACAAGAGCATTGAAATCACCGACCATATAAATGAAGTAGGATTTAGGAACTGCCTTGATCATAGAGTCTAACTCCTCATAGAACGAATCCTTCACATAATCAGAGGAAGCGAGTGTCGGGGCATAAACAGTAATAGTCGTGGCAAAACCACAAGAGGTTGCAAAGCGCAAGGATAATAGTTTTTCATTACCTCCAGCTGGAATTTCAATCATTCCCAGTAGCGAATTCTTCACTGCAAAGACCACACCATGTCGACTTTTTTCTGCCTGCCCTCTACCCTTCCAAACAAGGGTGTAATTGTTTCCCCTGAATGACTCTTTCTCAGCTAGGCGAGTCTCCTGCAGGCCAGCAATATCAATGTTAAGGGATTGAGTTCGGCATCAATCACAGCCGTTTTTCTCACATCGTTAATGTTCAAGTCATTGGAAAATCCTGCACACATGGTTCTCACGTTCCAGGTTGCAAGCCGTAGCTTGAGGATTCTATTTTTCTTTGTATTAGTGCCTGGTGCATTGGTTTTACTGTCTGCGATTCAGATTGTGTCCTAGCCCCAAGCACCAATTGAAGCAGGCAGGCTGTTCTGGATCAGCACCCAATTGACCGGGGGCTGAACAGCTTGAGGCGGGCGGTAGCTGATCAGTGACACATATATGTCTCCGTACCGCAGAGAGCAAACATGTTGCGCCCCCATGTCTAGCCTAGCAGGTTATAACCGTAAATGTTACGCCTCTCGCGATTTAGACCTTAGCCGGAGGTTTTTCCGGCTGCATACACCAGGCCTGGCAAACATAGAGACCAGTGTTGCCATCGTGACCTCTCAGCCTACCAGGTGCTTTCGGGAAAGGAACACCTACGTGGACCGATGGACGAGTGAGAAAGCTGAGGTTCTGCCCCAAAGCAGCGCTTAATCTGTGAGCTATTGAAGCTTGGTTCTTTAAATGTATTGATAATAGATGTGAGTCATCTTGATCGGATTGTTCAGAACTCGGCATTGATCAGAAATCATGTTGCGTCTACATTGTAGGTAACGAACCAGGTTTAAGACCCTGACATATAGGTGTCTCCCACCGTCAGAGGCAACCTGTGGCGCCCCATGTCTACGCCAATTGACAAGGACTTATAACCAGTAAATGTTGCCTCTCGCTTTGATTCCGAGACCGGTTAAGACCAGGGATGGAGTTATTGCCTCTCCATATCACAAAGCCTGGGCTAAACTATAGAGACCATGTGTTGCCCATGCAGCATGATCCCTCTCTCAGCCTACCTAGTTACTGCAGAGGAAAGGTAACACCAATACGTCCGGAAAAAGACAAGCTGCAGAAGCTGACGGATCAGCAAAGCAGTGCTCTAACTGTCCGCCTATTAGCAGCAATTACTTCATTAAAATGTCATATGACTAAGAGAAGTGCAGGGTCGTCTTCGCCAGGGTTTGTTCAGGACTCGGCAATTGATCAGGAAGAATGTGCATCTAGGCATTGCTATGTGAACAAACAAATATACCTTTATTGTCCTATTAAAAAGCCGAATCGATAAGAGCGCTCTTTCTTAAATATCCTGATGATGACTTACAAAATGATGTCAATAACAGTATTCATGAACGATTAATTATTTCAGCAAATTTACAGACTTACAACATGATAACAATAACAGTATTCATGAACGATTCGTTATTTCATCAAATATTACAGGCTTACAACATGGTGACAATAACAGTATTCATGAACGATTAATTATTTCATCAAATAGTACAGATGTAACACAACTTAAGCGTGTCTGAGTCGGGTCAACAGACTCCCCACCTTAATTACCCCTTTACTGTGGCTTTAACACATTTTCGTGTTGTGTGTGTGTTGAGTTTTACTGATATACGACGCGCTTAGATAGTCCCTTTTCTCTTGGGAGTGCTGTATCAGTGAAACTCACTTGTTTCCGTGAAACAGAAATAAACTGTAAGAATGTACTCGGACAAAGGCATTAGTCCACTCCGTGCATACCGAATAGAATTCGTGACCTGGTGAATTCTCTTCATGTCAATTACAAATCGTCTCGGAGATATTTTTCTGTGTTCCGAAATTTTATCTAATAAAACACCCGGGCACAATCAGGAAAGATCATTCTATGTTCTCTCTCTTAGAAGAAAGGATCGTTCACGACTAGCTGTATTCTACGCGTCACCTTGCACTAAGGGCGGCGCTCTACAGTGACATTTTGTAGGCGTCTGAGTTCTATCCTATAGATACGTAACCATTTACAATTGTGTCGGGTAGATAACCCTTTCGGTTGTGTTTCAGTAACCAAGATGGCATGTTTCATAAGCCGTAGCTTGACCTAGATTCAACCAGCTTATTGCGTATGGCGTGAAGGTCGCATTGTGAAAGCCAGAGCTAGTTCTGTAATGAGTCTGGTCGATTCGATTATAGGAATTAGTTTGACTCCTGTCTCGAAAAGAAGTGTTTTGTCGGAGTCCATCCTCCATCATGTGTCATGCCGGTAAGCGTGGGCGGTGATGATTCGCCATCTCACTCGATCACCAGAGTCATGGATCAGCTCAGTGTTCTTGTCTCGACCATGCCATGTGGTTAAACTATCCAGGTATTTACTTCTCTGTCTTCCCTTTGTTCTTTTCCCCTCGATCTTGCCAGTTGTCACCAAGTTCTCCAAGTTATTTCTTCTCCTAACAAGTCCAAAAAAATGTTGACTGTCTAATTCTAATTTCTATAATCAGTTACGATTTTCATTTGTTTTTTATAGTACTTGGTCATTTGTTTCTCTGTCTGTCCATGGTATTCTTTGCATTTTCCCAAGAAACCTCATTTCAACAGCCATCAGATGTTTTTCAGCTTGACTGCTCATTGTCCAAGCTTCACATCCATACAAAAGTACAGGTTCTATGTAGCACTTCAACATTCTTTTTCTCGTTTAAATTGATATGTTTTTATTGGTCAGTATGGTTTGCATCTTGCTAAAGACTACTTTCACCATGGCGATTCTTGTTCTAATCTCTTCAAGGCATCTCCCACCAGATGTTATGACTGTTCCGAGATTATTGTACCGATTCACTTGTTGAAGAATTGTCAGAATCTCCAATAAGGGTTTAGAGAGTTTATAAGAGTTAAGACAAGTCTAGTAGGGAGACACCAGACAGGAGACACACCAGCGCTATAAATAGCTTCACAAGGGGACACATTTGTGTCAACCAAGGGAGCACTACGGACAGTTGAGCGAGGGCTTCCCCGAACCATTGGGAAGCTTGGCCTTACGAGTAACCGTGGAGTACCCGGTTACTCAAGTTCACGAGCCAGCGTGCTTGGGACTCTATGCACGCAAGACTCGCTAATGCACGGAGGGGACAGCGTCCGTGCTTGACCACGCAATGTGTAGCGTGTGGACAGACCCGACTGGAGACGATTAGAGAGTAGACGTGTTCTTGACAAATGCTATAGGTTTCTAGGCAATAGTTAAATATTAGGCTTTAGATTTAGATTGTGATTACTAGCATCATTTCTCACCACTTCATTACATCCATGTTGTTTAATGTCAATGAAGCATACCGCTCGCAGAGCTTATAAATTGCCAGCTCTAAATAAATTGCATTCCTTTTGCAAATGACACGAGTTGTTATTTCATGCGGTGCAAAAGTAGGGGAGTCCTGAAAGACCTGTAGCAAGCAAGTTGCTGACAGGCAGGACCCCAATTGATGTCAGAAGTCACTGAACCAACGTCAACAGACAATTGGTGTCAGAAGTCACTGAACATTCTATTATTCTGACTGACAACACTCCAATAAAGTGTCGACCTTATTCCATCCCTCTAAACTATAGGTCGAATCTCGACAAAGAACTACTATCTCTTGAGTCAAGTGGAATTATTCAGAAATCTCAGTCAGAGTATTCTTTCCCTATCGTCCTTGTCGCCAAAAAGGACTCAACTATTCGACTCTGCGTCGATTATAGACGTTTAAACAAAATAACCAAAATTGATGCTGAACCAATCCCAGCATGCGAGGATTTGATCTTAGACATGTCTACATCTCGCATATTTAGCAAGCTTGACCTCACGAAAGGTTATTGGCAAGTCCCGATGGAAATAAATTCGATTCCTTTACCAGCTTTCTCCACTCCTTTAGGTCTGTATGAGTGGCGCTTTCTTCCTTTTGGCCTTCGTAACGCTCCAGCGACTTTCGTCCGTCTAACTAGGGATCTTCTGCATGGGATGACCAATATTTCTACATATATAGACGACATATGTATCCATACGGAAGACTGGACAACACACCTACTGAAACTACGACAAGTCTTCGACAGGTTGCGAGTATTTGGGCTTACAGTGAAGCCGACCAAAGTAGAGTTGGGCATGGAACAAATTGACTTCCTGGGTCATACCATCTGCAGGGGCCAATTAAGAACAGATGACAGAATCGTCACCAAGATTCGTAATTTGACAATGCCAACGACCAAGAAACAGGTCCGAAGTTTACTGGGTCTGGTAAACTACTATAGTAAATTTATTCCAAATCTGGCGGAAATCACCAGTGTATTTTTCTAACATCTTAAAAGCTTCGGCTAAATTATCTGTACAAGATGCAGGATTAATTAGAGCGTTATCAAAATTAAAATATCTATTTAGCGTTCCACCTATCCCGCGTTTGCCTAATCCAAATCTTACCTATTGTTTACGTACAGATGCGAGTGCTATCTCCATATCTGGGATACTAGGACAGTTCTACGAAGGGAAGTTCTACCCAGTAATGTACGTAAGTCGGAAAATTAGCCCTGCTGAATCCAGATACTCAGCATCAGAATTGGAGGGCCTCAGCTTAATCTATTGTGTTAAGAAATTTCATAGATTTTTGGCAGGAGCACAGTTTGTGATCGAAACCGACAATTCTCCGTTGTCTGTGATGCAGTCTGGCATTCCCCATAATAACAGAGTCTACAGGTGGGCTTTGATTCTGCAGAACTATACATTTACTATCCATCATTTAAAGGGAAGATTGAACACTTTGGCAGACACTTTGAGTTGACCGTCAACCATTGAAATACCTGATTTGCAGGAAGATCAACCAGAGATCACCAGAAACAGTGACACTGTGAATGTGAATTAAATCAGTGCCGTACGTGGTGATTAAGATACACTGTAAGTGCGTTATCATCGCCAAACATGTAAACTGTGTGAAAGTAACAGTGCAATGAAGAGTGAAACGAACAGACGCAGAAGTAACATGCGCTGACACACACATAAGCTATATTAACGTTGAAGTGTTAGCTGTGAACCTACATAAGTTAGTAGGGAACTATATTTATACACTATCCATGAAGGAGAGCATAGAAGACTTTGCCGAAATGAACTAGGTTATAAGAATAGTCTACAAAGAACATTGCTCCATCTTCACACCTGAAAGGAGGACTTCAGTTAGTGTAATTATCATATAGAAATGTAACTATGATATATATATATTATTATTTTATTAACAGTACACATAACTTTATTTTTCTATGAATAATTGAATTGCAAAATTTTCAAATGCACATATAACTTTATTTATGTCATGTGGTAGTTAGAAATCATCATCATTTAGTTAATAACCCATTTAATGTAACACCAATGATTGAAATACAATTGTTAGATAGTACATTAGTTTATCACCGCATAATCATAATCATTTATAAATTCATTTATCTAAAATATCATTTCTAAACTAACCCAACCATTTAGTAATTAACATCATTTCATTTACCAATAACACTTTAACGTAGTTAACTCAATTCTCTTAAATGAAATTAATTAGTTAGATTATTTCCCTTAGGATAATTTAAAACAGCACACCAAATTATGTTAGTTACTATTACAGGATCGGTGACAAACCATCCTCATAACCTTGTATATTTTGTATAGGTATGACACGTGCAAACAAACCGCACAGTCATTTGGCGTGAATACTTCTATAATTCAGCCAATCATTTATTGTAAATATGTAATGTTCATTTATTTGATGCTATGAACCATATTTTAATGACGAGTGAATGTTTTAGCAAAGCGAGAGTATGAAAGCGAATGAAAGATGTATGAAAGAGGTATAAATGAGAGGAGAGAATGTGAAAATTAGTAAACATGGAAAGAAAGAGAGAGAGAGAGAGAAAGGTAGCGGCAAATTTTTTCACCGCTGAAAACGTCTTGTTGTGACTTGTCTGGGTCATCTGTGTAACCAATGTGTTGTCAAGTTTTTATGTGTGTTACTGCCATACTTTAATAGATTAGATAGGGAATATACTTTGAGCATCTTAGAGCGGAGTTGTGGTCATAAATAAGAATAACAAACATTTGTAACCACAATAAACCGATTTACGGCGCTCGAAGGAATACACACATTTAATACACTAATGCATACACAGGTTAGCAAGTTAAGTACACTGTAGTTTATTAGAAAACACGCAAACAAACAGAAAAACAAACACATAAAAGTTGCACACACTATTTGTTTCAAAGAACAACAACTTAAATTCAGGGGACACAATAACTTCTTAAAAACCTTAATGTAACATTGAAAATAGCTTTTCACGAGCGGAAGCGAGAAGGTGAAGAGTGAACTGTATGTATATGAGTTGGAGGGGATATTAATGGGAACATGAACATTTTATGCTCATGTGTTGCACTCATAACAGAGTCAACTTGTATTTGGGTTGTCATTTCGGGCAATATGAGGACAGGTCGAGACATAAGTGAACGGGTGAAAGTCAAAAGACATAGGGTCAAACGACGGAAGCCAGGACATAAGTCATAAGACAACGGATCCGGTTCAAAACAATTCCCAAAGATATCTATAGAACCAACTATACTGATACAAGGGCTACTCAATTAGCCGAGTGAAAAGATAGAACAGTGTGAGTAAAGGAAGAAGAGAGTTGTTCTATCCCCAAACGAGAGATTTACAACTTATTGGATCTCTGACAAAATTGGACATCCAATTTTTCTTTGTGACCATACGTGTTACAAACATGAGTTAAAGGGGTGTAACACTTCACAGAGGGAAGGGGAGCCTGTCAGAATCTCCAATAAGGGTTTAGAGAGTTAATAAGAGTTAAGACAAGTCTAGTAGGGAGACACCAGACAGGAGAGACACCAGCGCTATAAATAGCTTCACAAGGGGACACATTTGTGTCAACCAAGGGAGCACTAAGGACAGTTGAGAGAGGGCTTCCCCGAACCATTGGGAAGCTTGGCCTTACGAGTAACCGTGGAGTACCCGGTTACTCAAGTTCACGAGCCAGCGTGCTTGGGACTCTATGCACGCAAGACTCGCTAATGCACGGAGGAGACAGCGTCCGTGCTTGACCACGCAATGTGTAGCGTGTGGACAGACCCGACTGGAGACGATTAGAGAGTAGACGTGTTCTTGACAAATGCTATAGGTTTCTAGGCAATAGTTAAATATTAGGCTTTAGATTTAGATTGTGATTACTAGCATCATTTCTCACCACGTCATTACATCCATGTTGTTTAATGTCAATGAAGCATACCACTCGCAGAGCTTATAAATTGCCAGCT
Organism: Cepaea nemoralis; assembly: GCA_014155875.1. Classification (NCBI taxonomy): domain Eukaryota; kingdom Metazoa; phylum Mollusca; class Gastropoda; order Stylommatophora; family Helicidae; genus Cepaea; species Cepaea nemoralis. The sequence goes on from JACEFZ010025356.1 coordinate 212,862, forward strand.
CTAAATAAATTGCATTCCTTTTGCAAATGACACGAGTTGTTATTTCGTGCGGTGCAAAAGTAGGGGAGTCCTGAAAGACCTGTAGCAAGCAAGTTGCTGACAAGAATATTCCCATTTACTTGTATATTACATTGGGATATTTCGTTCTTCCTAGTTGTGACCATAATCAGTGTCTTCTTACAATTTAATTCTAACCCTAGTTGTTCACTTTGTGCAACAACCGCATCTACTAATTGTTGCAGATCTGCTCATTGTCTTCAATCAATACTGTATCATCTGCATATCTAATGTTAATAATGTTTATTCCTCCAGTGATGATTCCTTTCATTTCTTCTATATTTCTTAAAATATGTTCCTGTAGAGGGAAAAAAAGATATGGAGACGTTACACATCCCTGTCTCAAACCTCTCTTAATAGGCTGATATTGTCCCACTTCATTATCAATTCTTTTGGCAGCTTCTTGTTTCCAATATACGTTTTTATAAGTGTAATGTTTTTAGCATCAATTTGTAGATTGCAAGCATCTCTATCATGTTGACATGTCTTACACTATCGAAAGTATTTGTGTAGTCAATAAAGCAAAGATGTATATCTTTGTTTGCTTCTATAGAACGTTCAATTACTGTTAGCATCGTCCTATTTCAGGTTGTATTTTCTTCCTAACTCTTTACATGATAATTCTTAGCAAAATCTTCGTGATGTGGCTCATTATACTAATTGTTCTATGTTGATCACATTCCAAGGCTCCTGATTTCTTTGGGATTGCAGTAAATTCAGAATTACACAATTCAGAAGGTATGTCTCTAGTATCAATTATTGTGTTGAGCAGTTTGGTGACTTGATCTATTCCATATTCTTCTAAAGCATTAATAATTTATGTTGTGATGCTATCTGACTGATGGCCTTGCCAGTTTTCATATGTTTAAGAACATTCCGAAGATCTATCTTCAAAATTGACCGTTCTTCATTTATAATTCGAATATCACACTGTTCATCTTTGCTATCATCATAAAGGTTTTTTATTCACATAATCTGACCATGCATGTAGAATCTGATCATTTTATATTATGATTTTGCTATATTTTGTGTTTAGACAGCCTGCTGACGAACTTCTCCTAAATATTATTTCCTCGAATACAGAGCTCTCGATCGACTTCCATTATTGGGAGTTAGAAGCCAGTACCTGAATATCATCACCATGTGGAGTAACAGAGTTCAAGGTCGATGAGCAAAAACCCCACCCTGTCGTTTATTATTATTTACAGCCAAGCCGATTGTTACCTAACTGGGTGTGTTCAACTGTGTTATAGATATACCCACAGATGCCTAGTTTCTATCTAACCGCATGCGGTCGTAGCTGTATGGATACAACCACACACCCAATATATCCTTTGCTGTTAAAGGAAGAAAATCCTGAAAATTCTTTTTTGTCCACGGACAAAGATAGATCACATTGTCTATTACAAACACATCCTTTGCTGTCCAAGGACGAAGTTAGTCCATATTGTCTATTACACTCACATCCTTTGCTATCCAAGAACGGAGAACATCCATGTTGTCTATTACACACATATTCTTTGCTGTCCATAGACGGAGATAATCCATGTTGTCTATTACACACACATATCCTTTGCTGTCCATGGAAGGGGATACTCCATGTTGTCTATTATACACACACACATATCCTTTGCTGTCCATAGACAGAGATACTCCATTTTGTCTATTACACACACATATCCTTTGCTGTCAACGGAAGGAGATAGTCCATGTTGTATTTTACACACACATCCTTTAATGTCCACGGAAGAAGACAGTCCTTGTTCTAGATTACACACACACACATCCTTTGCTACACAAGGAAGAAGATTGTCCATGTTGTCAATTACACACACATCCTTTGGTGTCAACGGAAGAAGATAGTCCATCTTGTCTATTACACACACATACCCTTTTATGTCCACTGAAAATAGTCTTTGTTGTCTATTACACACACATCTGTTGCTGTCCACGGAAAAAGATAGTCACTTGTATCTATTACACACACATCCTTTGCTGTCCACGGAAGACAGTCCATGTTGTCTATTAAAAACACATCCTTTGCTGTCCACGGAAAATAGTTCATTTTGCCTATTACACATAATCCTTTGCTGTCCACGGAAGAAAGTCCATGATGTCTATTACACAAACATCCTTTGGTGTCCATGGAAGACAATAGTCCATGTTGTCTATTCCATACATATCATTTGTTGTCCACGGAAAAAGATAGTATTTGTTGCCTATTACAAACATCCTTTGTTGTCCACGGAAGAAGATAGTCTTTGTTGTCTGTTACACACACATCCTTTGTTGTCCATGGAAGAAGATAGTCCATGTTGTATATTACACACATCCTTTGTTGTCCATGGAAGAAGATAGATCATGTTGTCTATTACACACATCATTTTTTGTCCATGGAAGAAGATATTAGTAGTAAGGGATGTGCAAATGGAAGAGTAAATCTGGTGCAGCACCATATTTGTGACGTAGTATTTTACTATATGAAGAGTCTAGCACCAGATTGATGATATCACAAACCGAATCTAGAACGGACCTCATTTTGCAAAAATTGGCGAGGATTTTCTTGGGTTATGTCCGGTTGTCACTTCCTGTTGACTACTTGGTTGATTTTCGGTATATGCGTACCCCCTACTTGGTGCCCTACCCAGTGCCCGGTCCGGTTCGAGTCGGATCGCATGACGACGTCCGGCTCGGTTCGCAATGGACACCACCCCACACCGCACCGGTGTTCACTCCGGTTCGCCCCACACCGCGCCGGTGCCCGCCCCGGTTCGCGCCGGTCCGCCCCACGTCAACGCGCACGTGGATATCGAACCCTTCGATGAGGAGACCGAAGTCAATATGACAGATTGGGAAAATGATTTATTCCATCACTCGAGTTACCTCAAGTATCCAGAGTTGAATGCATGAATAAACTTTCACGGCTCAGCATGTTATTTACTAACATTCGGCAGGTGTCCATAGTGGGCACCCATGTATCAACTTTAAGCAATAAGCGAAAATCTGCTTAAAATAATACTAGCGTGGCAAACATCATTAAAAATTATTCCTAAAAACATAATAAACGGTTAAATTTCGACTATGTGTAACGTAGATTATTATTCTGCATATAAAAATATTTATAAAAAAATATTATTATATATATAAAAAAATGAAAGTCAGGTCTTAGTCAGATATGACTGAGCTACCGTATGACAGTAGACGGTACTACCTGCTTTCTGTCAGCGCCGAATGTTGGGCGGCGCTTACCAAACCTGACACCCCACATTGTGCCAACGGCTTCGGGCGGAAGAGCGCAATTGGGAGGGTACTAGCCTTATCCTGGTGCGAGGAAATGCAACCCAAAGACAAAATAAGTCATGGCAGGGCAGACCAGGCCCTAAGCCTTGGTTGGCAGCTGGTCTAGGATCGAAGCTCCGACAGGCGGACAGTTAGAGCATTGCTTTGCTGATCCGGCAGCTTCTGCAGCTTGTCTTGTTCCAGATGTATAGGTGTTAACTTTCCTCTGGAGTGAACTAGGCAGGCCGAGAGAGGGATCATGCTGCATGGGCAACACATGGTTTCTTTATTTTAGCCCAGGCTTTGTGCTATGGAGAGGCAATAACTCCATCCCTGGTCTTAACCGGTCTCGGAATCAAAGCGAGAGGCAACTGTTACGGGTTATAAGTCCTTGTCAGTTGGCGTAGACATGGGGCGCCACGCGTTGCCTCTGACGGTGGGAGACACCTACAGGTGTCACTGATCAGCTACCGCCCGCCTCAAGCTGGGCAGCCCCCGGCCAATTGGGTGCTGATCCGCCACAGCCTGCCTGCTTCAATGGGTGCTTGGGGCTAGGACAAAATCTGAATCGCAGGCTGTAAAACCAATGCACCAGGTACTAATAAAAAGAATAATAGAAACCTCAAGCTACGGCTTGCAACCTGGAACGTGAGAACCATGTGTCCAGGATTTTCCACTGACTTGACAAATATTGACGATGTGAGAAAAACGGCTGTGATTGATGCTGAACTCAATTGTCTTAACATTGATATTGCTGGCCTGCAGGAGACTCGCCTCGCTGAGGAAGGGTCACTCAGGGAAAACAATTACACCTTTTTTTGGAAGGGAAGAGGGCAGGCAGAAAAAAGGCAACACGGTGTGGGCTTTGCAGTGAAGAATTCGCTACTGGGAATGATTGATATCCCAGCTGGAGGTAATGAAAGATTATTATCACTGCGCTTGGCAACCTCTTGTGGATTTGCCACCATTCTCACTGCATATGCACCGACACTCACTTCCTCTGATGATGTGAAGGATACGTTCTATGAGCAGCTAGACTCTGCGATCAAGGCAGTTCCAAAATCCGACTACATTTATATGCTCGGTGATTTCAATGCTCGTGTGGGCAAGGACTCGAGTTCATGGCCAGTGTGCCTTGGAAAATACAACATCGGTCGCATGAATGATAATGGGCAAAGGCTGCTGGAGCATTGCACTAGAAATGACCTATGTATTACAAACTCCTTTTTTAAAACAAAAGAGATGCATAAGGTCACATGGAAACATCCAAGATCCGGCCATTGGCATCAGCTGGACTTCATTATCACACGGAGACAACATCTGAACCATACATCATTAACTCGAAGTTACCACAGTGCTGACTGTGATACAGATCATTCTTTGGTTGTTGCAAGGGTTAGACTGAGACCAAAGAGAATCTACACAGCTAAACACAAGTCTAGCCCCAGGATTAATATTATTAACACTCACGATCCTGGAAAGTGCTTTGAATTTCAACAGCAACTTGAGGACGCTTTCAATGATACATCAGAAAATTGTATAGTAAATGATAAATGGAGTAAACTTAAGGAAACTATTTATAAAACAGCGGTAGGGGTTTACGGCACTGTGGATCATAAGAGGCAGGACTGGTTTGCGGCAAACAGCCAGATACTGCAGCCCTTGATTGATAAAAAGAAGATAGCTCTCTTAAGAAACAAGGAAAGACCAACGCGTAACACTCTGAGTGAGCTGAAGCAAGCGAGGAAGGATGTACAAAAGGCTGCCAGGCAGTGTGCGAATGACTATTGGATCAAGTTATGTGAGTCCATTCAAATCGCAAGTGATAAGGGAAACATCAGAAGCATGTATGAAGGGATAAAGAAAGCCTGTGGTCCAATGATCAAAAGAAGTGCACCGCTGAAAACCTTGACTGGAGAAATCATCACTGATAAGAAACAGCAGATGGATAGATGGGTCGAGCACTATTTAGAGCTTTACTCAAGTGAGACCAAGCTAGCGGATGATGCCCTCAACGCCATAGAGGCCCTGCCAACTCTTGACCACCTGGACACACTTCCCACTATAACAGAAGTTAAGTGTGCTATAAATGAGCTTGCATCTGGCAAGGCTCCAGGTAAGGATGGGATTCCAATAGAGGTGATCAGGAGTGGGCAAGACACCCTCGCTCTACAGATCCACCAGCTAATAGAGCTATGCTGGCGAGAAGGACAAGTCCCACAGGATTTCAAAGATTCAAACATCATAACGCTGTACAAGAACAAGGGAGATCGGAGCGACTGCAACAACTATAGGGGTATCTCACTTCTGTGTATTGTTGGGAAAGTATTTGCCAGAATTGTCCTGCGCAGACTTCAAGTCCTGGGAGATCAAGTCTACCCCGAATCACAGTGCGGCTTCCGTCAGAACCGGTCTACCATTGATATGATATTCTCATTGCGACAGATGCAAGAAAAATGCCGGGAACAAAATCAGCCACTGTTTATTGCCTTCATCGACCTCACAAAGGCATTCGATTTGGTCAGTCGTGAGGGTCTGTTCAAAGCACTAAAGAAGATTGGCTGTCCACCAACTCTTCTGTCCATTGTGGAATCGTTCCACACAGGCATGAAGGGTATAATCAAGTTTGATGGCTCAACTTCAGAAGAGTTTGAAATCAAGAGTGGAGTTAAGCAAGGTTGTGTACTATCCCCCACCCTCTTTGGGATATACTTTTCACTTCTACTGAAATATGCCTTTCGTGATCAGGATGACGGTATATACATTCACTCACGCTCAGATGGTGGCCTCTATAATGCTCAGAGATTGAAGGCCAAGACCAAAATTAGCAGGGTACTAATCAGAGAGTTGCTTTTTGCGGATGATGCTGCGATTACGACCCACTCTGAGGAAGAACTTACAACATCTACTATCTGCATTCTCCAATGCTTGTTCTGAATTTGGTTTAACAATTAACAAAAAGAAGACACAGATTATGTCACAAGGTGCACATGGTGTACCATCAATCTTTATTGACGACGCCGAACTGGAGATAGTAGACCATTTTACATATCTAGGATCAGAGGTAAATAGCAAATTATCCCTCGATCAGGAAATCAACATCAGGATTGGCAAGGCAGCAACAACAATGAACATGTTAGCAAAAAGAGTCTGGGAGAACAGGAAGCTTACTGCCAAAACAAAAGTCCTCGTCTACCAAGCCTGTGTCCTTAGTACTCTTCTTTATGGCAGTGAAACCTGGAAAACTTACTCACGCCAAGAGAAACGTTTAAACAGCTTTCATATGCGGTGTCTGCGAAGAATACTTGGTATTAAGTGGCAAGACAAAATCACAAATACTGAAGTATTGGAAAGATCAGGTTGTGTGACGGTGTATTCCATGCTCAGTCTTCGTAGACTTAGATGGATAGGGCACGTTAGGAGGATGGATGATGGTAGAATACCAAAGGACATCTTTTTTGATGAATTACAGACGGGTAGGAGATCTCAGGGTCGGCCTCTACTACGATACAAAGATGTGTGTAAGCGGGACATGATTGATGCAGGCATTGATAATGCACAATGGGAGCACGTCGCCGCTGAACGTGTTGCATGGAGGGCAACTATCAGAAATGGAATAAAGACAAAGGAGAAAATTATTGCAGATAAAGCACACACAGAGCGTGAGAGACGTAAGATGGTGCCAGCAAGAATTGGCCTTACCAGCCACACTCGCCACCGCCATGGATCTTAGTTATTGCCATATGACAGTTATTAAGCCTTTTTGAAGCACAATGTACCAAACTATCGTCTGTCAAGACGGAAAGGTGCCAATGTAAAAAAAAAAAAAAAAAAATATTATTCTCAGATTATTGATTGATTGATTGATTGATTGATTTAGTAACCGACATCACAGCATTTGAAACATTCCCATAAGCGCTCCGTCCCCATCCTCAGCAGCCAGCGTTGTTGTCAAACGGAAAAATGACCATCAGCATCATCCTCTCTTGCGGTGGTGTGAAGCAGAGAAATGATGCTGCACATCATCACTATCATATTCTTCTGTAGTGTCTGTCATCATGAATACCAGCATCATCATCATTGTCATAAACATCATATTCTTAATCTTCCACTTGTGATGTGAAGCATAGAAATACAGCGCCACTTCTGTTGCCGTCAAGTGTGTGTGTGTGTGTGTGTGTGTGTGAGAGAGAGAGAGAGAGAGAGAGAGAGAGAGAGAGAGAGAGAGAGAGAGAGAGAGAGAGAGAGAGAGAGAGAGAGAGAGAGAGAGAGCTCGTCGGAGCGTGGTGGGTTGTAGTGGCATTCCAGGTTATCTTTGTTGGTAGATAGTGCATTCTGTGTGTGCTGTCTCTGGTCACTAAAGCTTGTCTGATCTTTCACGTGAGTTTCTCGAGAGAGAGAGAGAGAGAGAGAGAGAGAGAGAGAGAGAGAGAGAGAGAGAGAGAGAGAGAGAGAGAGAGAGAGAGAGAGAGAGAGAGAGAGAGAGAGAGAGCGTTGGAGCGTGGTGGGTGGTAATGGCATTCCAGGTGATCATTGTTGGTAGATGTTAGTGCATTTTATGTGTGTTTTTTTCCCCTCTGATTACTAAAACTGCTTTTTCGTTCTTCTATAGAAATTAACAAGTCATTCGTTGATACATGGACCACATCTCGTCTACCACGCACAAAAAGGTATGTCCTCCACTAAATGTAACATGTAATGTGTATATGTTTATCTGCGCTAACTGTAGTGATCTCTGTGCACTCGTCAGAAAGAACATGGACTAACTGTATGGATTTATGTGCACTCATCAGAAAAAAATGACACATGAGAGTCTAAAGGCTGTGGTATCTCCCTTACAATATGATAACTGTCTAGCTATCTATCTTACTATCTGACTATCTCCTCTGTCGTGTGCTACCTCCCTTGTTTTGTGTAGTATGTATAGCAGACATCAAAATGTGTCATATTCTTTGTAATTATACAATGTATGTATGTGCTATATGGATCCTATAATTCCTTCTGCAGATTCACACAGACTACAATAGACAAAAGAGGTGGTCAATCGAGAACTGCTTACAACGAACAATCAACCATTCACCAAGATATGTATGCTGTCGTTTCTCACTGTTGTTCTGTGTTATGGGTCATAAGTAGTATATCAGGTCCTAACTAACTCAGAAATGAGGTGACACTCACTGAAGGTCATAGTTTACCATATAAATGATCTCTAATATCAATTACTTTTCTGGATCATGTAGTAGTATGGGATGTCCTAACTAAGTCAGAAATCTGGTGCCAAGTCTGGTTTGACCGGTCTGGAGCTCAGAACGTGGGCGAAGCAGGAGTTTAAGGAATTCCAAATGCAATAAAAGGAGGAAAAACAATTACAAGCAGTTCGTGAAAGAGAGGAAAGACAAGAAAGATTAGCACTTGAGAAAGAATTAAATGGAAAAAAAAATTAGCATTAAACCGAGAGAAATTAGCAAAAGAAAGAGAAATGAAAGAAAGGTAACTAGCAATTGAAAAGGAGAAACTAGCTGCCGAAGCAATTTTAAAAGACAAGGTACTTGAGAGTAATTTGAAGGTTAAGACGTTAGAAATGGATCGTGAAGCTGACATAGAACGAGAAAGAATACAAGCGTAGAATACTGATCCAGTTAAGAAATACCAAGGGCTGATACGTAATTTTCAACAAGGTAATTCGGTTAGTTCTTGGATTACTAATTTCGAAGTACTAGCGAAACTCTATAAGATTCCAGACCAGGACCTACCGATACTATTCCACCGTCATCTTGCGTTAGAGCCGTTAAAGGTAATTGAGTTAATTCCTGAGAATTTGCTAACCAACTACAATTGCATGCGAGATAGGGTACTGGCTCGTTTTTCTCTTGACGAGGCTGCTTTGAGAACAAAATTTAAGACTCTTACTCCTAAGTCTAACCAAAAGTTCCTCGACTTCGTTTCTGAAAATTCTTCTTGCTTTGATAAATGGTTGAGAGCAGCAGACGTTGCCTCTGATTTCGAGAAAATACGTGACTTAATAATTAGAGACAAACTTCTTTCTGCTGTTCCTGAGGCCATGTCTGTATTTCTCGTTGCGAATAAATGTAAATCACTGTCTGAAATGGCGACGCGGGGTTAATCATTCTTCAACGCCCACCGTGACATATTTGCTGAATGCACACAACCTGAACTGGTATTAAGGGCTAGTGCTAGACTCCAGAATAACAGAGGTAATGTAACAGTGAGGGAATTTAGGTTAGGAGTAAAGAGTTAAGGAATGCTGCGCATTCCTTGACTAGGGGGAAAACCATAGTGAACGTGTGTGCACGAATGAAGAAGGGTATCTAGGTAAACACACACGTCACTTGGGGGCCAGCGAAAAGAGATGTCAACACCGAGAAGGGAGTCTCCATCATATGTGCTGAGATTGAATGATTCATCAATAAAATACCTTTCTAACAATGCGAAGACTGACTTGTGTGGTGCTATACGATCACGTCCATAACCTGTGTGTAGCTCTGTAACACAGGTTGATTTGGTGCCGTGAAATTATCAAACATGGGAGGTCGCGGAGAGAGAGTACAGCCATAGAAGATCGTTATGTCTGACGTGTCTGGAGAGGTAATTATGGTGAAACAAAACAGATGAAAGCCGACTGTTGGTAGCTGTTCTGGGTTTTCACTAGATTCCTGATTAAGAAGGAGAACCAATTTCAAGGTCAGCGCTAAAGAAAAGGTTTGATTGATACTTAATTTTTTGAAAGACTGATGTTATTGCATAATTATGAAATTAACTGGAGAATTGACCAACGCAAAATGCTATATTGAGATCAAGTAATGCTGTTCTGCATCAAAAATCAGTACAAATTATGAGTTTTAACCCGTGGGATTGTTGAAGGTGAACTCAAGGTTATGGTACAAAGTCCATAATTATGAAATCAAGGTCTGCAATACTTTATACAGTCACTTCAAGTAAAGGAAGGCATAAATGAAACTTGTCTCAACTCGGGGTTGGAATAAAGTAATTTTAAACTGACCATGGCGAGAGTTCCACATGAAAATAAGAGACTGGATAGCGTCAGCTTTAAGTACAATTGTTGTTGACTGGATTACGTTTGATATATATGAAAATCACAGATTGCTGCTGGAAAATGAGTTTTTTTTTACTGAAGTCGTGAGCAATTGTCGCTTGCGTGAAGGTGACCTTATTTGAAGGGAATCTACAGTAATCGAGCAGGTAATCAAAGTCTTGTTGCGAGCCTGATATCGAGCGTGATCAACGTCAGGAAATAATTAGAAAGATCTGAATTCGACTTCGATTAAATTATTAAGGAAAGAAATCCAGAGGCTCTTCGTTGTTCTGATCATTTTAACGAGCTTGATTAGAGTCCTTTTTTATGTGGTGTAGGTAATTCTGAATCAGGAGGTCATTTAAATTCTTGTGTCAGAATTCAGGGTTGAAACAGGAATATTTCTTCGTCAGGATCTTCGATTGGAGGATTTAGTTAAGATAATTAGATAATATTAGAGTAATTAACAGATTATGTATTGTTGCTGGGTTTTGAAATCAATATTGTTGAAATATTTGTATATTGCTTGATGATTATAAATTTTAGGATGGAATCCCAAGATTTTTCACAGGTACTCACTGGAGTTGGCGGGGCAATATCAAGGTTGGATGCGGTGTTAAGACAACAGAATATAAGCACTGATGTTGAAAGATTTAGTGGTCAAGCAAATCAGTTTAAGAAATGGATTATTTCCATTGAAAAACATGCATATTTAGTAAATGCTACGGATGGAGAGAAAAAGAACTTGGCATACAGAACAAGTACAAGTCCAGTTTCTGACCATATTAGAAGAAAGTTAGAAGCAGCAGGAGGTGAAACCTGGGAAGAATTTAAAGATGATCTCGCAAGAAAATATGCTGAAATTACTGATCCACAACACGCATTCTCAGTATTGCGACAGACTAGACAAAACAGCACAGAAAGTGTTCAGCTATACAGTGACAGGTTAATCAACTTAGCTGAAGAGTCATTCTTAGGACAGAATGTACGAGCAGAAGAAGTGGAACGGATGTTGGTGGGGATTTTTGTTGATGGGATTAGGTCAGATGGATTGAAATTTAAATTATTAAGAGAGAATCCTGCAAGATTGTCACAAGCGGTAGATATCGCTATACAAGAGGAAAGCTTGAGGAGGAGGTTTAGGCTAAGGGTAGGACGAGAGTTAGGTAGTAGTTCAGAAGATAGAATTGAAGAACCTATGGAAATAGGACAGTATAGACATGGATGGAGAGGAAGACGAGGAGAAATACAGATGGTGCAAAGAAACGAGAATGTATATAATCAAGATAGAAGAGGACAAGTGAGAAATACTGTAAGAAACATGGAAGGTAACACAAATAACTCGAATGTGGTTTGTTGGGGATGTCACCAACGTGGGCACATTTTTCGCTTTTGTGGTAACAGAAGTGGCCCATCGATTACGCAAAATAGTAGAGGTGTTCAGACGAGTATACAGAATAGAATGGCAAATGGCAGACCAGCAAATTGGAATTCTGGAGAAATACAGAGAAATTTTAGAAGGTCAGGAAATCAGGGAAATTGGCATCCCGCTTACTGAATAGGATCGGCAGTAGGAGGGAAGATAGTAAGATCCAAAAAGAGCATCAATATATTAAAAACCCAAACGATGAGTATAATAGAACATTGAGAAATAAAAAACAAGCAGAGGTAAAACAATTGTCATTAAATATGGTAGATCCTAGCTCATGTATAGTACAGATAGGAAAATATAAAGTTAGAACATTAGTTGATTCGGGAGCACAAGTTAGCGTGATTAAAGAAGCATTTTTATATCGAATGTTAAAAAATTGTAAAATATTTAGAATTCAGGAGAATCTTCATTCGGTAACGGGACAAAAATTAGAAGTGTTAGGACAAACGATGATAAATTTGAAATTAGGAGGGATAAATGTTAGGCATATGTTCCATGTGGTTAAAGATTTAAATAGAAATATGATATTGGGACGAGATTTTTTTATTGAAAAATGGGGTGAGACTTTTATTTGATTTGCATAAATTAAAATTCCACGATGTTTACGTAGATCTAGAGGAAGATATGCATGTGTCGACACTAGTTAGAGTCAAAACAACCATGAATTTAAAACCACAGTCAGTTAATTTGATACAAGCAAGACTGAAGAGAAATCCGTATTATGTAGCAGGAAACATAGTCAGAATCACAGAATTGCAAAATGAAATAATTGATGAGCCAGGTTTAGAAGTTCCGGATGGAATAATAGAATTAGATAAAAGTTTAACATTTCCAGTAATGGTTATTAATAACACAGGTAGAGAAATTAAATTATACAGAGGATGTGTAATAGCTAAGCTAGAACATGACAGCGTTAGTGACATATTGGCAACAGATAGAGTAAATATGGTAGGAATAAGTTATTCAGAAACCTCTAATGAAAGAAGTAATAATAGACGCGGATACAGAAGGAAAGGGAACGTAAGAATGGATGAATTGATCCATCCATTTAGAAGAAATACAGCACAAATACATTCACTAGACAAAGTAACAAGAGAAAAAGAATTGTTAGCACAATTAAAAACTTCGCCAGAAAACAAGGAAGTGTTAGAACAACTTATAACGCAAAATCAAGATGTGTTTGCGATAAATGATTTAGAATTGGGTAAGACACAAACAGTTACGATGGAAATAGACACGGGAGATCATCCACCAATTAGTTTAAAACCATACAGAACTCCGTTAAGAAATAGAGAAGTAGTAGAAAAGGCAATAGAAGATATGTTGAAAGCAGGCATAATAACAAGATCAAAATCAGAATGGTCATCTCCGGTGGTAATTGTGGCCAAGTCTGATGGTTCGAACAGGTTCTGTTGTGACTACAGGGCGTTAAATAAAATTACTAAAAATGTAGCGTACCCACTGCCAGTAATTGATGATATTTTGGGGCTGCTTAATGGTTCTACATATTTCACAACACTAGACGCTAGGTCAGGATTTTGGTGTATACCGATGTCGAAGGATGCTCAAAATAAAAGTGCCTTTTGTACTCATATGGGTTCGTACGAATTTTTACGTATGCCATTCGGTCTCAAAAATGCACCGTCTCACTATATGTTTTTAATAAATGAAGTACTAGATGGTATGCAAAGTTTTGCCCTAGCATATATTGATGACGTATTGATTTTTACGAAAGGAGATGTAGAGAATCATTTAAAACATGTTAGACTAGTATTTGACAGATTAAGAAGGCATGACGTTAAATTAAAGCTTAGTAAGTGCCAGTTTTTAAAGACAGAAACAAAATATTTAGGCTATATAATAAATAGGGAAGGTATTAAACCAGACATGGAAAAGATAAAAGTTATTAAAGAGTTACCTCCTCCCACTAACGTCAAGGAAGTGAGGGCTTTTATAGGAAACGTGTGCATATTATCGGCGGTTTGTACCAGCCTTTTCTAGGATAGCAATACCTATTACAAATTTAACGGGAAAATACGCTAGATTTAAGTGGGATGATGAGTGTCAAAAAGCGTTTGAACTTTTAAAAGATAGCTTAACGGTGGTACCATTATTAACACATCCAGACCTGAATAAACAGCTAATACTATACACAGATGCTTCAGATAACGCAATAGGAGCATGTTTGGTTCAACCATATGAAGGAGAAGAATCTGGAATACCAGGGGTTAAAATGAAAGACCAATCTATTTCTTGTCGCATAAACTCAGCAAAACTCAACGCAAATGGCCGATTATTGAGAAGGAAGCATATGCTATACACTACGCGCTGCAAAAACTAAATTATTACTTACATAACGCCAATTTCATTATTAGAACTGACCACATGCCATTAAAGTCGATATTAGAAGCACCAATACAAAATAGGAAAATACAAACGTGGGCATTGAATTTACAAGGGTACAATGCTAAGGTTGAATATGTGTCAGGGAAACATAATACGTGCGCCGATCTTTTGTCTAGAATCCCGTACCCACAGTCATCAGGAAACACGGAAGATGAAGTTGAACCAGAGGTAGATGATCGAAACTGGCAAGTAAATATATTAGATTCTGCCATAATAAATAGGGAAGAATTTGAGAGTTTACCATCGGAGCAAGAGTCGGAAGCTAGAACAGAAGACCCACATTTAGAACAGTTTGATATGAAAACAGAACAAGAATTAGATCCGAAAGTAGTACAGATAAAAAAGAAATTGAAAGAAACAGGGGAAAATAGTTTTAAAAGAAAGTTTGTAGAGTTACAAGAAGACAATCAATTATATTATATCAGTGAAAAAGGTGAAGGAGTAAGAAAATATATTCCAAAACATTTAGAACAAGAAGTCTTAAAGGCATACCACGATAATAATGGTCATTTTGGACGAGATAAGTTAGTGAAGGCTATTAGCAGTAAATATTATTGGCCGAATTTATTCAAAGCGTATATGAATATGTTGAAGCATGTGAAAAGTGTAGGTTAAGAAACATGAAGATAATTAAATGTCCTTTACAAGATACCGATATTCCTCAATTTCCAATGCAGAAAGTAAGTTTGGATATTTCAGGTCCTCATCCAAAAACATTATCGGGAAATGTATACCTACTACATATAGTTGATTCATATAGTCTTTGGCCAGAAGTGTATCCAATTCCAGACAAGAGTGCTGATTCAGTTATAAATATGCTTTTACAAGAATTTATAAAAAGGTTTGGGTGTCCACAAATAATACTTACAGACAATGGGAAAGAGTTTGTAAATAAAAAGTTTGAGAAATTGGTAAAAGATTGGAATATAAAACACATTAGGACTTCATATTACAGACCAACTTCTAACGCTAAAAATGAGAGACAACATAGAACACTATACAATATTCTAGCGAAAAATGTAGAAGAACACGATATGGATTGGGATCTTTATTTGGGGATAGCATTAGCGGCGATACGTACACACGAAAATGAAGGAACAGGTTTCTCACCATTTTACTTAGTACATGGAAGAGAACCGATATTGCCAATTGATAATTTATTAAAACCTAGGAGAAAATATTTGGGGGAAGATTTTCAAGAAACAAGGTTGCAAGAGATGCATAAAGCACATGTACGTTTAAGAAATAATATAATTAAGGCTAGAGAAAGACAGAAGAAATACGCAAATAAAAATGCACACTTACAAGAGTTTAACGTAGGTGATAGGGTATATTATAAAAAAAACATAGAAAAAACTCTAAGTTTGATGCTCATTGGGTCCCGGGATACTATATTTTAGAAAAAAAAGGTCCAGTGTCGTATACTATTAAGAATCAAATTTCAGGGCATGTTGCACGTTCACATGTAGAACACTTAAGGCGGGATAATGAAGAAAGGGATGCAGAGAATAATAATAATAATTATTATTGTTCCGAAGAAATATTGTCGGGTGGACAGATTGTCAGACAATCGGGTTATCCAATGCCTATAGAGAATGGAAAACAAGTAACAACAGCATCTAATACAGCTGAACAAGAAGAAACGATACCAAAAACAGTCATGACAGAGGAAAATAACGTGTATGACGATTATATGAGTGAAGAGTCAGTTAGGGAAAATATTGAACCTCCATTTATGAATACAAGACAAGCAGTAAAAAGAAAGTTGGATAGACAGAAAGAAAAAGAAATTAAGAGGCAAAGGAAACTTAGAGCGAATTCTTCGAGTGAGGAAGAGATGCCACTATTTGAAAATTTGTTGAGACGGCAAGACAGGAAAATTAGATTGGATTTGGAAAGGAAGAGATTAGCGGTTGCTAGTAATGGATATACAGATGGGGAACAAGAGATGGATGAAAAGTCAGAAACTGATGAAGAAGCTGATATGAAAGAAGATAGCTCTCCTCGAGAGGACAGCGACATTGATGTAGATATTGCAATTATAGAAAAAAATTTGAGGTTATTAAAGAAATGGAGAAGTGATAGATGAATAGAGTGATACAAGGTTCTGCAGATGGCAGATAGAAGAAGAAGTTAGACACGATATTTTGTGTTTACAAAGGTACTTGATGGAGTTTTTCTAAAGCGGAAAATTATTATTGGGTATTATTTGGAATATGGTCTTGAAATGTATAATGTATGTGTACATTGATTAATGTGGGGGGATAAATATGATGAGGGGATTGAAATGTTTTGCTCAATTGTTGGGACTTCAATTGTGTTTTATGAAATGTGTAAAATAACTTAACTTAGATGGTTATTTTTACGATGTTTTGGGTTGATTGAGTTACCTTAAGTGTGTTTAAAATGATTATTACTTTGAAGTTCAGTTAGAAGATGAATTAAAGTAGTGGTTAGTGAAGTGACTATATATATAGTAATGGAGGGGTATGTTGTTATTACATGTGGGGTATGCAATGTATATACAAGGTTTATAATAGGAGCTGGGTTGAACAGCGTTTAATGGGAGAATATGGGGGGAATGCCAGGTTGAATTTTGGCATTTAAATAACTGCATATTGGAAGAAGAAGACTGTACTTAACAGTATAATAATAGTTAGGAAGTTTGTTTTGTTGTTGAAGGAATGGTAAACGGGAAATTGATGATCTGAATAATACAAAGGCTAGCAGTTTTGGATTAACATATTTTTTTGATAATAACAATTATTACTGACGGAAACTGAAGATAAATTTTGAAACTTTATTTTTTGATAAAGTTTTGAGAATGTATGGGAAGAGAAAGGTGATTACTTCTTACTTTCTTACTTTTTCCTTACTTTTATTAATTTCAGGTGCGCACCTACACAAATCTAATCTAGCTATTTTTTTTGTCTATCCTAGAATACTGAGAGTGTGAGAATGTGAATAAGGGGGGAATTAAAGGATAAAGGGAATATCTTCAGTTTTGTCAATCATAATTTAGATGGACATTTTAAAGTTAAAAGCGGTTCGCTTATGGAGACTTTTGTATTGTGGGGAATTTTATGGAGAGTTTTGTAGAAAGTTTTCTAGAGAACTTTATGACGAGTTTTGTAGGGAGTTTCGATATTATTGTCTCTAGTTAGCAATTGGCTATGAGGAGATAGGAGAATTGACTTAGGAAATATATGGAATTTGTTGTTATTGTAGAATAGAGATGTAAAGTTAACTAATTAAAGGTTGGGGTTGAGATTTTTTCAAGGAAAAATTCTCTTTGAAGAAGGGGAAGGGTATTGTAACAGTGAGGGAATTTAGGTTAGGAGTAAAGAGTTAAGGAATGCTGCGCATTCCTTGACTAGGGGGAAAACCATAGTGAACGTGTGTGCACGAATGAAGAAGGGTATCTAGGTAAACACACACGTCACTTGGGGGCCAGCGAAAAGAGATGTCAACACCGAGAAGGGAGTCTCCATCATATGTGCTGAGATTGAATGATTCATCAATAAAATACCTTTCTAACAATGCGAAGACTGACTTGTGTGGTGCTATACGATCACGTCCATAACCTGTGTGTAGCTCTGTAACACAGGTATGGTAAGTTCAAGAAATTCTCTAATAGAAACAGGGGACCTTACCAGAACACAAACAGAGACTCAGACAGTACCTCGAAAGGGTCACTTCACACGTGTCAACACTGTAAACTTTCACACGGTTCTTTGGAAATGTGTGATCAACATCCTGGGTATCCTGCTTACTTGAGAGAGATCACATCCAAGAAAAGAAGTAAGTATGACTCCTACAAGAAGAGTTAAAAATGTTATTCTTGTCGGGCGTACGGGCATACCAGCAAGTCGTGCGCGATGAGAAACATGTCGACGGAGGCGAATACTGCGTACGTATTCTGCAGTAGCGATTCTGACGATTTAGAGGACACACATGCAGTTATCATTCAGACTTATAATGACAAACTAGATAAGACGGAGAGAGACATTCCTAAGAACGAGTGTCTAGCGACCACTCAAGAAGCCAATGCGGCTTTCAAACCACTTACATTCAAAATGGCATTCTTAAAGTTCACCAAGCATGGGTAAATGGTTAACCAACTACGTGTGTTCGAGACACTGGCGCCTCAATTATTGGGGTAGACCAAAAGCTAGTAAAAGAGCAAGATTACACAGGCAAAACTGTTGCCTGCAGAACTTTCGGCGGTACAAAAGAGAGATATAAAATTGCCACAATTACTATACAATCGCCATACTTCGAAGGCACAGTAAATGAAGCAGTGCTACATAATCCTTGTGCCGGTTTATTATTGGGAATGTACCCAATGCAAATGATTGCACTCATGAAGACCCAATTCGTTGGGAGATTGAAAACACTCCTACAAATGCTGTCACTAGAGCCCAAGCGCGGCGTCAAGAAGATGCTTCTCATACTGATAGTGACAATGGTAAGAACACTGTAACACTGACGGCTGACTTAGCTACTGAACAACAGCAAGATCCTTCTTTACAATTTTTTTTTAAAAGTATGCAAGAACCATCGAAACAAGCTAAAATTCGTAATTGGAAATTCATCTTAGACAATATTATTCTGACCAGACAGTACAGCAAAGGGTCAACACTTCTCTTACAAATAGTACTACCTGCGAAGTGACGTAGTGAAGCACTTAAGATTGCGCATGATTCACCATTTGCAGGGCATATGTGTATTGTTAAGACCACTCTCAAATTATTAGCACAATTTTATTGGCCTGGTTATGCCAAAGATATCATGAATCATGTTCGTTTATGTACATTGTGCCAAAGAACCACACAGAAAGGCAAACATACAAAAGCGCATGTTCAGAAAACTAATTTGGCATCACGCCCATTTCAGAAGATTACTGTATATCTTGTCTGATAGAGGTAGTCAGTTCATATCAGCGGCTACCCAAGCAGCAATGAAAGTACTGGCTATTACAACAGGTATTTAGTTCACCTTGACATCCAATGACGAATGGTGTTAACGAAAATTATAACGGGGTCCTTAAGAGAACCCTTAGCAAAAGTTGCGGCTGAACGTCCTAAAGATTGGGATATTCTATTGCCTGCAGTACTATTTGCGTACCGTGAGGTACCACAATCAAGCAAGTACTGGTTTTTCACCATTTGAACTGGTATACGGAGCTAATCCTCGGGGTCCGTTAATGCTATACAATTACTTGCTGACAAACAAGACATATGACCACCCGAAGAGAGATGCATATGAAATGGTTACTCAGTTGAGAGATAAAATTATGACAGCTTGTCAGATTGCAAGATCAGCACTCGAAACAGCTGGCGAAAAGTACAGGCAGTACGATAATAGAAAGGTCAAGACAATAGTCTTGAAAGAAGAAGAAGAAGTTGTCCTTTTACTACCTGACCCTCGTGATTGTCTTGTTACTTCATGGCAGGGTCCATTTAGGGTCATTAAAAAAATCAGTGATGTTGATTATCTTATTGATATTAAAGGGAAACATACAATATTTCATGTCAATATGTTAAAACCATACGTTGCACGTAACACCGACACAACACGAGATAATCATAAAATACCACACAGAGTTGCAGCAGCATGTTGGATAATTAATGAGCAACAGGAAGACGCTATTGCACATCAAATATCAACACCAACAGTTAATAGTGACAAGGGTTGGCAATCGATACAAATTAATAAATAAATTATCACCAGAAGATAGAGACAAGCTTATTTCAGCTATTCAAGAGTTTAGTCCAATTTTTTTTCGGATAATCCGGGACAAACATAACTTATTAAACACAAAATTACTCTACTGTCTGATATTCCGGTGAAAGTAAAACCTTATCCTATTCACTCTACATTATCTGGATAAAGTTACAAGCAGAAATATCTGAATTAGACCAAAGTGGTATCATTCGAAAGTCTATTTCAAATTACTTTTCTCCTGTAGTAATAGTGAAGAAGAAAGATGGTTCACTGCGGTTGTGCGTCGATTACAGAAAAGTAAACGCATTAACACTTCTAGATGCAGAACCAATGCCAAATATCGATGAGTTAATCGAAGGCATGGCAAACTCGAAACTATTTTCCAAGATTGATCTTACTAAAGGGTATTAGCAAATTCCCATGGACGAAGATTCCATGCATATTCCAAGCTTTTAGTACTCCTTTAGGTTTGTACGATTGGGCATATCTTCCATTCGGTCTACAAAATGCACCAAGCACATTCATGCGTATGATGAGAAAATTACTACACGGTATTCCTAATGTTGCTACATATATGGATGGTATTTGAATCCATATTTATGACATTTACACACATATTACAATCTTAAAACAAGTATTTCACAGAATACAACAACATGGTCTTCAAGCAAGACCTAGCAAGATCGAAATAGGATTCACTGAAATAAAATTCCTTGGTCATAGAATTTCTGATGGATATCGTAAAACAGATCCACAGGTAGTCACCAAGATTGTAAATATTAAACCACTTACCTCGAAAAAAGAACTTAGAAGTCTATTAGGCCTTATCAACTACTATCAGAAATTTATTCCTAATTTTGCTGACATGACAGCAACATTTTCTGAACTTCTAACCAAAGGTTTAGCCTACTAAAATTATATGGACAGATGATCATGATAAATCTATTACAGCAGATCAAAACTCTGTTCCGCACATATCTTATTCTAAAGTTACCTGATATCTCGAAAGATTTTGTTTTACAAACAGACGCAAGTTTCCATGCAATTTCAGCGGTCTTACTTCAAATGCATGATGGTAAATTACATCCTATTCTTTACTTCAGTAAGAAGCTGTCAGATACTCAGAGATACTACGCTATCACTGAACTTGAAGCTTCAGCTTAAATTGAGAGTATTGATAAAATTCTCTGGGGGCTGAGTGGTCTCGAGGTATGGTGTCCGCCTCGAGTGCTGGAGGTCCCGAGTTCAGGCCCAGGTGAGGACCGGGGTTTAATTAAATAATCCACCTCGACATCCAGTAATAAAATTTCCTCTGGTCTCTAGGTAGTGAGATCGGGCGCCCGTGTGTATTGTTGCGCACGTAAAATATTCCTTGGCAGTTGGAAATCGAAAAAGAGTAGCCTAACGGCGCTGCCCGTGCAAACTTTCGAGTTAAAAATCTACCCAAAGTATTTCAGGATCCTCGCCGATGCAACGGTGTTCCTGCATTGAGTTGAGTTTGTCCGGACTCAGGTTTGAGTTAGGAAGGAAAACGTAGCACTTTGGGTTAAACAGTGTGCCGTGATGTTGGTCCAACGTCTAAACGACTAAACGATAAATTCTCTAGATATCTTCTTGGGAGAAAATTTCTAGTTCTATCTGACAATAAACAATTACAGATCTTTAAATCTGGTCATCCTAAGAACTCCAGAATTCATAAATGGTCACTAATTTTTACAAGACTATGAGTTTGATATCTGCCATATTCCAGGAAAAGACAACAACTTGGCAGATCTTCTTAGTCGACTCTAGATATTCTGTATATTCATTTTTCTTACTTATTGTCTGCGTTCATATGTATATTTCTTTAGGCCGAGTAACTTATGTTACATACACTCACCCAAGTAGATTGCTGTTGAACACAACAAACTGCGAATTATGTTCACTTGTATATAGTATTAATTCGGGTATACATATTTTTTTTTAATTCTTTCATTGGCAGGGTCATTTATCGCCATGACGAAGTGATACTTCAAAGTCGATGATGATACGATTTGACTATGTGCTCTGTAATTGATGAACATTGCTGAACATTTTCTGGATTCTGGGAAATCGTTTGTATTTATGATAGAATGTTGTGTCATATTAATACGCCATATTAGTTTGAACAATTATAGTGAGAATTGTATTTCGTGGATTGAAACCGAACTCTTGATAAGAGTGTGTGTAATGAACAATTATACTGTCGATGATAATGGACATTTTATAGTCGTGCAACGATGATATTTACTTACTAACATTATTACCGTTGTGTCTTGAAAATTGGTACTTTATTACCATGGTGTAGTGCGTAATTCTGATAGATAATTATTCAGTGATTATGACTTGAATAACATTAGTTAGCATAAGTTGTATGTTTAATTATTAATTCTAATGCCAATGTGTAGCGTAAGGTTATATATATATATATATATATATATATATATATATATATATATATATATATATATATATATATATATATATATATATGTGTGTGTGTGTGTGTGTGTGTGTGTGTGTGTGTGTGTGTGTGTGTGTGTGTGTGTGTGTGTGTGTGTTTCACATAATTTGAGTTCATATAATTAAGTAGTTACATATTCTTAATATTATTATCATTACTTACATAATTGTTCCATAATTTGTTAGATTACTATTATTTTTGCCGTTGACCAAGCCACACGTAGCTTTACAAACAGTACATAAACGCCGATGAAAGATAGATGCCACTGCACTGCATACTGAATTAAAGCCACACCTACATAGTTTATTAAGTCTCGATGGAAAAGGGCATTCAACTGGATCGTGCCACATCTACTTGTAATACGTCAGAATACCTCACCTACCCTTTTGATAAGAGTAAGATTAACGACATGGCAGTCGAAATGGTTTCGGAGATATGTATAAGACATTAGTAGTGACGGATTGGTACCTGTGAATTACACACGTCCCCTTACTCCGGTTATCTTACTTGAGTTAGGACGCTTGTCATTTTTGACAAATGAGGTACTAATTTCTATAGTTAGTTAGTACAGCCTCCCATTGGACTGTCTACATGACGTCTACCGCGAGATTGTAGACAGTTGTGCGTGCCCGTCGTATAATAATTTGTTTTATTTTGTGTGTGATTGATAGGGGACCATTCCATCTTACTAACCCAACATAAGTCATTTCGTCTGCACTGCTATTTGTCAGATTAATTCCTATTGATGAAGAAAATGATTTCATCATCTGAAAGGGGAGGGGGCATACTGCCATATAGTGTGTGCAGGCGAGATGACGTCATAGAAGAAAAGGGAGAAATCTCGACAGAAAATATACGGGAAATCTAGGAGACACTTGGATACCGAGAAATACGTCAGAGGGCAACTTGGGATCACAACAGAAGGACACGGACTGGGAATGAAGGAAGGAGGCCGTGCAAATCCAAATGTTGGCTATATTGATTAGTGTTGGCTGTCATAATCCCCATTGATAGGCCGCGACATGGTTACGCCCGCCAGGCGAACACCAGTGACTTACTCACAGGTTTCGCTGACGACAGAGAGAGCGACCGTCAGAGTCAAGCCAGTACAAGCGTGACGCATGCAATTCTCGCGGCGCTCGAATCCACAGGGCAAGCACTGTGAGCGGAAAACGCCAGACACGGCTAGGGGCATCAGACGAGACTGACGTGTATGAAAGCGGCTCTTGTGTTTCTGTGCCTGAATGTAGATTGCTCGTAGCTCTTGGAAGAAGATAGAAAGACTGCATAGCTGTGGGTTTGAGTTTGTGAGTGCATTGATGTATTATGTATAGTTGTGATATTCACCTTGTGATGGCCACATGCCGAATTAGATTGTGTTGCATGTGAAGTGTAAATAAAACCATCAAACTTAGTGTTACTGTGTGTCCCGTCAAGTCATTCTGTACTTGTGTATGTCTCACATATGTTAGGTCCAGCGAGCCAGATTCATTACATTGTAAGACCCTGACATGTGTGAAGCGTGGAGGCTTTCGTCCGGCTTTAATTTAGTTAAGATTTGAACCTAGATGTGAACGTAAATTACATACATTTGAATGTGTTTAACGTGGAAAAACATCAGTGATTGTGAAACTTGTCTCGATAAAATTGTGTAATCTAAGTTTAAGTGTTGTACCATCATAGTTGTTGAAAGTTTAAGCATGGCTAACTTGTCTTCGTGAAAGTAGTTGTGTACAGAAAAAGCTTGTGGAAGCAGAAAGTTCGGGAAAGAAAGCAACTTGTGAAAATTGTTGAACGACGACATTACGACCAACAATAACACTCAACGCCATACAAACCTAACCAAAATTTAATTGACAAGCAGACACAGCACACAGACATAGATTCTAATTTATTTCCTCCCAAAAGTAACCAGGTTTCCTGTGCCATCTGAAACTGTTACCCGTAGAGGTCATTTGCCGTTGTAGTAGCGACCCTACAAGTCCTGGCCCTGGTTTTCACCATTCAGCAGCTTATCCAGAGTACTTGAGTATTACCTTTTTATATAATTTTGGATGCAAATTTGGGCACACGCTGTAAGTTTAAAAATATTGTAAAGAAATTGTTTACATTACTAACACTTTATAACCAAATTGCGTGTGTGAGGAATCATTTTCATTGAAACATTCCATCATGTCTTCTCCTAAACGACTTCATCGAGATGGGTTTAAAACTAAAGTTAACTGGGATGAGTTGACAAAATGGAGTGAGACAAAATATTCAGAATACCTCCTAGCACAGGAGAAAGCTAGGGACCGCGACGAAAGAGCGGGCTCAACGAGATGCAGAAACAAAGAAGGCAGAAATGGCAGTGAAACAGTCAGAAATAGAGGCCGAATTGAAAAAGCAGAAATCTCAGCTCAAAGTAACGAGAAGAGCTTTGAACTCCAACTGAAAATCAAACAGCTTGAAGCTGAAACAGCTGTTGAAAAAGAATCTCGTAAATCTGAAAGACTGGAAAAAGAAAACCATTACAAAAAGTACCAAGGTATTGTCAGAAATTATACCTCGGGGGACTGCATAGCAGCCTTCACCCAAACTTTGAGGACTTTAATGGACCCACTACCAGATCCCAGTATCTGAGTGGAACATAATTTATATGAGAAGTTTATCAGGGGAACCTCTAAAAGTTATAGAGACTCTCCCTAAAGATCTCAGAAAAGATTACCAGTACATAAAGTCAAAAAGTATGTCACATTTCCTGTTAGATGAAGCAGGCTACAGAGAACAGTTCAGTAAACTAACTCCAAAACCTACTCAAACGTTCTCTGACTTCATATCAGTAGTACAGGATATATTCAGTAAATGGCTTTCAGCAGCCAAAGTTAATAAGGACTTTAACAAATTGAAAGATCTCATCCTTAGGGATAAAATCATCACATCCCTTCCACCATTATTTTCAAAATGTTTGCAAGAGAGTGAGTGTATGAGTGTAGAACAGATCGATAATCGTGGGTCGGCGTATTTTACAGCTAATAAACATTGTTTTGCTAGTGTAGCAACTGATGTAAATTACGTAGCAGCTGCTAGCTATGAGAGATCAAAATCAGATACATACAATAGGCAAAAGACATATAAGCCTACTACTGAGAAATGTAGGTTTTGCCAATTTCCTCACTACCGGAATGAGATGTGCGATCAGAACCCTGCATATCTAACATATTTGCAAAACTATGTAAATAACCAAGATAAAGAGCGAAGAAGCTTCAAACGGCTAACCAAATGCTTCCTTTGTAAAGCGTTATGGCCACTGGCGTCATGCTTGTAAAGGGAAACAGATGACCAGGAAGGCGAATGCCGCCTTGTTTGATAGCTCTTCATCAGATGAAGAACATCTTGAAAATCATCCTGTGAACTCAGCACAGGCCATAGATACATTTAATCCACAAAAATGTACATCTGTAATCAGTTCCATGAAGATGGCCTATTAACATGCGGCCCACTCGATACCTATTGCCAATGATGAAGCCAATTTGGTAATAGATTCCAAAGGCAGAATTAACATCCACCGTGGGTATGTGAATGGCAAGACTGCTACAGTCTTACGAGACAGCGGGAGCACTCTTATAGGTCTTAAAAGAGATTTCATAACGCCTACAGATTATACAGGCAGGCACGTAACATGTAGAACATTCTCGGGAAATATCGATAAGTATCCATTGGCATGGGCATACATTGAGACTCCATTCCTCACTGGGAAGGTTAAATTCGCAGCATTAACCAATCCTTGTTGTGATGTTATCATTGGGAACCTTCCCGAAGTGAATGAGATGCCTCATAACACCATAACATCTGCATGTATTGATGATCATGTAACATCATCTCCATCGGACGTCATCATGGAAAGTGTGTTATCATCAGATAATTGTATGCTAGCTAATGCAGCACTATCATCACATGATATCATTGATCCAAGTGTATCACCATCACATGATACCATTGATCCAATTGTTTCACCATCACATGAAATCATTGATGCAAGTATGCCACCATCATCTCATATCACGGAAAGTGTGAACTCAGTAACTAGATCTGCTGCTAGAGTGCAAGAACAAATTGATCAAACTGAGGCTATAGAAATGCTAAGCCCAGTATTACTACCTTCTAAAACCATGAAGGAAAATTTTGTAACAGCCCAAAAGGCTGATCCTTCATTGTATAAGTATTTTAATCTGATAGGCCAAAAGCCAAGGTTGACTAAGAATGCAAGATGGCATTTTGCTCTCAAGAATTGCATCCTCACTAGGTACTATACCAGAGGTGACACCACCACAGAGCAAACTGTTTTGCCACTAGAATACCGTAAGCAAGCCTTACATCTTGCCCATGATATACCTCTTGCAGGGCATATGGCGTATTCAAAGACCAGATCTAGATTGTTGTCACAGTTTTATTGGCCAAAATTCTGTAATGACATTAAACAATATTGCAGAAGTTGTGACATCTGCCAAAAACTAGTGAAAAAGGGGAAACACCCACAGGCTGAATTACAGGTTACAGATTTAGCCAGTAGACCCTTTGAGAAAATATCTGTTGACATCGTAGTCCTCTAAATCATGTAACATCTAGAGGAAATAGATTTATAGTTACAATTATTGATCTATGTAGCCGCTGGCCTGAAGCTATTCCTCTCAAGAACATAACTGCCAATGATATAATGGAAGTCTTTCCCATGTATTTTCAAGGATAGGTTTCCTGATACTATCCTATCCGACCGGTGAAAGTCAATTTATTGCTGCATCCACTCAAGCTTTCACTAAAATGTTAGGTGTGAAACAATGTTTCAACTCACCGTACCATCCTCAGTCGACAGGAGTAATAGAGAAATTTAACGGGGATCTAAAGCATATGCTTTCCAAAGTCACCCAAGAGCACCCCGAAAATTGGGACATCTATTTGCCTGCCATATTATTCGCATATCGCGAGGTCCCTCAATCAAGCACTGGGTTCTCTCCATTCGAACTTATCTATGGTGCCAAACCACGCGGCCCATTAAGTATATACCATTCCATGTTAACTGAAGCAACTCCTATACTTAACCCCATATCATCATACGTATATGTGACATCATTGCGTGAAAGGATAATTAAATCTTGTATTATTGCCAAAGAAGCACTGAAACAATCTGGTGCGATGTATAGACAATATGCAAACAAAGGAAACAGGACGATAACACAGACACCTGTACAGGACGTACTACTGCTCCTACCTAGTGACCGACAGTTACTGACCGATTCTTGGCAAAGACCATTTAAGGTACTAAGACAGATTTCACCGGTGGACAATGAAATTCAAATTAAAGACAAACACAAAATATTCCACATCAATATGCTAAGACCATACTACAACAGGGACAACGAACAAGACGATACAGCAGCCAATACAACAATAATCGACCATGAAGGCGACGAAGAAAGCGACGAAATACCAACACCAGCACTAAACACGACGAACTGCTTACAAGACATCAATATAAACCCGCAGTTAACTCAAGCAGACACCGACAGCTGCAAACAACTCATATAGGACTACAGTACCATCTTCTCCAACAACCCAGGACAAACAGAACTAGTACAACACCACATTACTTTGACCTCCAACACACCAATAAAATTCAGACCCTACACAATTCCATTACATTACAAAGAAAAACTGCATCAAGAAATCATTGACTTAGAAAAGAACAACATCATTAGACGATCGCAATCCCACTTCTCTTCTCCAATAGTCATCATACGCAAAAAGGACGACACAATAAGACTCTGCATAGACTATAGAAAATTAAATACAATTACACAGTTGGATTTGGAGCCGATGACCAACTGCGAGGAACTGCTGACAGAGCTGACAGACTCTAGGTACTTCACGACGATAGACATGACAAAAGGTTACTGGCAGATAACGGTGGACGAACAGAGCAGACATCTGACAGCCTTTGCCACACCTTGGGGACTGTACGAATGGTGCAAATTACCATTTGGGCTTGTTAACGCACCGGCAACATTCGTACGCATGACAAGACTATTACTGACGGACATAAAGATTATCATTTCGTATATGGATGATATATGTGTACACACAACGACAATGACAGAGCACATAACGACAATACAGCAGACGTTTGAACGGATCAGGCAGCACGGACTTACTATTAAACCTGCCAAAGTTGACATAGCCTACCAGGAAATCTCCTTCTTGGGGTATAGGATCTCTAATGGCTTTGCCACTACTGACGATAACATCGTGTCAAAGATTCTGAAACTGACACTTCCGACTACGAAGAAACAAGTCAGAAGTGTATTAGGACTTCTAAATTATTACAGGCAGTTCATCCCAGATTTTGCTGAACTGACTGAAAGTGTTACTAACATACTAAAAAAAGACCACCCAAATAAAATTGTGAACAACGAATGCCTAAAATTTGCATTCCAGAAGATATTGTCCTATTTTTCTGAAAATAGTTTAAAGAATCCCATTCTCAAATTGCCAAATTTCCAATTCCTTTCAGATTGCGCACAGATGCGAGCTCCGTGGCGATTGGAGCGGTACTATTACAGGAACATGACGGCATTTTACATCCTGTATATTACCTATCCAGGAAACTTAAACCAAGAGAACGCACTTGGTCGACCCCTCAAAAAGAAGCCCTTGCATTAGTGTTTGCAATAACGAGATTGTCTAGATTCCTCCTTGGAAGGCATTTTTTAGTAGAATCTGACAACAGCACTTTGAAGTTTATTACATCTGCAGTGCCAACTAACCATATGATAGCGCGATGGTCACTTTTGCTCCAGGACTACAGCTTTGAAGTGAAACACATCCCTGGCAGATTGAATACACTGGCTGATCTTTTTTCGCGTTGTCCCGATGATACCCAATAGCCAAATATGTCTGAGTGCAGTATGCTAAAACACTTAGACCAGCACAGCCATTAATGTATTTTTTTTTTCAGAAAAGCTGTGAGTGTCAACTACATCATTGTGAAAGGGATCAATTCCCACTGTAAATATTATTAAGGCTTCTAAAATAAGGTGTTAATTGTTAAATTGCTATGTATAAGTGCGTAGTATGTGTTAGAAAGTGAACAATAGTAATTATAAATATTATAAACTAAGAACAGTGCCACAGATCAGTGTCGTAACTTACCTCAAGTGAACAAGAACAATTTAAGTTGTCCGTGGTATCTGCAAACTGGAAATATCCAGCAACATTTTATCCCGTATGAATTGAACAATTGAGTGAACTAAACTGGGACAGTTACTCCACTGTAGAAGATCGTAATCCAGAAGTCCAATGAAACACCGAAAACACCAGCGAATAGCACAACGTTACATTCCGAATATTCCAAAGTGTGTGAAAAAATTATCGCTTACATCAGCTGTTCGTGTGTACTTCCGGAAAGTTAGAAAGTTAAACAAAAATCTAGCAGACTATGAACAAAACCTTAAAAATTAATGACGCTTGTAAAATATTTGTGAAACACGAATTTGAAATATACAAATTGTGTATTAATATTTTTGAAACTACTGCATTCTGAGAATCATACCTTGATTAACTGATTCACAGTAGCGACATTTTTTCGCTATTGTAAAGAAGTATCAAGCTATGACGCTGAGAAATAAATTTATAATTGTAATTTATTAGTTTTAACATCTGTTTAAATTATTTCCCTTTCATTTAATAGGTGTCACCAATTACACCAAAGGGCGGTAAATCGAAATAGATAGTAATGTGTAATGTATAAAAATAGTCACTGTGTCGCCAGATTGTCGACACGCCAAGATTGCATCAGCTGGGCATGGAGAAGATTGCCAATGTTGTAGACCAACATGAGAGCTCCCTACCAAGTTTGGTTGGACCTCTACAGTTGAATTCGTCTCATATTAGGACGTTTTACGGTCTAACCTGATGTCTAAGGACATATTATACGTTTTTTTTTGTTGTTGTTGGTTGCGAGGTAGTTGTATTGATTTCGGGTGCTACCGGTCTGACTGGGTCAAAATTGCAACAGAGGTGATCATCCATCGAGAGGATGATACTTGGCAAGTGTTAAAGTTTGAATACATTACGACTTAATATGTATAATTTACAATACTTATGTATTTCTATTGCAAATGCCAGGGTACATGACAACCAATGGGAAGATTCTGACTTGGGTAAGAATAGCAACCCTGAATTTACAGAGAATACACATGAAAGATAGAATCTTTCATGAATGACGCGGGGGGAGGGCGTCATAATCCCCATTGATAGGCCGCGACATCGTTACGCCCGCCAGGCGAACACCAGTGACTTACTCACAGGTTTCGCTGACGACAGAGAGAGCGACCGTCAGAGTCAAGCCAGTACAAGCGTGACGCATGCAATTCTCGCGGCGCTCGAATCCACAGGGCAAGCACTGTGAGCGGAAAACGCCAGACACGGCTAGGGGCATCAGACGAGACTGACGTGTATGAAAGCGGCTCTTGTGTTTCTGTGCCTGAATGTAGATTGCTCGTAGCTCTTGGAAGAAGATAGAAAGACTGCATAGCTGTGGGTTTGAGTTTGTGAGTGCATTGATGTATTATGTATAGGTTGTGATATTCACCTTGTGATGGCCACATGCCGAATTAGATTGTGTTGCATGTGAAGTGTAAATAAAACCATCAAACTTAGTGTTACTGTGTGTCCCGTCAAGTCATTCTGTACTTGTGTATGTCTCACATATGTTAGGTCCAGCGAGCCAGATTAATTATATTGTAAGACCCTGACATGGCACATAAACCAGTGGCTGCGACTATACTAGCAGGAAAAGAAGATATTCAGTGATTACTACAAGGTGTCACTACAGAACCAACGGGCAGACCTAGACAGATGTATTGTACAGAGCAGCAAAGCGAACGATGGGCAGAGCGACAGAAGGTCAAGTGAAGATAATTGAAAGGATGTTCTTTATTTACGCAGGTTAGTTATTGTAGATTATCAACATGTTCCTATCAATAGATCCTAGGCCCAGCCGCGCGGTTATAGGCCCCTAGGAATGGACTGTATTGATATCATTTAAACTTAACTGTGAACTGGTATTAAATTATATTCCGATCCAAATCTTCAACATGACAGTTAGCTTCGTCATTACCCTGTCGTTCCAGTTCTGAACTTTGCTCGTTTGTGTCGAGCCGAAATTATTTATCATGCTATTTGGACATTTTGCGTTTAACTGTTATGAATGCTAGAGTTATAGCATGGCGATGAGCACAAGCTAGTGGCTAAGCTAGATGTGTACCTTCGGAAATGCTGGTCCTGGGGTTCAACTCAGGAAGGTATGACATAAATCTAGTTAAACCGTATCTGATACAGTCCTTCATCTCTGCCACTGATGACCCTTATAACTACGTAGTGAAAAGGAATAATAATGTAATGGCCATATCCACCAAAATGTTTAGATTTTTAGATATTGTTAATTATTTAGCCCCGGAATTTAGTTACTCAAAATATTTAGCGGCTTATGACATCAAAGAGGCAAAAGGAGTATTTTGCTATGAGTATATCACCTTCTTCGATAGACTAGAGGAGACTCACTTGCCCCCACAAGAGGCATTTCATTAGCAGCTGAAAAACTCCAATATTTCAGTTGCCGAATACGAAGAATGCCAACGAGTATGGAGCGAGAACCATATGTCGACACTGACAGAACTTTTTGCGCTGGTACAACAATAAGGACGTAAAACCTTTTATTAGGGCATTAGATAAACAAGTGGCATTTTACAAAGGGTTATATGTAGATATTTTCAAGGATGCCATTTCTGTTCCCGGCGTGACCCTAAAGTATTTGTGTAAAACCATACCCAAAAACAACTACTTTACCCTGTGCTCCAATAAGAAAAGTGATCTGCACACCAAAATTAGACAAAATATTGTAGGGGGTGTCTCGATCATATATCATAGGTATCATGAGGTAGGGAAGACGAGGATTCGAAGGGGTAATGTCACGGGATACTGTGAGTTAATGATTCCCTGATAAACGAGTAAGATTAATTACAAGGTATGAGGAGGGTTAACAGTCGAATACGTCAGTTTGAGCGAGGACAAAGTATGGGTTATTGACCGAGGGATAAAGAGGAAAAATACAGAGTAACAATGGGTCAATGACTGCCGATCTTATCGGCCGACAAGACGGAGACACGAATACAACGCAGGAGACGGCAATCAAAGGGTTCGGACGCTTGGAGATACTAGCGGATGAACGGAGGACGAGACGAATGAGACACGACACGGGGCGCCAATACCGCATACGTGACTTCACAGACTTTTGATGTGAAGGATACGGCAAAATACGATGGTTGATGTAGTGACATCAAAAGTCAACGGAGACTTGGACACTCGGTATAAATTGGTGGAAAAGTGGTTTTGTATTTAGTGTGCTACCAAACTGGACGGAAAGCTGGATTTATGTGTCCTGTAATAGAAAAGAAATATCATCCATTGCAATGGGATAGAGTGCTTATGTGCTGATAGATTTCAATTCTGGGATTTACATAAATTCTATATATACGGTAAAACTAACCTTAGAGTAATAGTTAGCATAGGGAAATATGTGTTTGTGCTTAGGGTTTCCATTGCTTTCTATGAGTGAATAGTTTAGACTTTAGTGAATTCTGCTGTTGTATGTCAGAGTATTCTTTCGGAAGCTTTTCATTACGGCTGGAGAAAGACACTCACATAAACAGTAATATGAAGCAGACTTAAATCACCTGATTTAATATTTATTACCCAGGTTCCAATACACCTCCTGACATATCAAAGAAGATAGAACAGTACGTCTCTTGTACAGAGAAAGCAGTGTTGATAATAAAGGAAAGAACTTTCACTTTAATCAGGCACTTCACGGGGGCAGAGAAAGTTTAGAAAATACTGGAAATAACGGTCATTATAAAAAGGCAGGATGACCCAGAACGGAAAATAATGACACTGTAAATTAATATAAAGACACAAATGAATCATTCATGAAGAGTTGCCATGCGTACAAAAG
The DNA here is from genome assembly GCA_014155875.1 of Cepaea nemoralis. NCBI lineage: Eukaryota > Metazoa > Mollusca > Gastropoda > Stylommatophora > Helicidae > Cepaea > Cepaea nemoralis. The sequence continues at coordinate 246,346 of JACEFZ010025356.1, forward strand.
GTGTTCATAAAATAACGGAATACCGTGTGTAGAACGTTTGCAGGACCAATAGACAGTGCTAGACATTAACTATGTGTTTTTCCAAGGTGGATTTATTAATTAACGATTAATCAAAGAAAACCCGGTCTAAGCATAAGACTTACAGTGATCACATTACTTTACGGTGATACAGTGGTGAACAGTTTTTTTTCAATAACGGATTTACCTCCAGACTCAAGCTGAACGGAGCATCCAGGGTGAGAACGTTCTAATTATATGTGTGACGTCTTGTCGTATGGCCGTTTATGAAGACTGGAGAAAGCTTACGGCACATACGATTACCCGAGTCATATCTTGCATTCACATTAGCAGACACTACCAACTACATATACACTTTCAAAACATACAATTGACATAGTTTTCAAAAATAAACCTGTTATTAATTGTTGGAGGAAACTGTTGTCAGGGTATGTTATGAAGGATAGAGAGAGAGAGAGAGAGAGAGAGAGAGAGAGAGAGAGAGAGAGAGAGAGAGAGAGAGAGAGAGAGAGAGAAGATATAGTGTATGGAAGACAGAAGGGAGGAGTGTAGACAAAAGTCTGTCAATAATCCCAAAGTATAATAAGTTAAAGGTGTGCTTGTTGATTCCACTTTCCTCCCGGGACGACAAGTGACATTAAATGGTGGAGCAGCGGGTACCACAAATGCTTAGTGGTACCATCCCTAGCGAGGTACCTGCATATAGGTACATTAAATGGTAGATGCATAGCAGGGCATATGCATAGCAGGGTACAGGCATATTGGTACCTACATATTGGGATATACATATAAGTATACATTGATGACTTTTAATGGAAGGATGTCCATTGGATATATGGTGCCATTACATTTATGTTAGAGACATTACATTAATGCTGGTGACTGTACAGTGAGAAAGACCCAGACAGTATGAAAGTGGAAAGGTGTTAAGACACATTAACTATTTGTGCACACTTTCACACGTCTACGATAAGTCTTTATCCTATATCTTCTCTATTGATTGAGAGATTGGTTGTATTGTATTGTGTGGTGTCATAGATAATATATAAATTAGATAGACATAGATAATAGAGATTTATATAGAATATATTTCTATAGTGAGTATTGCTTTACTGCCTTGAGTGTCTTTACTCTATCTGCTGACTTACCTTCTTTAATATGGCCACTCCTAAACTAACAACAGCAGAACTTAGGGCCAACGGGGAAGAAATTGGGTTATCTGGTTCGGCCCTAACGGATTACGTACAGGAGAGAGAGAGGGAACTTCGACAAGCAGAACGAGAAGATCGAAAGGCCGAGTTGGAATTGAAACGCATGGAAGATGGAACAGATCAACAAGCGGTTGGATGCGGAAGTGGAACAGACCAAAAAGAGGTTGGATGCGGAAGAGGCCAAACAAGATACGGGAACATGAATACCGCATGAAAGAGATTGGAACTCAAAACACAACTAAGGGAGAAATAGATGGAGCGAAGGCGGATCATCTTTACTTGGTTCAACCCACATGAGTGGACAGGGTACCATGCCATGAAGTTTCCCTTAGCTGTTTATGATGAGTCGAAAGAACGCTTTGACCAGTACGCTAATCGCTTTCAGGCAATGACCGTTGCTATGGGACTGGATAGAAGCAAATGGGCTCTTAAATTATCCCAGGGTTTAATAGGGTCGGGTTTCGAGGTTTACACACGCCTACCACCAGGACATGAAAATAATTACGAGGAATTAAAAGCCGCTTTGATGAAGCATTTTGAAATCACAGCAAAAACGTATCGGAAGAAGTTTAGATCGTCTAGACGAGAGCCGGGAGAGCTCTTCGCCGCCTACAGTCTGAGGCTGAAATCATATCTCCAGAAATGGATGGACTTGGCAGAGTTCAAGCGGGACTATGAGAGTCTGGAAGAGCTCATGGTGGTCGACCAGATGCGCCAGCAAATGTCAGAACCACTGAAGACATTTTTAGGAGAACAAGGGGCGGAACGGCTGGATGTTGTGAATAAGCTGGCGGAAAGATTCGTAGAAGTCCATGGGGAAGCTAAAGAAACCAATATACAACCCACCAAAGGTCAGGAGAAACAAGAGAAAAGAAACCTAAGAACTGGGAAGGAGAAAAAGTGGAACCTTATATAAAGACGTCACTGGAGAGTTCAGAGAAGGTGAAGGAAGGAAACCAGAACACCTCGAATTCTCCAGCTAAACGACCGTGGTACGAGAAGTGGTGTTCGATTTGCAAGTCGCCCTCTCATAACACAAAGGACTGCAGATCGAAACCGAAAAGTTCTTACTTCGCGGCATGCAAGTGATTCATAAGAAGGTGATCACAGACAAGGCTGAGGTCGGTGAAGAAACGCTGAACAAAGAAAGCACACGGAAAGTTTGGAAGGGAAAATGGTGCACACACTGCAGGTCGAAAACACATAATACTGTGGACTGCCGATGCAAGGAAAAGGTCGAGGAGATGGAAGACACTCCGGACCAAGAGAGACCACCTGTGGTTGAACTGATTGAAGTCAATGGCCAGCAGGTTGCTTGTCTCTACGATTCAGGTTTGGATGGAGAAGCTGTGATAGATGCCAGCCTGGTAAGCCCAGACCAACTTACAGGGGAGACCATAGAGATACAGCCGGCAATGAGGAGTGCTGTTACCATGACGCTGCCAATCGCCAAGGTGGAGATTAAGTCCAGGTACGTCACGGGCATTATTCCAGCTGCTGTATTATCTGACTCCTTATTTCCCATGATCATTGGCACGAAATATGTCTTTTTGGGGATGCCCAAACAGCCAGCCCACAGGGGAGCAGTAGCCAGTGGATCTCAAGGGAAGGAAAAAGAGGCAGAGACACTATGCGACAACTCAGAGATAGGAGAATTGCATACTGCCCAGAGGAAGGATACTACGTTGCGTCCTTGCTACAGGAAGCTGCAAAGAAGTGCTGAGCCACCAGAACGGGGACAGTACTTTCTGAAGAATCGACTACTCTATCGGAGAGCTGGGAGGGGAGACAACCTGCACGAGCAGTGGGTGGTTCCAGAGACCCACCGTCCTCACATTCTTCAGAGTGGACACATCATATCTGAGAATCGACATATGGGTGTCAGAGAGACCTTGCAGCAAGATTTCCGGCCATTATTGCTGGCCAGGAATGACCGGTAGATGTACGCCGGTGGTGAAAGTCTTGTTCAGAGTGCCAGAAAGCACCACCCAACAAGTGGACTAAGAGTAAAATAGCTCTTAAAGTGGAAGACCAAGTGGAAGTGTGGGGTCCAGCAGAGAGCAATATACTCCAAGTAGGATGGAAAGGACCTTATCCTGTGGAAAAGGTGGTGTCCAAAAACATCTACAAAATCCGGATCGGGGAAGAACTGAAAAATCTCCCTAGGCATCTCATTAAGAAATATGAGGAGAGATCCGAGAGCAAAGCTTCGCACTTTATGGTGATGGCAGCCATTAAGAAAAAGGTTACAAGTCCAGACGAAGACCAGAGATCGCCAGTACTACATAGGAGGGCCTATGGGAAAGTACGTGATAGGTCAGATTTACCCTAACGAAGGGAGGAGGGAAATCACACGTCAGGGAAAGGACAAGAGTGAAACCTTCACTAGTAACCAAGTTCAGAAGGGGTGGGTAACGTCGGGAAAGGCGAGAAATACCCAGGACTCCAACCGAAGATTGGCTGACCAGATACAATATCGTCCAAGATGGTCCTGGAAGCAAAAGTCCAGGAGGTTTGGGAAAGACGACTCGGTCCAACGCGGACGAGGTGGAACATCCCCAGAGGCAAAGCCGGGGGAAACCAAGAGGACTATGGAAGCAGTGTTACAATCAGGATGGGACAATCCGTCTGTATTGTGAGCCGTCGCTTACGCAAGTCGAAAGTAGGTCGACAGGACGTACAGGGGCGATGTGCCAACACTAGTTTCGGTCATGAGTAGTATAGTAGGGTGTCTATGAGGTCGCCTACTGGATGAGGAGGTGAGCCATGTGAGGATCCAATCATATCATCAACACGTGATGTTCATAGCTACTTCGCAGAAGCTCAACGCAAGGTTGATGCGATGGTCGTTGTTACTACAACAGTACAACTTCACAGTGGAATACATCCCTGGTAAGGAGAATGTAGGAGCGGATTTCTTATCTAGACATCCAACTCCAGAGGAAGAGGAATAGGTTGGAGGATCATAGGAATCAAACCTACAGTGAGGAAGAGTCGACGCGGTCAACTCTCTTAAGAGAGGGCCTATGTCACGGGATACTGTGAGTTAATGATTCCCTGATAAACGAGTAAGATTAATTACAAGGTATGAGGAGGGTTAACAGTCGAATACGTCAGTTTGAGCGAGGACAAAGTATGGGTTATTGACCGAAGGATAAAGAGGAAAAATACAGAGTAACAAAGGGTCAATGACTGCCGATCTTATCGGCCGACAAGACGGAGACACGAATACATCGGAACGGGGAAAACGCAGAAGACGGCGATCAAAGGGTTCGGACGCTTGGAGATACTAGCGGATGAACGGAGGACGAGACGAATGAGACACGACACGGGGCGCCAATACCGCATACGTGACTTCACAGACTTTTGATGTGAAGGATACGGCAAAATACGATGGTTGATGTAGTGACATCAAAAGTCAACGGAGACTTGGACACTCGGTATAAATTGGTGGAAAAGTGGTTTTGTATTTAGTGTGCTACCAAACTGGACGGAAAGCTGGATTTATGTGTCCTGTAATAGAAAAGAAATATCATCCCTTGCAATGGGATAGAGTGCTTATGTGCTGATAGATTTCAATTCTGGGATTTACATAAATTCTATATATAAGGTAAAACTAACCTTAGAGTAATAGTTAGCATAGGGAAATATGTGTTTGTGCTTAGGGTTTCCATTGCTTTCTATGAGTGAATAGTTTAGACTTTAGTGAATTCTGCTGTATTATGTCAGAGTATTCTTTCGGAAGCTTTTCATTACGGCTGGAGAAAGACACTCACATAAACAGTAATATGAAGCAGACTTAAATCACCTGATTTAATATTTATTACCCAGGTTCCAATACACCTCCTGACATATCAAAGAAGATAGAACAGTACGTCTCTTGTACAGAGAAAGCAGTGTTGATAATAAAGGAAAGAACTTTCACTTTAATCAGGCACTTCACGGGGGCAGAGAAAGTTTAGAAAATAATGGAAATAACGATCATTATAAAAAGGCAGGATGACCCAGAACGGAAAATAATGACACTGTAAATTAATATAAAGACACAAATGAATCATTCATGAAGAGTTGCCATGCGTACAAAAGGTGTTCATAAAAGAACGGAATACCGTGTGTAGAACGTTTGCAGGACCATAGACAGTGCTAGACATTAGCTATGTGTTTTCCATGGTGGATTTATTAATTAACGAATAATCAAAGACAACCCGGTCTAAGCATAAGACTTACCGTGATCACATTACTTTACGGTGATACAGTGGTGAACAGTTTTTTCAATAACGGATTTACCTCCAGACTCAAGCTCAGCGGAGCATCCAGGGTGAGAACGTTCTAATTATATGTGTGACGTCTTGTCGTATGGTAGTTTATGAAGACTGGAGAAAGCTTACGGCACATACGATTACCCGAGTCATATCTTGCATTCACATTAGCAGACACTACCAACTACATATACACTTTCAATACATACAATTGACATAGTTTTCAACAATAAACCTGTTATTAATTGTTGGAGGAAACTGTTGTCAGGTGTCATATATTTTGAAAGGAGTGGGAGATCACTGTAGTGCATGCCCCATCTCTAACAAAAGAAGTAGAGCCCCATCCTCTTCTATCTTCAATAACCCCAGAATATGAACCTTGAGTTATCTGCAGGCCTCGTTCTATTAAGTATGTCTAGGAGATATAGATTATGGCCCTGGTGAGAATAATGATTACTAACTGGGATTCTGCCCCTTCTCCAAGGATTCTTTAGCTCTGGAGCCCCCTTATTGGTTATCAAATCTGAGGAAAGTCTGGAGAATTTTCTCAGCCTGATTTAGATGAAGAAAACATGGATGTTGAGCAGTTGATAGATCGAGAGTCTTCTCTTCCCCATTTTAATAAGTCATTATCAGTTAATTTATCTTTAAACAATCAAACACATAATCAATCACATTAGATTCTGACAACATGATGTACAAAGAAGTTGTTGACTCACAGATAGGTTTGAACTGATAAATTAACAGAAGGTCAATTCATGTTAATCATTTATTGACTGGCCTGAGCCTTCTGGTCAGTACATACATCTCTATTGTGATTTACACAAAATATTAGAAAAGTTGCACATTGGACCATAGTCCCAGACAATCAATCAAGCATCAATATATGAGATGTCAACAAGTGTGAAACATAGTAAACATTTTGATGTTGTACATATTAAGTGTGATGGTGATTCAACAATTAACTATCAGTTTCCTGAAATTGGGTGTGGTGTCTACCAATTTAGAAAGGTAACCTGGTGACTGGAAGATTAGGTAAGCCAGGGTCCATTGACTGATGGATCCACTTCAGGTCTGCCCGTATAGCTCCTCTGAAGGCCTCCCCATACTCTGCTCATAGCCAAGTCATCTTCCATCTCACTTGTGGTTCATCTCTTTCTCTCGGCTTCCCTCTTTCAGGTCTGATTTATGTGGTTAAGTTGCTGATGTGTTGGGTGGTTGTTGGTATGTAGCCACCAAGATCACTGATGAATATTCACATAAATATATACATTCCTACCAATACAATATTCTAGAAGTAGGTCGGAAGAAATCTAAATTCCTGAAGTAGGAACTAGTTCCCCTCCCCCTCCTTTTCTCTCTAAGCTAGTGTTGGGTTAATTTGGGGTGGTCAGAGTTTATCACACGGTGTACGCCTTGTCTCAGTTGGTACCTGCTGTATGTAAGTTCTCATTTGACCTGGGGTCAGTGAACGTGTACAGTAAGACAGTGACAAGAGTGAGAATATGTCAAGATGCATGTAAATAAATGACATACATTTATAACATTTCTTCCACTCAGTGGTGTTTATCGTGTGTATAAATAATTCTCTGTGTTTTCCCAATTAACTTCTTCTTCTTCTTCTTGTGTCTAATAACTCTCTTCCATTATCTGTTGTTGTTGAGTGTTGAGGGTTGTGTTGTGTGGTGATGAGTGGTGTTGAGTGGTGTTGTGTTTTAAGTTATGTTGAGTAATGAGTTAAGTTCACTTCGTGTGATGGTTTTCCGCGAAGCACAACTTTCTCATGTAATGCAGTTCATGTGTGCCCTTATCTAATTAAAATTTGACAAAAATATAAATATTTATTCCGTCAAACCCTATTGATTCAATAGATGAAGGAGAAAGGAAAGATTGATTTCTCTTTCAGCTTTCTAAATTGTAAATAGGCATAGATAAGTCTGTTTTAGAACAAGGCACTTGCTCTAGTACACGAACTGTCATTTTAACTGTAGATAGTGATAGCATCTTTAACAATGTTGCTAACAAAATGCACAAGATTGCTTTCAAATCATCACTTCTCACAGTTGTTTAGAATAGAATGTAGCAGTATAATGCACTTCTTAAAGTTAATAATTATCTCTAAGAATATCAGAGATTGCAGTTTCATCTAAGAGAATATTAGAGAGTCATTTTGCCCGGGAATGGCTCTGCGTCGTTAGAATCTACAGTCGAGCATTTTTACATTTCAGAGGTTTTAATTAATAATAATACATTTCAATTGACATCACAAACACTGGATACCGTTCTTTTGACACTTGATACATCGGGTTATCAGTTTAATCTAAGGCCTAACAAGCTCACCTAGGATCCAGACATTTTGCTTTCCCTATTGAAAATTTTGGTCACACAATCTTCTCACATCTGTTCATGAGGCGGGTTTCAGAAAAGAGTGCGGGCTTATTAACATTTCTGATGAAATAGTAACATATGCTAATCATGCTTTGGCGCGAAAGCGGGTCACATGTCCCTTTTCGTCCAATGGTCTTCCGAGCTTTGTCTGATGCAATCTTTCTAAGAATCCACGTCATCTGTCACCTATGCAGTTCCAGTTTCGATGTTAAGTTTTAAGTCCTAGTCTCCATTTGCGGTTGTGAAGTCAATTTCTTTTAATGTTGTTTCCTCTTTTTGCGGCAGGTGTTGGTAAATGAATAATGGTTGTTAGCGTTATGCTACATCAGGGTATGTTATGAAGGATAGAGAGAGAGAGAAGAAAGAAAGATATAGTGTGTGGAAGACAGAAGGGAGGAGTGTAGACAAAAGTCTGTCAATAATCCCAAAGTATAATAAGTTAAAGGTGTGCTTGTTGATTCCACTTTCCTCCCGGGACAAGTGACAGGTAAGCTAGTTGAGTGTGTGAAAGGGTACGATTCCAACGCTCTTTATCTGTGGGCTTTGACACAGAACATGCCCACAGGTCTTCCAATGATACGAAATGCAGAAGTTGGGTTCAAGCCCCATAAAACTAGAGATTATATCGTCCAGTGCAGAGTGTGGTTGGCATGGGTTGAACATAGTCAAGGCATAGAACTGAAATCCCAGTTTAATGGGCGGAAGATGTCTCTAGGAGAAAGACACACCAGAGTTGATGGCTGGGATAAAAAGGATCGAACTGTCTACCAGTTTCATGGATGTTTATTCCACGGGCATGAAAACTGATGTGTCTTTCTCCTGTCAGCAAATCGACTTTGAACGTTTTATCACTCGACATTAATTTCAAATGTCATGAGCTGAACTTTGTGACCTGTTGTAAGTAATATTTGTTACGATGCAATGAAGGGGGACAATTTATTCTGTGTGTTAAGGAGAAATAAGTGGGCGCATTATTTTATTACGTATTTTTTATTATTATCTTAGCAGATTATTACTTATACAATTTGAGAATACTATTCTTATATTCACATTAGTAATATATGTTATTCGTACTAGAAATTTAACCATTTATTATGTTTTTAGGAATAATTTTTAATAATAATGTTTGCCTCGCTAGTAGTTTTTTTTTTTTAAAGCAGATTTTTCGCCAATCGCTTAAAGTTGATACATGGGTACGCACTATGGACACCTGCCGAATGTTGGTAACTTTCATGCTGAGCCGTGAAAAATTTTATTTATGCATCCACCTCTGAATACTCGAGGTAACTCGAATGGTGGAATAAATCATTTTCCAATCTGTCATATTGACTTCGGTCTCCTCATCGAATGGTTCGATATCCACGTGCGCGGTGACGTGGGGCGGACCTGGGTGGTGTGGGGCGGACCTCGGCAATGTAGGGCGGACCGGCGTGGTATGGAGCGGACACCGGCAAGGTGTGGGGCGGACCAGCGCGAGTCGGCGCAAACTGGACCGGACGTCGGCGCGAACCGGACCGGGCGGGTGTGGGGCACTAGGGTAGGGACGGACATACCGGAAGTGACCCCGGAAGTAATCCAAGAAAATACCCGCCAAGATTTTAAAATTAAAGTCACCGTAGGTGCAGTTTGGTGACGTCATCGCGTAGGTGATAGACTCGTCATATAGTAAAATATGACGTCACTACGAAGGTGCTGTACCTAATTTCCGCTTCCATTACAGCGTACCCTACTACTGATATTCCATGTTGTCTATTACATACACATCCTTTGTTGTCCACGGAGGAAGACCGTCCATATTGTCTATTACACACATCCTTTGATGTCCATGGAAGAAGCTAGGCCATGTTGTCTATTACACACATTCTTTGTTGTCCATGGAAGAAGATAGTCCATGTTGTCTATTACACACATCCTTTGTTGTCCATGGAAGAAGATAGTCCATGGTGTCTATTACATACACATCTTTTGTTGTCCACGGAGGAAGATAGTCCATATTGTCTATTACACACACATCCTTTGTTGTCCATGGAAGAAGATAGTTGATGTTGTCTATTACACACATCCTCTGTTGTCCATGGAAGAAGATAGACCATGTTGTCTATTCACACACATCCTTTGTTGTCTATGGAAGAAGATAGTCCATGTTGTCTATTACACACATCCTTTGTTGTTCACGGAAGAGGATAGTCTTTGTTGTCTATTACACACATCCGTTGTTGTCTATGTAAGGATGTAGACAGTGTTGTCTAATACACACATCCTTTGTTGTCCATGGAAGAAGGTAGACAGTGTTGTCTATTACACACACACATCCTTTGTTGTCCATGGAAGATGATAGTCCATGTTGTCTATTACATACAAATCCTTTGCTGTCCATGGAAGAAGATAGTCCATGTTGTCTATTACATACACATCCTTTGTTGTCCATGGAAGACGATAGTCCACGTTGTCTATTACACACACACACATCCTTTGTTGTCCATGGAAGAAGGTGGACAGTGTTGTATATTACATACACATCATTTGTTGTCCATGGAAGAAGATAGTCCACGTTGTCTATTACACACATCCTTTGTTGTCCACGGAGGAAGATAGTCAATATTGTCTATTACACACATCCTTTGTTGTCCGTGGAAGAGGATGAAGATAGTCCATGTTGTCTAATAGACACACATCCTTTGTTGTCCATGGGAAAAGGTAGACAGTGTGGTCTATTACACACACATCCTTTGCTGTCCACGGAAGACGAAAGTCCATGTTGTCTATTACATACACATCCTTTGTTGTCCATGGAAGAAGATAGACCATGTTGTCTGTTACACACACATTCCGTGTTGTCCACAGAAGAAGATAGAAAATGTTGTCTAATACACACACATCCTGTGCTGTCCACTGAAGACACTCCTTGTTGTATATTACACACGCATCATCTTGTGCTGTCCACGGAAGAAGATATTCCATGTTGTCTATTACACGCACATCCTTTAATGTCCAGGGAAGAAGATAGTCAATATTATCCTTTTTAAACATCTATCCATTCTCCGGGCGGAATCGACCACTCGTGATGTCTTCTCAGAGGCTCCTCTAGTGGCATATAAGCGGGATCGTAACCTCAAAGATGTGCTGGTCCATAGCAGGCTACCCCAACCTCACCAGTCACTTCCTGGCACGGTGGCGTGTCTTCGATCGGTTTGCAAGACCTGTCCATACGTACTTCAAACCCAGAGTCTGACATTCCCTAAGACGACCTTCCACATCCGTGAGGGTTTCTCATGCATCAGTCGCAACGTCATCTATGCGATTACCTGCACACGTTGCGACATGAGATATGTCGGGAAGACAGGATTACGTCTTGGGGACAGATTTCGACAACATCTTTCTGACATCACCAGCGGCGCCCAGAAACCAGTATCCATACATTTCAACAGTCCTGACCACCATGGCGTAGCCGACATACAGGTCACGGCCATCAAATCATGCGCATCCCACGAACGGGATCGGAAGACATTGGAACACCGTCTCATCTTCCAGTTGGGCACACTCTCCCCTCACGGCCTTAATGTCCAACACAGCTTCATTTAACTTCCCACCCCACCCCTCCCACCCCTAGCTTACAGTCCACCATCTGGGTACGTGCAGATCCTTTGTATGACATCACAGTCAACTCTCTTGGCGGATTTACGTTCGGTGTTTTGCCATCATTTTCTGAACGACCGCCACTCATGCCTCTCTGTGTGTACTAACACTATATAGGTTTCCGCAGCGGTGTTTCGAGCGCTTAACGATAATTGCTAATTGTCATCTGCGTCCGTAACATCTTTGCCGGTCTCTAATTTCACTTTTCCGCACACATGGGCGCGTCTCCACCCCACTCCCTTCCCGCTTGACCTTTGACCCGTGTACCATACATCCGGTCTATTGATCCACTGGCGCCCTACGTGTGTCAGACCTTCCAAGCTAGGACACAGTATTCAGATGAGTACATTTTATTTTAATTAGTTTAATAGTTTAATATTGTCATAGTGTGTTTCATGTAGTTTTGTGTTGGTTTGTATTTGTTTGTCCTGTGCTGACGAAGGCTTTGGCCGCAACGTCCAATTTGTCTCTTGTAGTCGTGTTTTAGTAAAGCTCACAATCTACTTCTCGTTTATTTGGGTGATTCATTCATTGTCAATATTGTCTATTACGTACATCCTTTGCTGTCCACGGAAAATAGTCCATGTCTATTAAAAACACATCCTTTGCTGTCCACGGAAGATAGGTCATTGTGTCTATTACACATAATCCTTTGCTGTCCACGGAAGAAAGTCCATGATATCTATTACACACATGACTCTGCCATCTTACTGAATTAACCTTTTCACTCTATAGACTAGTTATGGGAACTTAAGCTGAGTGCCCAGAAATGATGTGAGTTATTGAAACTCTTAACACAACCTGTCTTGCCAATATGAGAAAATGTCCAGGAAGTCAGACCGAAGATATTGCTCTGATCCTCGCGGACCTGACAGACTCAGAGAGCGTCGGTCAGCGTGCACTGTATTTCAGATGCAATAGTAAAAGTTTATATGAATCGGTACACCTGATCTGTTCTTGTTACATGACCCTATTTTATTGTTGAATACTGACGAGGGGACGAAACACCTCTAGTCAGCCAGGGACCCCAGACTGCCCAATCTATCAAAGCCACTCGGAAGAATTGAAAGCAACCTGAAGCTGAGGGCCAGTGTCCAGACCGGCGTAGAAGTCAAAGAGTCCCACAGATAACGGTACGCCCAAGACGTCAGTCTAGTCTTTCGGAGAGGTGCCCTACAGTATCAGGTTATCTCCTTCCTGAAACCAACATCTGTACCACCTAACAGACGATACACTACTGAATCTCAACTGGCTGGATGATGAACCTGCCCACAGGACCACGCTCATCAAAGAGTCCCACAAATAACGGTACGCCCAAGACGTCAGTCTAGTCTGACGGAGAGGTGCCCTACAGTATCAGGTTATCTCCTTCCTGAAACCAACATCTGTACCACCTAACAGACGATACACTACTGAATCTCAACTGGCTGGATGATGAACCTGCCCACAGGACCACGCTCATCAAAGAGTCCCACAAATAACGGTACGCCCAAGACGTCAGTCTAGTCTGTCGGAGAGGTGCCCTACAGTATCAGGTTATCTCCTTCCTGAAACCAACATCTGTACCACCTAACAGACGATACACTACTGAATCTCAACTGGCTGGATGATGAACCTGCCCACAGGACCACGCTCATCAAAGAGTCCCACATATAACGGTACGCCCAAGACGTCAGTCTAGTCTGTCGGAGAGGTGCCCTACAGTATCAGGTTATCTCCTTCCTGAAACCAACATCTGTACCACCTAACAGACGATACACTACTGAATCTCAACTGGCTGGATGATGAACCTGCCCACAGGACCACGCTCATCAAAGAGTCCCACAAATAACGGTACGCCCAAGACGTCAGTCTAGTCTTTCGGAGAGGTGCCCTACAGTATCAGGTTATCTCCTTCCTGAAACCAACATCTGTACCACCTAACAGACGATACACTACTGAATCTCAACTGGCTGGATGATGAACCTGCCCACAGGACCACGCTCATCAAAGAGTCCCACAAATAACGGTACGCCCAAGACGTCAGTCTAGTCTGTCGGAGAGGTGCCCTACAGTATCAGGTTATCTCCTTCCTGAAACCAACATCTGTACCACCTAACAGACGATACACTACTGAATCTCAACTGGCTGGATGATGAACCTGCCCACAGGACCACGCTCATCAAAGAGTCCCACAGATAACGGTACCGGTACACCCAAGACGTCAGTCTAGTCTGTCGGAGAGGTGCCCTACAGTATCAGGTTATCTCCTTCCTGAAACCAACATCTGTACCACCTAACAGACGATACACTACTGAATCTCAACTGGCTGGATGATGAACCTGCCCACAGGACCACGATCATCAAAGAGTCCCACAGATAACGGTACGCCCAAGGCGTCAGTCTAGTCTGTCGGAGAGGTGCCCTACAGTATCAGGTTATCTCCTTCCTGAAACCAACATCTGTACCACCTAACAGACGATACACTACTGAATCTCAACTGGCTGGATGATGAACCTGCCCACAGGACCACGCTCATCAAAGAGTCCCACAGATAACGGTACGCCCAAGACGTCAGTCTAGTCTGTCGGAGAGGTGCCCTACAGTATCAGCTTATCTCCTTCCTGAAACCAACATCTGTACCACCTAACAGACGATACACTACTGAATCTCAACTGGCTGGATGATGAACCTGCCCACAGGACCACGCTCATCCTAATACTACCAACCTTTCCTTTTGTATTATCCCTGGAGACCAAGACGCTATTAAAAATGTATGTTCTCAAAGTTGAGTTGTTCTTAGTAGTTACTTAGGTTTATGTCCGACATAATAATAGGAGGGGAAGAATATCGCCCGGAATCTGCTGCCGGCCGACAATTATTAGAATATAAATCTATAGCCAAGAATACTATAGCAACAGGGTCTGTGGATCCCGGTCCCAACTTGTTACAACAGATTTACAACATGATGACAATAACAGCATTCACGAATGATTAATTCTTTCAGCAAATAGTACACACTTACAAAATTGTGACAATAACAGTATTCACGCATGATTAATTATTTCAGCAAATAGTAGACTTACAACATGGTGACAATAACAGCATTTACGAATGACTATTGTTCTCACGTATAAAGCTGTATATGACTACTGTGTGCAGCACATATGGAGCATTAAATATCATCTTCCAACGGATATCCCCGGATGACTGCCACATACGGGTACATGATTCTAATCCAACCGTTGTGTTTCCATCCACAGCCGCATCGGAGTGACCAAGCACTGGGTAGTAATTTGCTCTCTGGTAGGTATACTGCTTTAAAGCCACATTTCTACCTGTCATGAGATAGAAAACTGTATTTGAATGTATGAACTCATTCTCCTGGAATGTGTCTGTGCCACTCTGTTCATGGCGAAGGGGTTAACGACTTTCTCCGTAATCCAGTATATCCACGTGGGGAACACAGATGCGCGAGATTCGGTAGCGGATCGCGTCGCGTTGGTTACTTGCGGGGTTAGTGAACCGGTCGCTCAGAAAGCAATGGCAAACTACTGAGCGCAATCTTGCCAAGAACATCAACAGCAGCTGAAAATACTGGTGTTAACTGCAATGTCCTGTAAGGGATAGGCAATTTTAAAAACAAAATGAAGCAATCAATGTGGACCCAAACGATCAGGTCTTCTTACTAGCAAGGCACACCAGGCCGCGTAAAGTCCAGCGAGGAATAATCAAATTGATTTATTTGGTTGTTTGGGGATTTGAGATTTAAATATTGAGCACAACGCACTACTGGCAACGCTGATCGTATTCTGGTATGAACCTAAAGCCTATCCACGTCAATGTGAAAGCACTTGACTCGAGTTTCGCTCTCGTTTGAGCTCGTCAGTAGTGCATATCCTTGACCGGACCCTGAAACAAACTCCGGATCACTGGCGTGTGAAGCGTGTGTGTAACCATTAGACCACGCTGCACACGCTGGACACTGCCAAATTATCACAACAGAATATTACAACGTCACCCATCGTAGGCTGTAGCTCAAGATTTGCCAGATCGCCGCGACTGACGTCCGTCAATCAATGTGGACCCGAACGATCAGGTCTTCTCACTGGCAAGGCACTCCAGGCCGCCTAAAGTCCAGCGAGCAATAAAAGGGGAGAGGATGCAAAGAGATCCACCACAGTTACACGTTTGTCTACTCTGGAGTGGAACAGCAAGAAAGGGCAAGACATGGTGTAAGAATAGTCATTGAATTACAGTTAGAAGGAGGAATATTAGAAATAAAATATATATCTGAAAGAATCATAACATTTAGAATAAAAGGACAGGCAATTACTACATGTGTACAGATATATGCATCATGTAATAAAAACAAATATGAGCAAGACTGAGAGGAGTTCTATGACTACTAAACGGAATAGAGAAGAAGGACAACATCATAGTTACACTATAATCACACAGCGTATAAAAGAAAACCTTAAAAAGTAAAGATGGTCGTTATTATTGAATGTAGCGGGTATGCTTGGTGAAAGTCGTTGGGAAGAGGTGGGTAGAGGTGGAGTAGGTAGAGGGTCATAGTAGCTTGGTCACTATCATCATAAAGGTAACAAATGAAAACCTTAAAAGGTAAAGATGACCGGCATTATCGGTTATAGTGGGTATAGCTTAGTTAAATTCGCTGGTAAGGGGTGTGTGAATGGAGTAGTAGCTAGATAAATACGTTTGGTCCTTGTTAAGAACCAGTGGAGGTGCTCGATACAGACTATCGATCGGTGGTTAAGAGTGGATGAGTAGAGGAAAGGCTAGATATGTGCTCCTGATCATTGTTAAGGGGTGGTCGAGTGGTGGAATGGTTAGATAAATACGTCAGTTCTTTGAAAAGAGCCGAAGGTTAAGTTCCGTATTAAAGTCTAAAATTTGAACTCATAGTTGGCTGATCTGAGGGTGACCGCCTGGATGACTCATCACGGGGATATGTCGGCGGGGGTGAACGTATGTAAACGTGTTCAGACATATCATTTGGGAAAACCGGAGGATGACTCAGAGCGTACTGACCACAGTAAACATGTTTGAACATGTCTAAACATGTTTTCTATGTTACATCAGCCGCGCAGTCTGTATACAAAGAACAGCAAAGGCGGGCTAAAGACACTATGTTTGCAACAAGACCTATAGAAAACAGCTCACTGAATAATCCACAGTGGTAAGTACTCTATCTGTAGTATACATTCTCATTGCACGCCGTCAAGTCGGTATTATGTTGTCGCTGATGTATTTCTCAGAAAATAAGGTACATGGTGCTATATTCGGGTGTACACCTCGAGTTATATCCGACAGGTATACGAATACTAATAGAGTCCTAATAACAACTGTATATAAGCTAAACAGTCGATGCTCAAAGCGCTGAAATCAATGCTTTACTAGCATATTATTGTGTAGTTAATACGGTGGTATACAATTGTATTCTATTAGACTGCTAGTCAATTCTATTAGTATATGTATTCTGAACAACAGCTCATATCACTTTTAACAAGCAAAGCAAAGCGAGCGGCATCACAATAGTGTATACTGACTAAGTGTTAATGAATGATATGCGACTAGACTGTTAGACACGTCTAGTAGTATAAGTAGCCTGTACCCCTACACATAGCACTTTTAAAAACCAACGCAAGGCGTTTTGTCTTAACAGCACCCACACCAGTACAATCAATAAATCAATTCATAACCCATGTACCATAGGCACGATATGTAATGTGGTAACATAGTATGTCTAGTTATAATGTTAAATGGAGCGACCAGCTGAACTTGTGTGATGTTTTCCGTTGTCACAGATTGAATCCGTGCTGAAAAAGCAGAAGCATAGCAATCAGTCGGAACAAAGCGTCAAACCGCAGGCCACCTCAGAAAGGTATGTAACTTGTCTCCTTTAAGATCATTCATCATTATCAGCAATCACAATAATATGGTGTGAATATACTTTTCTCATCATCATCATCATCATCATCATCATCATCATCATCATCATCATCATCATCATCATCAGCAGCAGCAGCAGCAGCATCCCCAACATCATCATCATTATCATCAGCGTATTCCACTTGTACCATCAAGTGACATAGGGAGAAATAACAATCAAGCTCCAGGTGGGTGGCACTGGATAGTATCATTCCATGTCCGTTATCTGCAAACACAAAATATACAACCACGGAGAAGATCCTCGGGTGAATACATAAGGACGGGATAAGAAGAATATTTTTTGGGGGGGGGGGGGTGGGGGGGGGGAATGAAGAGAAAAGGAAATATTTACTGCAAGTTACAACAGAATCCTCAATTGGCAAATGTTCCTTTTATTTTTGATATGTCTTTAAAAGTTATGTGATATGAAATAGTTTCTATAGATGATATTCTATCAGCATGATTGTCACATGTTTTGAAGAACAAAATGTAAAAATGTCGGACTATAATGATGTTTGTCATTCTTCACAGCTGTTTGGCGTCTGGCGTCCACTGCTTACACCAGAACAACTTGTGAAAGCGTGGAACTAGAGGAAGATTACACGATTTTACAGGACTCACAATACTTTAGCCCTTTGAGCACCGCTTGAGTGTATTGAATAACAAGTCATTATCTACGCCTGGGTCCTATAGATAGTGAACAGCGTGGACATACTACAACTACAAACCTGTTGTACTAATACCGAGTCATTATCTAATACCCGAAGCTACAAACGTGTTGGCCAGAATACCGAAGCATCAAATACTACTACTTTGTCAACTACCGGAAACTACACAAGATCTTACTGAGCTATCACCATATCTATTACCGATTTATTGTCTTATCACCACATTTTTGTTGTTGTTCTACTATGGCCACTATTAAGAAATCTGCATTCCTCTGCTCTACCTGTGGTAAAGTCTTTACCGAAGACTACAATCTCATACGTCACATTAAAACAGTACACAAGACCACAATGCACACATGCCACATTTGTGGCAACTTATACAACAGAAAAGACACATTAAAACAACACATAAAAACACCATCACCAGACTTCATCAACGGATACTTCAACATCAACAACTACAGAATCAACATCACACACAGATACTACTGCATCAGACACTACATCGCGTAAAATAAAAGCACCAGCAGACACATAACCAGCTAAAAAACAGAAACTTGACCAAGTGGAAGCAGAGGAAGCCGACATAGTAGAGATAGGTGAAGAAGTAGATGAGGAACTAAACACTGTAGACAATATCCCCGACCCTGAAGTCCAGCAGAAATATAGAGATGTCTGGCCCTACCGTAGGACACATCAGAACATCCACAAATATGTATCGACCTACATTTTTTTTTCTTCGACCAGACTCAACACAATAAATTTACTGGACCGAGACTTTAAGACCAATATTTACGAGTCAGACATGTCGGTTTAAGGTAAATTATTCTCATCACATGATTTTACGACATAGGGAAACAGGAGGACTTAGATTTTTCCATTCATCTTCTAACAATGCATGCCAACTCGACATCCCCCACTTAGTTAACAACGCAAACGACTTTGACGACTTTATAGCCCTAGTTCAGGACAGCGATATGTTTAACTACGCTCTACACAACAGACCCGACAGTAAGTACATGGTAGAGAAAATACCAGCGACTAGGTTCTATATATACCACATAAATGAGCACCCGCTAGGTTGATTGCTGTCTATAATATGCTCTATTACAAATTTAAAGTGGTCATATGTGTGATATCCTTGTGTGTGTGTGTGTGTGTGTGTGTGTGTGTGTGTGTGTGTGTGTGTGTGTGTGTGTGTGTGTGTGTGTGTGTGTGTGTGTGTGTGTGTGTGGTACAGCGAATTGTCTATATCATTGAAAATAAAAGACTCAGTGTTTGTGTGTCATTGACTGTCACAATTTTCACTGAGTGCTATACATAATATAAAAATATTGAATGTTGTGAACATGAAAATACTGATTTTAATGGGAAAATAAAAGTAATGAAAACGAAAATTTCTTGTTTGTT
Organism: Cepaea nemoralis; assembly: GCA_014155875.1. Classification (NCBI taxonomy): domain Eukaryota; kingdom Metazoa; phylum Mollusca; class Gastropoda; order Stylommatophora; family Helicidae; genus Cepaea; species Cepaea nemoralis. Next base: position 265,870 of record JACEFZ010025356.1, read on the forward strand.
GGTTTTTTCAGTGGTATGCTTGGCTTGTTTTAGACTTTCTTGTTTATTCTTGTTTCCGTCTTTCTAGTCTTTACTTGTTTTCATATTGACTGCTGCGAGAGGTTGCTTTTCATGTTGAATGTGGTGTAAAGCTAGTGGAAAATTCACACACAAACACACACACACACACACACACACACACACACACACACACACAATGGAACAGTGAGAAAAGACCAGAGTCACACAAGATACAAAGACATATTGGAACAGAGAGACACGTACAATATCACACAAGAATGTTCATCCAAACTTATAATTATAGCAACGAAACTTATAAAAAGTATGACACTTTGTTAACCAAAGTGAAAAAAATCTTAACCAAATTACAACTAAACTTCTAAATATCTCAACCAAACTTATGAAAAGTAGGAAAATTTGTTTTAAAAAGGTGAATATGTTGACCAAATTTCAACCAAATTCATAAAAAGTAGGGATCTTTGTTAACCAAATTTGAAAAGTTTGGTCAATTTTCAAGCAAACTTATAAAGGAGTTGGAAACATTGTTAACCAAAGGCGAAACATTTCAACCAAACTTATGAAAATTTGGAAAACTTGTTAACCAAATGTGACAAAGTTTGGCCAAATGTAACCAAACTTATGAAAAGTCGGAAAAAATTGTTAACCAAATGTGAATCGTCCTCTAAAAGTACTGGAGAGTTTTGGTCATAGACCATAACTTTATGAAGGGAAAATCCCAACTGCACCTCCCCGCGGTAGAGGGTGGAAACACACTACGGTGTGGCTAACACAGCTCTGGGGACCGAGTATCCACCGGAATAAGTGGACAACTCTGCAGCTGAGCAGAGCAGGGCACTCACTTGTCCTTACAGTCGGAAATAGCTGTCAAAGGCAGAGGTAAAAAGACCACCATGTGAATGTGGAAGGCAAGAGGAAACCACCACATTATCTTCCCAAAACTTCATGGCAAAACATATATCAAAGTTAGTGAAGGACGTTAATGGCTGTCTTAGGGCATCCTCGTCCGGTAGGGACAGTCATGAGCCACAGGTGACACCAGACCGTCATCCAGCTACTGATGGCAAAATCATAACTAAAATAAATAAATTTAGAGTAGGAACATGGAATGTTAGGACATTAAATGAGCTAGGAAAGTTGACCAATGTTCTAAGAGAGATGGATAGCATGAAAATGAATATACTAGGCGTTAGTGAGATGAGATGGAAGGGATCGGGCAAAATTATAGCTGACAATTACACAATAATTTATTCTGGAGGGGATACACATGAAAAAGGTGTAGGAATAATATTAGACGAAAAAACAGCCAAGTCAATTAATGGATACTGGTGTATTTCAGATAGAGTTATTATGGTAAAAATCAAAGGCAAACCAATAGACATAAATATTATACAAGTATGTGCACCAACAGCAAGCAGTAGTGAGGAAGAAATACAACACTTTTACGACGAAATAGAAATGGCGATGGCTCAAATTGGATCACAAGAAATAAAGATAATACTTGGTAATTTTAATGCAAAAATAGGAAAGGGAAAAATGGAGGATGTAGTGGGGAATTATGGTTTAGGTACAAGAAATGAAAGAGGGGAAAAGCTAATAGAATGGGCAAATATCAATGATATGATAATTGGAAACACATGGTTTAAGCACCATAAAAGACGACTGTACACATGGATAAGCCCTGATAAGAAAATACGCAACCAAATTGACTACATACTAATTAATAAAAGATTTAGAAATGCTTTAATTAATGTAAAGACGATGCCTGGTGCTGACTGTAATAGTGATCATGTACCACTATGTGGACAAATAAAAGTAAGATTAAAGAGAGGGAAAAAATTGTTAAGAACATGAGACTTAATAAAGAGGTTCTGAAAATAGATAAAGAAATGCAAGAACAATACAGAGTGACTGTGAAAAATAGGTACAATGCAATAACTAAAATACAGAGTATAGATGAACAATGGGAAATGTTAAGGGACTCCATTCATCAAACTAGCAAAGAAGTATTACCTGAGAGAGGCAAAATAGCTAAGAAAAAATGGATGAATGAAGATATCTTAAAACTGATGGACAAAAGAAAACAGAGTAAAAATGACAAACAAGAATACGCTAAGATAAATAAAGAAATAAAAGATAAATGTGGGAAGGCTAAAGAAAGTTGGTTAAACGAGCAATGCAAAATAATTGAATTAAATTCCATTAAAGATACAAAAAATATGCACAGACAAATCAGTGAGCTTACAGGTAGAAAAATAAGAATAAATACGGGGTGTTTGAAATCAAAAACAGGAAAGATAATATTAGAGGAAGATGCTATAATGAAGAGGTGGAATGAGTATATAAGAGAATTATATGAAGGAGAAAGGGAAGAATTAACAGAAGATAGTAACTTAGAAGGTCCACCTATTCTGAAAGAAGAAGTCGCTGACGCTATGAAACGTATGAAGAAAGGAAAAACAGCTGGGCCAGATGAAATCACAATAGAAGAATTAGAAGTATTGGGAGAATTTGGAGTAGATATATTAACCAAAATGTTGAATGATATTTACAGCAGTGGATATTTACCCAGTGATATGCTGAAATCTGTATTTATAGCTATACCAAAAAGACCAGGAGCAATTGATTGTGAAGATTTTCGTACAATTAACCTTATAAACCATATCACTAAGCTTCTACTCAGAATCATAATGAGAAGAACCAAAATGAAAATAAAAATGGAAATTAGTGAAGAACAGTATGGATTTGTGGAAGGAAAGGGCACAAACAATGCAATTTATACATTACGGACACTAATAGAAAGGTCAGTAGAGAAACAAAGAGACATATATTTGTGCTTCATAGATTATACTAAGGCATTTGATAAAGTAAAACATGATGAACTGATTAAAATGTTGGAAGATATCAACATTGATGGAAAAGATTTAAGAATAATAAAGAATGTTTACTGGAACCAAGTAGCAGCAATTAAAATGGGAAATAAAGAGGGTAGTTACGAACAGATAAAGCTAGGAGTACGACAAGGGTGTGTCTTGTCACCAGATCTTTTCTCCCTGTATAGCGAAGTAATAATGAGAGAGATCAAAGAGATGCCAGGAATACTAGTTGGAGGTTATAATATAAATAATATACGCTATGCAGATGACACAGTATTGGTGGCGGATAATTCAACAGACCTACAACAATTATTAGACTGTTGTAGTAACAGAGAGTGCAAGGAAAGGACTCTCCTTGAATATCAAGAAAACAGTAACAATGGTAATATCAAAGAAAATGGTGACACCAAAATGTGACATAGAAATAGAAGGGAAAATCCTTAACCAAGTGGATAATTTTAGATACCTAGGGGCATTTATAACATCAGATGGAAGATGTACAACAGAGATTAGGAGCAGAATAGGGCAGGCAAAAGCCGCATTTCAGAAAGTGAAGAGTATCTTATGCAATAAGTCGCTATCACTGAATGTAAGAAAGAGAGTGCTGAAATGCTATGTAGAACCAGTTTTGCTGTATGGCAGTGAATCTTGGAATGTAAATGAACAAATTAAGAAGAAATTAGAAGCAACAGAGATGTGGTTCCTGAGACGAATGTTGCGAATTCCTTGGACTGCCAGAGTAACTAACGACGACTGCCTGAAACAGGCTAATGAAACTAGAACATTATATACAACAATAAGACAGAGACAAACATCTTTCTTCGGTCACGTGATGAGAAGAGAGGCATTGGAAAACATCGTAACAACTGGAAAGATCGAGGGGAAGAGAGGCAGAGGCAGACCAAGAGAAATGATGCTGGATGGATTGAGACGGTGGCATGGAGGAATATCAGCAGCAGAGTTGATCCAGAAAACCAAAGACCGAAATCTATGGAGAGCCATGAACGCCTACGCCAGCCGGCACGGCACTTGATGATGATGATGATGATGATGATGAAATGTGAATCTATATCGTCCAAAGAGAGAAATATTCCAACTAAACTTATAAATAGATCCGCCTAACTTGTGAAAAGAAGGAAAATTGTCAGACAAATGGGAAAAAGTTAGGCCAAATACAGAAATATCTCAACCAAACTGATGAAAAGTAGGAAAATTTGTTAGCCAAAGGGGGAAAAACATAGGTCAAATCTTTCATAGGTCTTTGTCTTTCAATTTTCCTTCTTTTCATAAGTTAGGCTGATCTATTTATAAGTTTAGTTGGAATATTTATCTCTTTGGACGACATAGATTCACATTTGGTTAACAATTTTTTCCTACTTTTCATAAGTTTGGCTAAATTTGACCCAAGCTTTGTCACATTTGGTTAACAAATTTTCCTAATTTTCATAAGTTTGGTTTATATTTTCCGCCTTTGGTTAACAAAGTTTCCAACTTCTTTATAAATTTGATTGAAAATTGACCAAACTTTTCACATTTGGTTAACAAAGTTTCCTACTTTTTATAAATTTGGTTGAAATTTGGTCAACATTTTCACCTTTGTTTAACAAATTTTCCTACTTTTCGTAAGTTTGCTTGAGATATTTATAAGTTTAGTTGTAATTTGGTTAAGATTTGTTTCACTTTGGTTAACAAAGTGTCATACTTTTTTTAAGTTTCGTTGCGATAATTATAAGTTTGGATGGACATTCTTGTGTGATATTGTACGTGTCTTTCTGTTCCAATATGTCTTTGTTCTTGTGTGACTTTGGTCTTTTCTCACTGTTCCATTGTGTGTGTGTGTGTGTGTGTGTGTGTGTGTGTGTGTGTGTGTGTGTGTGTGTGTGTGTGTGTGTGTGTGAATTTTCCATAGCTTTACACCACATTCAACATGAAAAACAAGCTCTCGCAGCAGTCAATATGAAAACAAGTAAAGACTAGACAGACGAAAACAAACAAAACAAGAAAGACGAAAACAAGCCAACCATACCACTGAAAAAACCAACAAATAAGAAATTTTCGTTTTCATTACTTTTATTTTCCCATTAAAATCAGTATTTTCATGTGCACAACATTCAATATTTTTATATTATGTATAGCACTCAGTGAAAAATGTGACAGTCAATGACACAAACATTGAGTTTTTTATTTTCAGTGATATAGCTAATTCACTGTCACACACACACACACACACACACACACACACACACACACACACACACACACACACACACACACACACACACACAAGGATATCACACATATGACCACTTTAAATTTGTAATAGAGCATATTATAGACAGCAATCAACCTAGCGGGTGCTCATTTATGTGGTATATAGTCACTGGTATTGTCTCTACCATGTACTTACTGTCGTGTCTGTTGTGTAGAGCTTAGTTAAACATGTCGCTGTCCTGAACTAGGGCTATAAAGTCGTCAAAGTTGTTTGCGTTGTTAACTAAGTGGGGGAAGTCTAGTATGGCATGCATTGTTAGACGATGAATAGAAAAATCTAAGTTCTCCTGTCTCCCTATGTCGTAAAATCATGTGATGAGAATAATTTACATTAAACCGACATATCTGACTAGTAAATATTGGTCTTAAAGTCTCGGTCCAGTAAATTGGTTGTGTTGAGTCTGGTTGATGAAAAAAAATGTAGGTCGATACATATTTGTGGATGTTCTGATGTGTTCTAAGGTAGGGCCAGACGTCTCTATATTTCTGCTGGACTTCAGGGTCGGGGATATTGTCTACGGTGTTTAGTTCCTCATCTACTTCTTCACCTATCTCTACTATGTCGGCTTCCTCTGCTTCCACTTGGTCAAGTTTCTGTTTTTTAGCTGGTTATGTGTCTGCTGGTGCTTTTATTTTACGCGATGTAGTGTCTGATGCAGTAGTATCTGTGTGTGATGTTGATTCTGTAGTTGTTGATGTTGGAGTATCCGTTGATGAAATCTGGTGATGGTGTTTTTATGTGTTGTTTTAATGTGTCTTTTCTGATGTATAAGTTGCCACAAATGTGGCATGTGTGCATTGTGGTCTTGTGTACTGTTTTAATGTGACGTGTGAGTTTGTAGTCTTCGGTAAAGACTTTACCACAGGTAGAGCAGAGAAATGCAGATTTCTTAATAGTGCACATAGTAGAACAACAACAAAAATGTGATGATAAGACAATAAATAGGTAATAGATATGGTGATAGCTCAGTAAGATCTTGTGTAGTTTCCAGTAATTGATAAAGCAGTAGTATTTGATGCTTCGGTATTTTGTCCAACACGTGTGTAGCTTCGCGTATTAGATAATGACTCACAACAGGTTTGTAGTTGTAGTATGTCCACGCTGTTCACTATTTATAGAACCCTGGCGTAGATAATGACTTGTTATTCAATACACTCATGCGATGCTCAAAGGGCTAATGTATTGTGAGTCCTGTAAAATCGTGCAATCTTCCACTAGTTCCATGCTTTCACAAGTTGTTCTGGTGTAAGCAGTGGACGCCAGACGCCAAACAGCTGTGAAGAATGACAAACATCATTATAGTCCGACATTATTACATTTTGTTCTTCAAAACATGTGACAATCATGCTGATAGAATATTATCTATAGAAAATATTTCATATCACATAATTTTTAATGACATATCAAAAATAAAAGGAACATTTGTCAATTGAGGATTCTGTTGTCACTTGCAGTAAATATTTCATTTTCTCTTCATTCCCCCCCCCCCCCCCCCCAAAAAAAAAAAATTCTTCTTATCCCTTCCTTATGTAGTCACCCGAGGATCTTCTCCGTGGTTGTATATTTTGTGTTTGCAGATAACGGACACGGAATGATACTATCCAGTGCCACCCACCTGGCGCTTGATTGTTATTTCTCCCTATGTCACTTGATCGTACAAGTGGAATACGCTGATGATAATGATGATGATGATGGTGATGCTGATGCTGCTTCTGCTGATGATGATGATGATGATGATGATGATGATGATGATGATGATGATGATGATGATGATGATGATGATGATGATGATGATGATGATGATGATGATGATGATGATGATGATGATGATGATGATGATGATGATGATGAGACAAGTATATATCCATCATATTATTGTGATGGCTGATGATGATGGATGATCTTAAAGGACACAAGTACATACATACCTTTCTGAGGTGGCCTGTGGTTTGACGCTTTGTTCCGACTGATTGCTATGCTTCCGCTTTTTTAGCACGGTTTCAGTCTGTGACAACGGAAAACATCACACATGTTCAGCTGGTCGCTCCATTTAACATTATAACTAGACATACTATGTTACCACATTACATATCGTGCCTATGGTACATAGGTTATGAATTGATTTATTTATTGTACTGGTGTGGGTGCTGTTTTTTAAAACTGCTATTGTAGGGGTATCGGCTACTTATACTACTAGACGTGTCTAACAGTCTAGTCGCATACCATTCATAAACACTTAGTCAGTATACACTATTGTGATGCCGCTCGCTTTGCTTTGCTTGTTAAAAGTCATGTGAGCTGTTGTTCAGAATACATATACTAATAGAATTGACTAGCAGTCTAATAGAATACAATTGTATACCACCGTATTAACTACACAATAATATGCTAGTAAAGCATTGATTTCAGCGTTATGAGCATCGACTGTTTAGCTTATATAAGTTTTTATTAGGACTCTATTAGTATTCGTATAACTGTCGGATATATCTCGAGTTGTACACCCGAATATAGCACCATGTACCTTATTTTCTGAGAAATACATCAGCGACAACATAGTACCGATTTGACGGCGTGTAACGAGAATGTATACTACACATAGAATACTTACCACTGTGGTTTCTTCGGTGAGCTGTTTTCTATAGGTCTTGTTGCAAACATAGTGTCTTTAGCCCGCCTTTGCTGTTCTTTTTATACAGACTGTGCGGCTTATGGAACATAGAAAACATGTCTAAACATGTTCAAACATGTTTACTGCGGCCAGTACGCTCTGAGTCATCCTCCGGTTTTCCCCAAAGACATGTCTGAACACTTTTATATACGTTCACCCCCGCCGACATATCCCCGTGATGAGTCACCCAGGCGGTCACCCTCAGATCAGCCAACTATGAGTTCAAATTTTAGACTTTAATACGGGACTTAACCTCCGGCTCTTTTCAAGGAACTGACGTATTTATCTAGCCACCCCAACACTCGACCACCCCTTAACAATGATCAGGAGCACATGTCTAGCCTTTCCTCTACTCAGCCACTCTTTACCACCGATCGCTGGTCTTTATCTAGCACCTCCTCTGGTTCTTAACAAGGACCAAACGTATTTATCTAGCTACTACTCCATTCAAACACCCCTTACCAACGAATCTCACTAAGCCATACCAACTACAACCAATAATGACGGCCATCTTTACCTTTTAAGGTTTTAATTTATAACCCTTATAATGATAGTGACCAAGCCACTATGACCCTCTACCTACACCACCTCTACCCACCCCTTACCAACGACTTTCACAAAGCCATATCCGCTACAATCAATAATATCGACCACCTTTACTTTTTAAAGTTTTCTTTTGTACCCTTGTGAGTATAGTGTTTACACCACTATGACACTCTAAAGACCACTAGTAACTGCTACCCACCCCTTACCAACGACTTTCACTAAGGTATACCCACTAAAATCAATAATATCGGTCATCTTTACTTTTTAAGTTTTTCAATTGTAGCCCTATAATTATAGTGTATAGGTCACTACGACACTCTATAGACCACTAGTAACCGCTACCCACCCCTAACCAACGCATTTCACTAAGATATGCCTACTAAAATCTATAATATCGGCCCTCTTTACTTTTTAAGGTTTTCATCTGTCACCTGTATGATGATAGTGTATAGGTCACTACGACCCTCTACAGAGAGCTAATAACTTCTACCCACCCCTTACTAACGACTGTGACCAAGCCATACCTGCTACAATCAATAATATCGACCATCTTTACTTTTTAAGGTTTTCATTTGTAACCCGTATGATGATAGTGTTTACACAACTGCGACCCTCTATCGACCCCTAGTAACCGCTACCCATCCCTTACCAACAAATTTCACTTAGTTATACCAGCTACAATCAGTAACACTGACCATCTTCTCTTTTTAAGTTTTTCCTTTGTAACCCGTATGATGATAGTGTTCATACTACTACTGCCCTCAACAGATCATATACCTGCCATATTTACATGCTTACTTATTACGATTTTCATATGACTTCTGTCACGACACGAGGTTCGAACCACCTAGCCCTACCCCACACGCTGACACCCGCGCTCCACCTCTGAGCCCTTATCCCTACGACGGCCCGCCCGTACACCACCTCGAGGAATGCACTGTAACCCTAAGCCTTACACAACACCAGTGGAATGATGATAGTTTTAATGCCCGACCCAGTACAGATACAGAAAGAAGACGAGAAAAAAAAGAAACCGAGGAGGAAGAGCACTGTACCTTAACATCATCACTAGTATGATGATATGTTTTTAATCCCCGGCCCGCTACAATCAATAATACCAGCAAATATAAAAAGTTTAAAGATATAAAATTTATCACACAAAAAGGGAAGTAACAGTGCAAACATACGTTCAGTTATTTATTCATTGGTTGCATTCCTTTGAAAATTTGGTCACCGAAGGATCCGCTTTTTGACGTCATCGATCTGGAGCTATACTTTTTATATAGTTAAAAGATGACGTCACAAATCTGGAGGGGCTCAATAAATGCTACTTAGTTAACCCCTGACGTACTACTAATCCCATATCAAACTGAAATTACAAAGATGGCAGGCTGTATATTGTGGTATTTCAATGGCGGGACATGGCAGTTGCCATCCAACTATGAACACTTAATATTGTTATGGAATATTCATAGCAACTGCAATGCCAATGATTGCATGTTTGCATTCAACACCCATTATTGCATTCATGTGTTAATTTTTATCACCCTACATGGACCAAATCATTGATAATATTGCATCTTTCCAACGGGACTTCTTTTGTCAAAATGCATCTACGCCGGCGGCCTAGCGTTGTTGACAAGACCGCACGCGCCTGACGTCATCAATGACCTCGAGATGTATATATTTGTGTGCGTGGGTGTGTGTGTGTGTGTGTGTGTAGTGTAGTAGTAGTAGTATAGTAGTGTGTAGTAGTAGTAGTAGTGTGTGATATATATATATATATATATATATATATATATATATATATATATACCAGTCAGGTCTTAGTCAGATATGACTGAGCTACGGTATAACAGTAGACGGTACTACCTGGTTTCTGTTAGCGCCGAACGTTGGGCGGCGCTTACCAAACCCGACACCCCACATTGTGCCAACGGCTTCGGGCGGAAGAGCGCAATTGGGAGGGTACAAGCCTTACCCTGGTGCGAGGAAATGCAAGCTAAAGACAAAATTGTCATGGCAGGGCAGACCAGGCCCTAAGCCTTGGTTGGCGACTGGTCTAGGATCGAAGCTCCGACAGGCGGACAGTTAGAGCATTGCTTTGCTGATCCGGCAGCTTCTGCAGCTTGTCTTGTTCCAGATGTAGGGGTGTTACCTTTCCTCTGGAGTGAACTAGGCAGGCCGAGAGAGGGATCATGCTGCATGGGCAACACATGATCTCTAGTATTTTAGCCCAGGCTTTGTGCTATGGAGAGGCAATAACTCCATCCCTGGTCTTAACTGGTCTCGGAATCAAAGCGAGAGGCAACTGTTACGGGTTATAAGTCCTTGTCAGTTGGCGTAGACATGGGGCGCCACGCGTTGCCTCTGACGGTGGGAGACACCTATAGGTGTCACTGATCAGCTACCGCCCGCCTCAAGCTGGGCAGCCCCCAGCCAATTGGGTGCTGATCCGCCACAGCCTGCCTGCTTCAATGGGTGCTTGGGGCTAGGACAAAATCTGAATCGCACGCTGTAAAACCAATGCACCAGGTACAAACAAAAATAAAAATAGAAACCTCAAGCTACGGCTTGCAACCTGGAACGTGAGAACCATGTGTCCAGGATTTTCCACTGACTTGACCAATATTGACGATGTGAGAAAAACGGCTGTGATTGATGCCGAACTCAATCGTCTTAACATTGATATTGCTGGCCTGCAGGAGACTCGCCTCGCTGAGGAAGGGTCACTCAGGGAAAACAACTACACCTTTTTCTGGAAGGGTAGAGGGCAGGCAGAAAAAAGGCAACACGGTGTGGACTTTGCAGTGAAGAATTCGCTACTGGGAATGATTGAATTTCCAGCAGGAGGAAATGAAAGACTATTGTCCCTGCGCTTGGCAACCTCTTGTGGGTTTGCCACCATTATTACTGCATATGCACCGACACTCGATTCCTCTGATGATGTGAAGGATTTGTTCTATGAGGAGTTAGACTCCGTGATCAAAGCAGTTCCAAAATCTGACTACATTTATATGCTCGGTAATTTCAATGCTCGTGTGGGCAAGGACTCGAGTTCATGGCCAGTGTGCCTTGGAAAATACAACATCGGTCGCATGAATGAAAATGGGCAAAGGCTGCTGGAGCATTGCACCAGTAATGACCTATGTATTACAATCTCTTTTTTTAAAACAAAAGAGATGCATAAGGTCACATGGAAACATCCAAGATCCGGCCATTGGCACCAGCTGGACTTCATCATCACACGGAGACAACATCTGAACCATATATCATTGACTCGTAGTTACCACAGTGCTGACTGTGATACGGATCATTCTTTGGTTGTTGCAAGGGTTAGACTGAGACCAAAGAGAATCTACACAGCTAAACACAAATCTAGCCCCAGGATTAATATTATTAACACTCATGATCCTGAAAAATGCTTTCAGTTTCAACGGCAACTTGAAGACGCTTTCACTGATACACCAGAAAATTGTACAGTAAATGAAAAGTGGGGTCAAATTAAGGAGAACTCTTTATAAAACTGCCGTAGGGGTTTACGGCACTGTGGATCATAAGAGGCAGGACTGGTTTGCGGCCAACAGCGAGACTCTGCAGCCCTTGATTGATAAGAAGAAGAAAGCTCTCTTAAGAAACAAGGAAAGACCAACGTGTAACACTCTGAGTGAGCTAAGGCAAGCTAGGAAGGATGTGCAAAAGGCTGCCAGGCAGTGTGCAAATGATTATTGGATCAAGTTATGTGAGTCCATTCAAATCGCAAGTGATAAGGGAGACATAAGAAGCATGTATGAAGGAATAAAGAAAGCCTGTGGTCCAGTGATCAAATGAAGTGCACCATTGAAAACCTTGACTGGAGAAATCATCACTGACAAGAAACGGCAGATGGACAGATGGGTAGAGCACTATTTGGAGCTTTACTCAAGTGAGACCAAACTAGCGGATGATGCCCTCAACGCCATAGAGGCTCTACCAACTCTTGACCACCTGGACACACTTCCCACCATAACAGAAGTTAAGTGTGCTATAAATGAACTTGCATCTGGACAAGGCTCCAGGTAAGGATGGGATTCCAATAGAGGTTATCAGGAGTGGGCAAGACACACTCACTATACAGATCCACCAGCTAATAGAGCTATGCTGGCGTGAAGGACAAGTCCCACAGGATTTCAAAGATTCAAGCATCATAACACTGTACAAGAACAAGGGCGATCGGAGCGACTGCAACAACTATAGGGGTATCTCACTTCTGTGTATTGTTGGAAAAGTATTTGCCAGAATTGTTCTGCGCAGACTTCAAGTCCTAGGAGATCAAGTCTACCCCTGAATCACAGTGTGGCTTTCGACAGAACCGGTCTACCACTGATATGATATTCTCATTTCGACAAATGCAAGAAAAATGCCGTGAACAGAATCAACCACTGTTTATTGCCTTCATCGACCTCACAAAGGCATTTGATTTGGTCAGTCGTGAGGGTCTGTTCAAGGCACTAAAGAAGATTGGCTGCCCACCAACTCTTCTGTCCATTGTGGAATCGTTCCACACAGGCATAAAGGGTATAATCAAGTTTGATGGTACAACTTCTGAAGAATTTGAAATCAAGAGTGGAGTTAAGTAAGGTTGTGTACTAGCTCCCACCTCCTTTGGAATATACTTTTCACTTCTACTGAAATATGCCTTTCGTGATCAGGATGGTGGTATATACATTCACTCACGCTCAGATGGCGGCCTCTACAATGCTCAGAGATTGAAGGCTAAGATCAAAATTAGGAGGGTACTGATCAGAGAGTTGCTTTTTGCAGATGATGCTGCAGTTACGACCCACTCTCAGGAAGAATTGCAATTTCTACTATCTTTATTCTCCAATGCTTGTTCTGAATTTGGTTTAACAATTAGCAAAAAGAAGACACAGATTATGTCACAAGGTGCACATGGGGTACCATCAATCTTTATTGACGGCGCTGAACTAGAGATAGTAGACCATTTTACATATCTAGGATCAGTGGTTAATAGCAAATTATCCCTAGATCAGGAAATCAACATCCGGATTGGTAAGGCAGCAACAACAATGAACAGGTTAAGAAAAAGAGTCTGGGAGAACAGGAAGCTTACTGCCAAAACAAAAGTCCTTGTCTATCAAGCCTGTGTCTTTAGTACTCTTCTCTATGCCAGTGAAACCTGGACAACTTACTCACACCAAGAGAACAATTTAAACAGCTTTCATATGCGGTGTTTGCGAAGAATTCTTGGTATTAAGTGGCAAGACAAAATCACAAATACTGAAGTATTGGAAAGATCAGGTTGTGTGACAGTTTATTCCATGCTCAGTCTTCGTAGACTTAGATGGATAGGACATCTTAGGAGGATGGATGATGGTAGAATACCAAAGGATATCTTTTTTGGTGAATTACAGATGGGTAAGAGATCTCAGGGTCGGCCTCTACTACGATACAAAGATGTGTGTAAGCGGGACATGATTGATACAGGCATTGATAATGCACATTGGGAGCAAGTCGCCGCTGAACGTGTTGCATGGAGGGCAAATATCAGAAATGGAATAAAGTCAAAGGAGAAAATTATTGCAGAAAAGTCACACACCATGCGTTTGAGACGTAAGATGGTGCATGATGGTGGAAATGACCACGTGTTCAGATGCACCCACTGTGAACGGACATTTACAGTGCAAATTGGCCTTATCAGTCACACTCGCTACCGCCATAGTTAAAAGTTATTATGCCTTTTTAAAGCACAAACTATCGTCTGTCAAGACGGCAAGGTGCCAATGGTATATATATATATATATATATATATATATATATATATATATATATATATATATATATATATATATATATATATATATATATATATATATATATTAGAAACTGGCTGAGTTATCTGTTCTTGAGTTAAAAAGCGCCAGTGTTAATCTCCTTGACGACAGTGCAACCAACAGTTGTGTGAGTTTGTAGGTAGGGTCACAAAAAGTGAAAGGTAAAAATCGTTTTTCTTCTATATGGCCATTTTAAATGATATACTTACACACAAACATTAATATCTCGGCTTAAAATTGACCTAGAGACTTGAATAATTGAATAAGATACCGTTGGATTTGTTTTTTTTCAAGAGCGATCCAACTATGCAGGTTATATAATTAGAAAGCAATTTAGAAAAAGTAACTAACTAAAGTGGCTAGGATTAAGTATTGAAACAGTTTTCGTTTAAATGAGTAGGTACTCAGGGGCATTTTCAGATATGGAGGGAGACCATTCCATAAGTTAGAACATGAAGCCCATACGTGGGCGCTCTCTCGCTGTTTATAATTCCCCTCGACAAGAGAAACAAGATGAGATGAGATGAAGTAATTTATTATCTGCTACTTTATTGAAAATTGCTGCATTGGTCATTAACTATCTTTTACTTTATTCAAAATTGCTGCATTTGTTATTTATTATCTGCTACTTTATTCAAAATTGTTGCATAGGTCATTTATTATCTGATAGCTAATTTAGTTTTGAGGGAAAGGGAACAAAATGGAAAGAATACCAAGGACAGAGAAAAACAAGTGACCAAGCCCTAAACGAAACAAATGAAAATCGTAAATGATTAGAGAAATTAAATGCAGACAGTCGAAATGTTTTAGTCACGTGGTGAGAAGAAATAAATTGGAGAACGTTGTGACAACTGGCAAGATCGAGGGGAAGAGTGCTAGTAGTAGACAGAGAAGTAAACACGTGGAGGCATGTGATGATGATGAGTTAATTTACAGGACATACTCACTCTACAGATCCACCAGTTAACAGAGCTATGCTCGCTGAATTTTAAAGATTCAAGCATCATAACACCGTACAAGAATAATAAGGATCGGAGTGACTGTAACAACTATATGGGTATCTCACTTCTATGTATCGCTGGGAAAATATTTGCCAGAATTGTTCTGCTCTGACTTCAAGTCCTGGGAGATCGAGCCTACCCCGAATCACAGTATGGCTTTCGACGTAACTAGTCTACCATTGATATGATATTCTTATTGCGAAAATGCGAGAAAAATGCCGTGAACAGAATCAACCACTGTTTAATGCCTTCATCATTCTCAATGGACACAGAGCAGAGAATGCTCTTCACACTATACCAGCACTTCATCCTCTCTGTGATTGATTATGGACTAGGACTGCTCACTGTCTAAAAGAGTCAGCTGGTGAAATTAGAGCGCATACAGAATGAAGCTATGCGGGTCATTCTGGGATGCACCAGAGACACTCCAGTAGTGTGTATGCGTTACATCCTTGGTCTGCCTACTGTTGCTGGTAGGCACAAGGTGATGCAAGCGAAGGCATACCTCAGAGTAGCTCCAGACACAGATCACTCGTTGCATGAGGCGCTGGACGTAGTTAAGGGTCAGAGATTGATAAGCGGGAAATCATGGATGGCTCAGGCGGAGGATACGATCAGACAGGTGTGCCCCTTGGAGAACATTAGGCGAGGAGAGGAGTGGGTCAGACTGCCAGCCACGCAGTCAGACTTGTGCAGAGTTATAATCACATTGAGCCGGGAGTGCAGCGAGTGGCCAGCAGGGGCCACGGAAGTGGCAATTCAGCAACTAATTCAGGAAAATTCTCGCCCGGGTGATGTGATTATCTACACGGATGGGTCGGTGTTGAGAGGTAGGAGAAGTGCTTGGGGGTTCTTGGCAAAAACTAATGGTCGGCGTTTGGTGCAGGAGAGCCTGGCGTATGATGACACTACATCTAGCTTAAGAATGGAGGTGGAGGCGGTCAGTGCAGCTTTCCGCTGGATAGAAAACACGATACATACACATATTGTGATTGTAACTGACTCAGAAAGCATGCTGAGTAGGGTGAGAACAGGCAAGCTTCGTGCAGAGTGGCTTGCTTCGCTTCGGAGGTCACGGGTAGCAAGCATCACCTGGATCTTTTCTCCTGGGCATGCCGGTGTGCTGGGGAATGAACAGGCGGACAGATTGGCTGGCTCGGCAGAACTTGGTGGAGTATTGAGGCATGACAAGGCAGATGTGTACACCTCGGAGGAGCAAATGGATCACCATAGTTTGGTTAGAATGAGGCAGCGAGGAGTGACGAGAGGATCTGGCCGACGCTCGACGCTCAGAGGAAAGGCGAGACGGACATATAATCAGATTGCTACTGGAACTATTAGTGTTGGAACTCTTCGCTGGTTGCTGAGGATAGGGACGGAGCTCTTATGGGAATGTCCCGAATGCTGTGATGTCGGTTCCTAGATCAACCAATAAATCAATCAATCAATCATTCTCACAAAGGCACGATTTCATTCGGACAGTCGAGAGGGTCTGTTCAGGGCAATAGCGAATTTCGGCTATCCACTCTTCTGTCCATTGTGGAATCGCTCAACACAGACTTGAATATAAATAAGTTGTAAGGTGAAACTTCAGAAGAGTTTAAAATCAAGAGTGGAGTTATGCAAGGTTGTGTACAATACCCCACCCTCTTTGAAATATACTTTTCACGTCTACTGAAAGTATGCCTTTCGTGATCAAAATGGTGGTATATACATTCACTAACGCTTAAATGGCGGCCTCTACAATGCTCAGAAATTGAAGGCCAAGACCAAAATTAGGAGGATACTGATCAGAGAGTTGCTGTTTGCAGATTATGCTGCAGTTACGACTCACTCTGAGGAAGAATTACGTCTACTATCTGCAATATCCACTACTTGTTCTGAATTTAGTTTCAATCAATCAATCAACCATGTGCCGTGCCGGAAAGCTTGGGCGGTCATGACTCGCCATTTCACTCGATCACTAGAGTCGTGGATCAGCTCAGTGTTCCTGCCTCGACCATGCCATGTGGTCAAGCCATCCAGGTATTTACTTATCGGTCTTCCCCTTGGTCTGTTTGTTCCCTTCGATCTTGCCAGTTGTCATTAAGTTCTACAATCCATTTCTTCTCATAACATGTCCAAAATATTTTGACTGTCTACGTCTAATTTCTCTAATCAATTTACGATTTTCATTTGTCTCCTGTAGTACTTGGTCATTGGTTTTTCTGTCTGTCCGTGGTATTCTTTGCAATTTCCTCAGAAACTACATCTCTGCAGCCATCAGATGTTTTTCAGCTTGACTGCTCTTTGTCCAAGTTTCACATCCGTTCAAAATAGCAGGTTCTATATAGCACCTCAACACTCTTTTTCTCGTTTCAATTGACATCTTTTTATTGGTCAGTATGTTTTTCATCTTGCTGAAGGCTACTTTCGCCATGGCGATTTTTGTTCTAATCTCTTCAAGGCATCTCCCATCAGATGTTATGACTGTTCCGAGATAATTGTACAGATTCACTTGTTGAAGAATATTCCCATTTACTTGTATATTAAATTGTGGTATTTCGTTCTTCCTAGTGAGGGCTATAATCTGTGTCATGTTACAATTTAATTCTAATCCCAGTTGTCCACTGTGTGCAAAAACCGCATCTACTAATTGTTGCAGATCCTGCTCATTGTCTGCAATCAATACTGTATCATCTGCATATCTAATGTTATTGATGTTTCGTCCTCCAATGCTGATTCCAAATATATCTCTACAGAATTTGGTTTAACAATTAACAAAAAGAAGACACAGATTATATCTCTAGGTGCATATGGGGGACTATCAATCTTTATTGAAGACGCCGAACTGGAGATAGTAGACCATTTCACATATCAAGAATTAGAGGTAAATAGTAATTATCCCTAGATCAGGAAATCAACATCAGGATTGGTAAGGCAGCAACAACAATGAACAGGTTAACACAAAGAGTCTGGGAGAGAATGAAGCTAATTGTCAAAACAAAGTTCCTGGTCTATCAAGACTGTAATCTTAGTACTCTTCTTTATGTCAGTGAAATCTGGTTAGTTTGCTAACACCAAGAGAAACGTTTAAACAGCTTTAATATGCGGTGTCTGCGAAGAATGCTTGTTATTAAGAGGCAAGACAAAATCACAAATACTGAAGTATTGGAAAGATCTGATTATGGGACGGTTTGCTACATGTTCAGTCTTCGTTGACTTAGATGGATAGGACACGTTAGGAGGATGCCATAACAGATGGCCATTAACTTCTGTAATGGATGTTACGTAACTCTACCATAACAGATGTTTTTGTAACTGCAAAATACAGTATAATGTAAACAGGCACAGTAAACAACGCCATGTGATGCCATAATTAATATTGGGTACATAGACGCATAGATTTAGTCCAATCAACATTCAGTGTGTGATGTAGTCAGTATCGTTCAAGTCACCTTTCCCAGGAAACAACTTTCTAGTTCCAATTTTAGACAAGGTAAATTAAAATATAATCCCTGACAATAGAATGTGCACAGCTAAAATTGTACGACAAACCAACAATTACAATAAACAGTGAAGAAAGTGACCATGTCAAGAACTTTGAATATCTTGGCTCCAAACTTAACAACAGTGAGTGCTGTGTAACCACAGCTAGGAGAAGACTGGTCAAGCAATCTAGAGGACAAGCTGCACTAGGAGCCTATGGCACAGCAAAAGCCAATAATTATATGTAAACATTTAGAGAACATGCATATTTCGTATGGTAACACACGGTGGTAATTCTATGACCATTTGACAACAGAAGAAAATCACAGATTTTGAACTCAAATGTTACAGACGTAATCTTAGAATGTCTTGGATAAGGAATAAAGATGTGATATGAAATATATTGGTCAAATTGGCAGACGCCTTGCTGATCGCTTTAGGGAACACCTTAGGGACATTAATCAAGGCGCTGGCAAACCTGTACCCAACCATTTCAATTCTTCTAACCACAATGGAGTCGACGATGGATGTGTCACTGCATTAAAACCTTGCTTCTCTAACAACTCCATTAAGCTCAAAATTGAAATCCAATTAATAAACTCTCTGGGATGCATTCGCCCAGCAGGAATCAATACTATTCTTGATGCCACGGTATAACTATGCTACCTTCCCTATAATGTATCCATATCGGACTGTTTACACACCATTTCTGGCACTCTGGCAGCTAACCTGTACTAACACTTTTATAGCCCAAGAGCGCCTTTCTAAACCGGTTTAAACCACCATTTCCGTTTCCTTCCTGTCAACAAGGAGCTGTGTTAATTTTATGTTGCGTGTTTTATTTCGTTGTTTATCTATTTGTGCTGTGCTGTCCTTGACAAAGGTTCTTAGAACTAAAACGTCGGGTAGCCCTTTGTATTCTATATCACTTATTTTTATTCTATTACTCCATTATTATATATTTATTTATTGTTTCTGTTTTTTTTGGATGTTTTCACAAGCGTATGGAGTCCTTTGTAGGTATGTACAATGTGTCTGTGTTTAGTATCTTTTCACGGGAGCGTAATATACCTAATTGTTTTCATTTCATGTGGTTCATAGATGGCATCATGTTGTAGAAACTGAAATATGTCAAGTAAAAGATCCATGTCAACGCCAGGTGGTCGTATGGTACTAGTCTCATAATTTAGAACAGTCGGCACTGAATTTATGATCTGGTCAATGTCACACCGGCCGCCAGACTGAGACGATGTGAGAGCCCAGGTAAATGGACACCAAATCTTCATGATTTGATCAGCACCTGACCACAAAGACACCAGCCCAGCAGACGTGCCTCCCAGCCACTACTCCACCACCACTCTCTGGAAACTAATTGGCTGCATTTAACGCCACAGTGACGTAGAAACAAACAATAATGGCTGGCATGGCTTCTGGGAGCAGAGGCAGGGGTGGGTAAAAATGATAGTGGTCGCCGTCGCAGGACATTAAATCCACTAGCAGCATGAGAAACATGCCTGAGGTATGGGAGCTAGCAAAGGATCCAGCACTTTTCTGGTGGGGGTATGATGTGAGAAACGTTATCCAAAAGACTTGCAACATGGTGATAAACAATAATATCTAGCATTGATTCTGTACTGCACACAATTACATAAACTGACGTGATAAACAATACACTCTAGCATTGATGCTGTACTGCACACAACCACACAAACTGATGTGATAAACAATACACTCTAGCATTTATGCTGTACTGCACACAGCCACACAAACTGATGTGATAAACAATACACTCTAGCATTGATGCTGTACTGCACACAGCCACACAAACTGATGTGATAAACAATACACTCTAGCATTGATGCTGTACTGCACACAATTACATAAACTGACGTGATAAACAATACTATCTAGCATTGATTCTGTACTGCACACAATTACACAAACTGACGTGATAAACAATACACTCTAGCATTGATGCTGTACTGCACACAATTACATAAACTGACGTGATAAATAATGCATTCTGGCATTACACTGTACTGCACACTGCCACACAAACTGACGTGATAAACAATAACTCTAGCATTCATTCTGTACTGCACATAGCTACACAAACTGATGTGATAAACAATACAATCTAGCACTGATGCTGTACTGCACACAGCCACACAAGTTGATGTGATAAACAATACAAACTAGCATTGATTCTGTACTGCAAACAGCCACACAAATTGATGTTGTCAGAAGTAGGGGTTCGCCACCGCGAAGTTGACGTATTATATCTGGCGAGAAACCCCGGTTCGTCAGAAGTGACAATTGTTGATCTCTGACCGAGACCACAAATTGTCAGAAATTGACTACAGAAAAAATCTATATGGTTGAACTACAGATTTAGCCCCCGAATATCCCAGAATACAGCTATAAGTGGCTCGTAAGCAAAGATGAGATTAGCTGTTCTTGATATCCCCCTAGGAGTGGGAAGAAAAAAGTTAGTTGACTAGGTTTACGCCTACGAATAGACTACTAGCCAGTGCAGGTTTTTATCCCATGACTGTTTCCCTCCCTGATGTCAAATTAATCCCCCATCAATGTACACACACACACACACACACACACACACACACACACACACACACACACACACACACGTATGCACAAATG
Organism: Cepaea nemoralis; assembly: GCA_014155875.1. Classification (NCBI taxonomy): domain Eukaryota; kingdom Metazoa; phylum Mollusca; class Gastropoda; order Stylommatophora; family Helicidae; genus Cepaea; species Cepaea nemoralis. Next base: position 287,214 of record JACEFZ010025356.1, read on the forward strand.
GAAAATAACAGATAACTATGAGTTTAAACACAAACTAATTTGATTACAATCAGTATCGTTCAATGGTTATCATGATGATGATGATGATGATGATGATGATGATGATGATGATGATGATGATGATGATGATGATGATGATGATGATGATGATGATGATGATGATGACGAAATCATATATGTTTATAACAAACGACAATCATGTTAGTTAAATGATGAAACATTAATACATAACATGAAGGTTACTTTATTTTGTCTGCGTCTGTGTCCGGATTACAAGTGAGATAACGAACTAACGAACGAAAGAACGAACAATCTGTATTTTCACAGGGTTAAGAATTGAGCACACAGGCCCGTCTGACATTCTGCTCTTCTTCTCTATTTCCTCTCATACATTCTTTCATTCAGCATCACGTTTGAAGCAAATCTTTGACAACAAAAGAAAAATAAGCATTAAAACGCATGAGAAATAATCAAGAATACATGACTCACTGAGGCAATGTTTAACATGGGCATTATAAATACCTAAGGAAGGTGTATCGTGCCATACATATGAGAATGTTTTTTGGCTAGTTGTCGTTTGAGATAATTTACCATTATTATTGTCTTTGTTGTTGTTGTTGTTCGTTGTTTGTTTGTTTGTTTGTTTGTTTGTTTTTGGTTTTGTTTATGGGGGTATGTAGTCTGAACTGAAGTAGTGTTCAAACAGGTTGCAAATGTATGTATAATGATTGGTGGTGTCTTTGATTTCTTGTGGAAGATTGTTCCACAACTGAGCGGCAGAGTATGCTAAGCTTGTTTTATATAAGTCTATCCTAGGTTTAGGGACATGAAGTATATTTAGTCGTTCGCTTTGCGTTGCGTTATATTTAAACAACGGCCAAAGTTAGCTTGGAACATTTTGAAATAGGATTTTGTGAATTAGTTTACCCTTATTAAATAGTAAGCGTTTGTGGAGTGGCAGTAACTGAAGACGTTTATGTAGGTTAGAATTGTCGGTAAGCTTTTCGCCATTAATTAAACGCACTGCCCTTTTCCAGATAAGCAAGCAGCAGCTATGTTCAGATCAGCACAGGCGGTCGGTGGTCGGAACAACAGTCCATTCTGACGCCACCATTTTCCTTGGCTGTTGAGAGCTTGGACGACATAATCAAGAATGTGTATTATCTAATTATATATCCGTACAATCCTAAATAATACATACATTCTATCACCCCCATATACAATGACCAGTCTAGCAAAGTCTGTCTTCCAGGTGTTATGCGTTCACTCTCCTCATCCCTCTATCTTCCTCTCCTACTATCTAGTCTGGAAAGGACTTTTCCAGTAGTCGAACATGCCTGTAATTATTAAATTTATGCCATCCCTTATAACGTCCCGTTATGAGGCATGAAATGTCTTAAGTTAATGTCACTAATTCAGACACCTAGTTCCTCACAGCCGCTCTGTTAAAACGTTGATTTAGCAGATCAAAGGGTGGGTAGTGGTATCTTACGAGTATCTGATCTTCGGGCTGACGTACCGTGATCAGTCTCTGTGATAGACCTCCGTGAGTTACCGTGAACGTTCGTTCACCACGCACTGAAAGGGCTAAGCGCACTATATACTCTATACCGATTGTGAGTAATGTCTGCACCACTACACCCCACCACTTCAAACACAATCACTTGGCAATATGCCAATGCGTGCGACGCATAATAACACTATAGCATATTACCCCATTCCTCATAATGCGTTATCATATGATACATTGTGTCTAAAACATCAAATAAACATAAAATATGCAACCTCAAAATAAGGATATACTGATATTCCTACATGCTGGCATAATGCATGAGTTAGTAACAATTGTATACCTATAAAATGAGACATATAAACAGGTCTCACTGAATATCCATATAACACAAATATGTATCCATCATATACTTAAACATTAGGCACATAAAGATATTCCTACATAAGTAGTATGACTTCAAAACACTGTAGTAATATAATTATTTACAACAAATTGAGAAACTAATAGTTTCCATAGACGTGACAGACAGCTGACAATACAAATTAAAGGTCTGCCGAATGCATGTCCAGAGTATAACATAAATGATGCATATAAACATTTAACAAAATATGTAAGAATAGCAAACTGATATCATTAGGCTATAGACAGTAAACTGAAGAATATTAGTTTGCATATCAGTAACAAGAAACACTGATAGTCACAAAGAACTAGCGGACAACAAGCCGACAAATGAAGGCTCCCGAATCAACAAGCTAGAAACTAATATTCTTAGAAACTTTTAGCAACACAAGACTCGAACATATGAAGCTTGGAAATCGAATTCTTTCATATCTGTTTTAAACACAATGAGTCTGAAGTGAACTTATGTAGGCATGCGTATTTATACTAAGTACGATCAAACGCTCTTATCTCTTGGGCGCCTCTGCATCTGTTTCAAGTTGCCATATTCCCAGTTTTAATTGGCAACATTTACTCTGCGCGGCCGGCCGTCCGTCCTGACACTTCACAGTTGAATGGTTTTCCTAGGTCCAGGAGTCCTTTCATCCCCAGCTTTCGCTGGTGAATGACTCCATTCACGCGGTCCATTTCACCTGTTTGTTTGATTACCATGTGTCACTAAACACCTTGAATTCCTGGGCTGGCTATTGTCTCCATCTGAAAAAGTATGTTCCCATGTAGCAGTCAGACCTATCCGTCTCGCGTCTGCCTGGATGTCTCGCCATACCTGTGACCGTGGGCGTTGTGATTACTTTGTGGGTAATCTTACGTCATGGCGGGATAGATGTTAAGAAACATGATTCAATCTTTATTTCTCTATTTGGTCCATCAGATGTGCTGCGCCGAGAAAGTATTCTGGGATGGTAACTCGGCGTTCTGTGACAGATTTGATAAACAATACAATCTAGCATTCATTATGTACTAACATAGCTACAAAAACGTATGTGATAAACAATATAATCTAGCATTGATTTTGTACTGTACACACCACACAAACTGATGTGGTAAACAATACAATCTAGCATTGATTCTGTACTGCACATGGCTACACAAACTGATACACTGACCGCTGAAATTAAAGAATAAGATCAGATATATAAATGTTAGTTACCTCCACTGACATAAATGGAACACACTTTAGATGCTATAGTTCCTTCAATAGTGAAATTGTTCGTGTATGTTGAATAAGCACATACAATATCCACTGTGTTGGCATCTACGGGGAACAAATTATTATTTTTGCACTGGTTTTGTGAGGTATCCCGTGCTGCTATGAAGCGGTGAATCGGACCTAACAGACAAACATAAATACTGTTGTGATTACATTAATGTAAACATGGCATTTGACATTAACTTCGTGCAATACTGCAGTTGAGAACAAACGATCGAACAAGCTTATTTGTTGGGGCTTACGTGAAGTAGTTGGATGTGTTACTGTGAAGATGTCAATCAATAACATAATCGCCATCAAATCTCTTGCCAACAGGCATGGGCAGCCAAGCTTCTCCACATCTTGCTATCCCAAACAGCATGTATCAGTTCATGTGCTGACACATTTCCGTGACATGATCAAAGTTGTTTAAATTCATCTACCGCTGTCTTCCACTATCTCTTGCAGCTGACACCTCCTAATTTCCTCTGGGTATTTGCCATTGACTTGCAGGTCTATTGTCAGTTCCTAGTTCTCGATGCTCTCGAAGATAGACAGCCAGCTGTCTGGGTAGTCAATTTTGCTGCTCGACTTTCGTCAAGCTTTCAGGAAACGTATCCATTCAGCTTTGACAACTGTCCTTCTGTTGGCCTGGCGTCACGCTACATCCACTATGGCAGCCAGTTCGATGAGTACCTTGTTATATGTGAATTTGCCTTACCCAAGGACCACCCTGCACGCAGACAATACTGGTTCTAGTGTTTGTGTCCTTTTGGTCTGAGTGTTTCTACAGAGGGGGTATATCAGGTCGTCATCTGACTAGATTGGCAGCTGATGGCAGGGCATCGTACAGTGAAATAACAATAAAGCTTGCTTGCAATGACGGCAAGCGCAACATACTGTTCCACGAGAAAGAACTCTGCAGGGTCCCCTCCCATGACACCCATTGACCTTGCAGTGACTGCTGCACGGCATTATGCACTAGATTATTGTGATTAGAATTATCCATTTCTATTATATTGAGAGAGAGAGAGAGAGAGAGAGAGAGAGAGAGAGAGAGAGAGAGGGGGGGGGGTAAGAGAGAGAATGTGTGTGAGTGTGTGTCTGTCTCTGTGTGTGGGAGTGAGAGACAGTAAGAGGGTGAGGGAGAGTGAGTGAGCGATAGATAAAAGTGAGTGAGTGAGGGAGAGATAGTGAGTGCCTGAGAGAGAGAGAATTAGTGTGTGTGTGTGTGTGTGTGTGTGTGTGTGTGTGTGTGTGTGTGTGTGTGTCTGTGATAGAGTGAGTGAACGAACGAAGGAATGAACGAACTTTATTTACAAAACGTTACAAATTGGGCACGCAGGCCAGTCTTACATTCGGCCCTTCCAATCACTCATCTTTCGTTCATCAATAGTGCATGATACATTCACACAGAAAAAAGCATTGTCAACTGAATGTTATGAACATAAACAGTGCATGTTACCATTTATGAGACACATTCCCAACCCACCTACACATCCCCCACAGACACACACCCCCACCCACCCACACATATCCCAACCCACACACTCCCGGGCACACATACATCCTCCCACCTACACACATCTCACCTCCAATAGACACATCCCCACTCATCCTATAACTCATACACACTTACCCACCTAATATCCTCCAACACCCTCAACCAACCAGCCAAACACACATCCCTCAACCACACATCCCCAGCCACACACACACACACATCCCCATTCCAACCCACAAATCCCGCACCTACCCACACATGCATACCCCACGATACACACACTTACCCACCAATACATCCTCCAATCATCCACCCGCCAATCACGCACCTTCTACTACACGTCTTAACCAAACATCCCTCACCCACACATTCCCACCAACACATCCCCACCAACCCAAACATCCCCATTCACCCACACACATCTGCTATTCATACACTCCACCACCCACATTCATCCTCCGACACACCCACACATCCCCCATCCACACATACCCCTCCCCTCACACATATCGCCCACCCACACATACTCCCGACCCATATACACATCCCCCACACCCATCACCTACACCACCTACACACACCCCTACACAACCCACCCACACATCCCAATACCCACTAACACCCACACACCTCCATCCACACAAACACACACCCCTACCCACACATCCCCACAACACCCCCGCTCCACCGAGTCACACACCTTCAACCACACACCTATCCCCTCCCACACAAGCATACCCCACTCACATACACACACGGACATCGCACACAAACACAAATCCCCCAGCTACACACAAATCCCCCACCCATAGACACACGCCACCCACATACCCGTCTCCCAACCCACACACATCTCCTCTCACCCCCATAATACCCCTACCACACGCATACACACCCACACACACCACATCCTCAATCTAGAAACATGCATGATGCCTCACATAATCACTGAAACTAATATGAACAAACACCCACACTTTACACATACACTGACGATTATCGTGAGCATCTCACAAAAATTATTTTTAAAAATGGAGAAACAATAATACACATACATTGTGTAACGTAACAAAATAGTGCTTCTCGCACACATAGAGACAGGCACACACACACACACACACACACACACACACACACACACACACACATATTCACTCTCACATTCATTCTCTCTCTCTCTCTCTCTCTCTCCTCTCTCTCTCTCTCTCTCTCTCTCTCTCTCTCTTTCACTCACTCTACAGTAATGTAAATGTGTTCATATTATACATGATAAAATCAAGTCGCATTGAAAATTATCATATTAAAGATGAGAATACGTAATAAATATGGACTAGCATGTTACATGACATGCGTGCGCTCAACTCTCTCTCCCTTCTTTCAAACACACACTAACACATCCACTCTCGCCAATCCACACATCCCGCATCTACCCACACTGAGTGAGTGAGAGAGAGAGAAATAGTGATAGATAGTGCGAGAGAGAGAGAGAGAGAGGGGGGAGAGAGAGAGAGAAGAGAGAGAGAGAGAGAGAGAGAGAGAGATTGGCTGTGTTTGAGAGTGGGTGAGTAAGAGTAAGTGAGACAGAGAGTCTGAGTGAACGAACGAACGAACGAACGAAAATCTTTATTTTCAAAGGGTTTAGAATTGGGCACGCAGGCCCGTCTGACATTCTGCCCTTCTTCTCTAAGTGAGAGAGTGACTGAGTGTGTATGTCTGCTTGTCTGTATGTGTGACTGAGAGAATGCGATTTAGAGAGTGAAAGTGTGAGTGGGAGAGAGGGTGAGCGAGTGTGTGTAAGTGAGAGAGAGAGTGAGTTAGCGAGATATTGAGAGAGTGAATGTATGTGTCTGTGTGTGTGAGAGAGAGAGAAAGTGGGAGTGTGTGTGTGTGCGTTTCTGTGTGTGAGAGAGAGTGACAGCGAGAGAGAGAGAGAGAGTAAGAGAGAGAGAGAGAGAGAGAGAGAGAGAGAGAGAGAGAGAGAGAGAGAGAGAGAACGAGAGAGTTAGTGTGTGTGAAAGAGAGATGAAATGATATTCCATATTATTTCTGTATCCCATATCTCATATTATCATTTTTAGTGCCACTTGTTTTCTGACATGTACTGTTTATTCCATCATGTTTATGTCAATTTTAGGAATTAACTTACTGATTCACATCACTATTAATTTTACGTTCATCATCATCAAGTGCCCTGCCAGCTGGCGTAGGCGTTATGGCTCTCCACAGATCTCGGTCTTTGGTTTTCTGGATCAACTCTGCTGCTGATATTCCTCCGCTGCCACCGTCTCAATTCATCCAGCATCATTTCTCTTGGTCTGCCTCTGCCTCTCTTCCCCTCGATCTTTCCAGTTGTCACGATGTTCTCCAATGCCTCTCTTCTCATCACAGTGACCAAAGAAAGCTGTTTGTCTCTTTCTTATTGTTGTATATAGTGTTCTAGTTTCATTAGCCTGTTTCAGGCAGTCGTCGTTAGTTACTCTGGCAGTCCAAGGAATTCACAACATTCGTCTCAGGAACCACATCTCTGTTGCTTCTAATTTCTTCTTAATTTGTTCATTTACATTCCAAGATTCACTGCCATACAGCAAAACAGGTTCTACATAGCATTTCAGCACTCTCTTTCTTACACTCAGTGATAGTGACCTATTGCATAAGATACTCTTCATTTTCTGAAATGCTGGCCTTTGCCTGCCCTATTCTGCTCTTAATCTCTGTTGTACATCTTCCATCTGATGTTATAAATGTCCCTAGGTATCTAAAATTATCCACTTGGTTAAGAATTTTTCCTTCTATTTCTATGTCACATTTTGGTGTCACCATTTTCTTTGATATCACCATTGTTACTGTTTTCTTGATATTCAAGGAGAGTCCTTTCCTTGCACTCTCTGTTACTACAATGTCCAACAATTGTTGTAGGTCTGTTGATTTATCTGCCACCAATACTGTGTCATCTGCATAGCGTATATATTTATATTATAACCTCCAACTAGTATTCCTGGCATCTCTTTGATCTCTCTCATTATTACTTCGCTATATAGAGAGAAGAGATCTGGTGACAAGACACATCCCTGTCGTACTCCTAGCTTTATGTGTTCGTAACTACCCTCTTTATTTCCAATTTTAATTGCTGCTACTTGGTTCCAGTAAAAATTATTTATTATTCTTAAATCTTTCCTATCAAGGTTGATATCTTCCAACATTTTAACCAGCTCATCATGTTTTACTTTGTCAAATGCCTTAGTATAATCTATGAAGCATAAATATATGTTCAAAACAATGTTTTCCCGTAGTGAATTTGAATAACGAAGACACAAACAATAGATTGCACGATTTATTGCCTGGCATATTTCGCTGCATCTCGTCAGGTACATACTGCAGAAATCACACAACTTACGTGAAATTAACTAGATAAATCCTTCAAGTTGAAATATACACAATTTCACACAGTAATGTCGATTGTCTACCACGGTAATTTTAAGCTGACTAACATGTCTTTCTGTTTACACAATTCTGGCTTGCGTTGATAGATCATAATTGCTTCTGCAAATTGTAACAAGCGAGTATTCTGTGTTCTATACAACACGCGAAATGCAGTGTCTCTGGACACAACATGGCCACTGGCGACAATGTGCCTGCCGATTGAAGACGCCGGGAGCTTCCGGTGTGTCGGCTCCTCGCGGCTAGCATCTCCTGTGTGTTGTATCTTGTTGCCCCATTGAGGTATGTGTTCTGACACCCGTTTGTTAAGCTGTCTCTCCGTTCGACCAATGTAAACGGCCTGGCATCTGCATGTGAATTGGTAAATACAATTGTTTGTGGCGTACAGAGGAACAGGCTCTTTGACTGTTGGTGTAGGAATGGGTACGGTTTTACATCTAATGACTGGAGTTGCCGCACAGAATGTTCGACCTACTGCTGTAGTAAGCCGGTCTTGTAGACGTTGCATTACGTCATCCCCTCGAAAGGTTAGCTGGATGAATACCTTGAGTTTAGGGACTGTAGTTACGTCTGCTTTGGGTTTGGGCTGTTGGCAATGGCGCTTTATAAATCCTGTGGAGTACCCATTCAGGTTTAAGACATTCTTCAGAGTTTCAAATTCCTCTGTCAGTGTGTCCTGGGTGCATATCTTTCTAGCACGATCAAACAAGGTCCGTACTAAGCCCCGTTTGTACTGGACAGGTGTGAAGCTCTGAAAATTTAGGTATTGGCCAGTCCATGTTTCTTTGCGATACACCGATCTTTGAATTGTGCCGTCTGCTCTACGTCTCATTAGAATATCTAGGAACGGTAACGCTTCGTTGTGTTCGTGTTCCATAGATAGAGAGATGTTTTTATGCGTCTTGTTCATTGTGGCCTGAAACGATGTTGCTTGTAGCTCGTCTGTGGTGATAATTAGTATATCGTCCACATAACGCCGGTAAAAGGCCAAGGTGTTGATGTCTGAGGATCTCTTTTCTTCTAAGTGTGCCATGAAGATGTCCGCTAGAATAGGACCAAGAGGACTCCCCATGGCCACTCCGTCAATTTGGCGGTATGACTTAGTTAAAAAATTGAATTGGATGTTGGCGGTACATAGTAGTAGTAGCCTCTCCAGAATAGGTGTTGCTATGCCTAATTTTAGTTGTTTGTCTTCAATGCGTTCCCTTATTATTTTCACTGTCTCCTCTAATGGAACGTTAGTGAATAGGGAGGCTATATCCATGGATGCCATGTGTTTGTTATTTATGTCCATAGTATCCAATAATTCCACCAGTTGGAATGTATCTCTGAGTATTTTTGGATCGAAGGACTGTCGTACTGGCTTTAACATTTCGGCTAACCATCTCGCCATTCGGTGTTGTGCAGAGTTAACCATGGACAGGATAGGATCTTAGCGGGATGCCGGGCTTGTGAAGTTTGGGTAGACCGTACATCTGAGGAGTGTGCGAGCCACGTGGTGTGAGCGTTTTTTGCATTGGCCTCACTGATGAGTCCCGCATTCACAAGTGACTGGATCTCTTTCCTCATTATAGCATCCAGGTCATCCGACTTGTTTACTTTTTGATCTATCCTGAATTTGGATTCATCTGACAATACTACATCCATTTTTCTCTGGTAATCTGACATGTCCATCAGTACTGTACCGCTCCCTTTGTCAGGTTTCAGTATGACGAGGGTTTTGTTAGCCTTTAACGCTTTTAAGGCAGTAAGGTGTTCGTTGGTCAGCGGACACGTCTGTTTAGAGGGTGTTGTGCGATACTTGGTGTTCTAAATCTACCAGTTTGGCCTTCAGCCACCCGACCGACTCAGCAGAGGTAGGTGATAACTTGGAGACTTGATCAAACAACATTTCAAACTGTGCTTGCGACTCAACACGGTTGATGTGTTCATCGTTTCAGGCCACAATGAACAAGACGCATAAAAACATCTCTCTATCTATGGAACACGAACACGACGAAGCGTTACCGTTCCTAGATATTCTAATGAGACGTAGAGCAGACGGCACAATTCAAAGATCGGTGTATCGCAAAGAAACATAGACTGGCCAATACCTAAATTTTCAGAGCTTCACACCTGTCCAGTACAAACGGGGCTTAGTACGGACCTTGTTTGATCGTGCTAGAAAGATATGCACCCAGGACACACTGACACAGGAATTTGAAACTCTGAAGAATGTCTTAAACCTGAATGGGTACTCCACAGGATTTATAAAGCGCCATTGCCAACAGCCCAAACCCAAAGCAGACGTAACTACAGTCCCTAAACTCAAGGTATTCATCCAGCTAACCTTTCGAGGGGATGACGTAATGCAATGTCTACAAGACCGGCTTACTACAGCAGTAGGTCGAACATTCTGTGCGGCAACTCCAGTCATTAGATGTAAAACCGTACCCATTCCTACACCAACAGTCAAAGAGCCTGTTCCTCTGTACGCCACAAACAATTGTATTTACCAATTCACATGTAGATGCCAGGCCGTTTACATTGGTCGAACGGAGAGACAGCTTAACAAACGGGTGTCAGAACACATACCTCAATGGGTCAACAAGATACAACACACAGGAGATGCTAGCCGCGAGGAGCCGACACACCGGAAGCTCCCGGCGTCTTCAATCGGCAGGCACATTGTCGCCAGTGGCCATGTTGTGTCCAGAGACACTGCATTTCGCGTGTTGTTTAGAACACAGAATACTCGCTTGTTAAAATTTGCAGAAGCAATTATGATCTATCAACGCAAGCCAGAATTGTGTAAACAGAAAGACATGTTAGTCAGCTTAAAATTACCGTGGTAGATAAGTGACATTACTGTGCGAAATTGTGTATATTTCAACTTGAAGGATTTATCTAGTTAATTTCACGTAAGTTGTGTGATTTCTGCAGTATGTACCTGACGAGATGCAGCGAAATATGCCAGGCAATAAATCGTGTAATCTATTGTTTGTGTCTTCGTTATATAAATATATGTCTTTCTGTTTCTCTATTTACCTTTCTATATGTGTCCGTAATGTATATATTGCATTTTTTGTGCCCTTTCCCTCCACAAATCCATACTGTTCTTCACTAATTTCCATTTTTATTTTCATTCTGGTTCTTCTCATTATGATTCTGAGCAGAAGCTTGGTGATATGGTTTATGAGGTTAATTGTACGAAAATCTTCGCATTCAATTGCTCCTGGTCTTTTTGGTATAGCTATAAATACAGATTTCAGCATATCACTGGGTAAATATCCACTGCTGTAAATATCATTTAACATTTTGGTTAATATATTTACTCCAAATTCTCCCAATACTTCTAATTCTTCGTTAGCGACTTCTTCTTTTAGAATAGGTGGACCTTCTAAGTTACTTTCTTCTGTTAATTCTTCCCTTTCCCCATCATATAATTCTCTTGTGTACTCATTCCACCTCTTCATTATATCACCTTCCTCCAATAATATCTTTCCTGTTTTTGATTTCAAACACCCTGTATTTATTCTTATTTTTCTTCCCGTAAGCTCACTGATTTGTCTGTGCATATTTTTGGTATCTTTAATGGCATATAATTCAATTTTTTTGCAGTGCTCATTTAACCAACTTTCTTTTGCCTTCCAACATTTATCTTTTATTTCTTTATTTATCTTAGCGTATTCTTGTTTGTCATTTTTACTCTGTTTTCTTTTGTCCATCAGCATTAAGATGTCTTCATTCATGCATTTTTTCTTAGCGATTTGACTTCTCTCCGGTAATATTTCTTTGCTAGTTTAATGAATGGAACCCCTTAACATTTCCCATTGTTCATTTATACTCTGTATGTTAGCTATTGCATTGTTCCTATTTTTCACAGTCACTATGTATTGTTCTTGAATTTCTTTATCTACTTTCAGAACCTCTTTGTTAAGTCTCATGTTCCTAATTATTTTTCCCTCTCTTTAATCTTACTTTTATTTGTCCACATAGTGGTACATGATCACTATTACAGTCGGTGCCAGGCATTGTTTTTACATTAATTAGAGCATTTCTAAATCTTTTATTAATTAGTATGTAGTCAATTTGGTTGCGTATTTTCTTATCAGGGCTTTTCCATGTGTATAGTCGTCTTTTATGGTGTTTAAACCATGTGTTTCCAATTATCATATCATTGATATTTGCCCATTCTATTAGCTTTTCCCCTCTTTCATTTCTTGTACCTAAACCAAAATTGCCCACTACATCCTCCATTTTCCCCTTTCCTACTTTTGCATTAAAATCTCCAAGTATTATTTTTATTTCCTGTGATCCAATTTGAGTCATCGCCATTTCTATTTCGTCGTAAAAGTGGTGTATTTCTTCATCACTACTGCTTGTTGTTGGTGCATATACTTGTATAATATTTATATCTATTGATTTGCCTTTGATTTTGACCAAAATAACTCTATCTGAAATACACCAGTATCCATTAAGTGACTTGGCTGTTTATTCGTCAAATATTATTCCCTACACCTTTTTCATGTGTATCCCCTCCAGAATAAATTATTGTGTGGTTGTCAGAAATAATTTTGCCCGATCCCTTCCATCTCATCTCACTAACGCTTAGTATATTCATATCCATTTCTCTTAGAACATTGTTCAACTTTCCTAGCTCATTTAATGTCCTAACATTCCATGTTCCTACTCTAAATTTATTTATTATATTTATGATTTTGCCATCAGAAGCTGGATGACGGTCTGGTGTCACCTGTGGGTCATGACTGTCCCTACCGGATTTTTACGTTACACAATATAAATGTTTAATTTTGTCTCCATTTTATTTTATTTTTTTACATTTTTGTGATAATTCTCAGGATAGTCTTCGGTGAATGTGTGTGCAAAGAGTGGGAGTTTGTTCATAGTAGTTTCAGTGATTATGTGAGTCATCATGTATGTGTCTAGAGATGAGGATGTTTGTGTGGGGAGATGTGTGTGTGTTTGTGGTGGAATGTTTGTGAGGGTTGGGGTGTAGGTGTGTGGGTGGGGATGTGTGTATGGGTTGGGGGTGAGTGTGGGTGGGGACATGATTTTGTTTGGGGGATGTGTGTGTGTTTGGGGGATGCTTGTGTGCGTGGGGGATATGTGGGTGAGTTGGGAGATTGTGTGGGTGATGGATGCGGGGGGGGGGGGGTGTGGGTTGGTGGGTGTTGATGTGAATGTATGTGTGGGTGAGGGATGTGCAGGTAAGAGATTGTGTTTGCGTAGGTGGATGTTGATGTGTACGTGTTGGTGGGTGGGGATGTGTGGGATTTTGCGTGTGTGTGGGTGTGTTGGGTGTGGGCAGGGTGTGTGATTGATGTGTGTGTATGTGTGGATTTGGGGATGTGTGTGGGGTATGTTTTTATGGGTGGATGATGTGCATAGCGTATATTATTCTTATGTCCCTAGCTATCTAAAATTATCAAATTGGTTAAGAATTTTTCCTTCTATTTCTATGTCACATTTTGGTGTCAGCATTTTCTTTTATATCACCATTGTTACTGTTTTCTTGATATTCAAGGAGAGTCCTTTCCTTGCACTCTCTGTTACTGTAGTGTCCAACAATTGTTGTAGGTCTGTTGATTTATCTGCCACCAATACTGTGTCATCTGCATAGCGTATATTATTTATATTATAACCTCCAACTAGTATTCATGGCTTCTCTTTGATCTCTCTCATTATTAAAGCTTAGGGCGATATTGTGTGGGTGGGGTGGGTGGTCGGGGAATGTATGTGTGGGTTGTGGGATGTGTGTGGATGGACGGGGGATAAGTCGGTAGGATGAGAGGTGTGTGTGTGTGGGGGGGGGGTGGGGGAATGATATGTGGGTGGGCGAGGGATGTGTGGGATATAGATGTGTGTTTGGGTGGGTGTTTGTGGGTGGAGATTGTGTTGTGGGTAGTGGGGTATTGTGTGGGGATGTGGTGGATGTGTGTGTGTGGGTTGGAAGATGGGTGGTCGATGTGTTTATGGGTGGTGGATTTGTGTGTTTTTGGGCTATATGTTTGTGTGGGGGTGTGGTTAGGAAGATGTGGAGGTGGGTGGGGGATGTGGGTTTCGGTGGTCGGGGAATGTATGTGTGGGTTGTGGTGGTGTTTGCGGGTATGAGATGTTTGGGTGGATAGGGGAATGGATGGGTGTGGGAAATGTGTGTGGGTGATGGATGTGTGTGGGTGGGGAATAGGTGTGTGGGGGAGCGATTTGTGTGTGGATGGGTGGGGAAG
>JACEFZ010025357.1:0-15000 GCA_014155875.1 Cepaea nemoralis
TTTTTTTTTTTTTTAAATATTTTAAGAAAAAAAATTTTTTTTTCAAAAATTTCCCTGTTCCCGACTGTTTATGTCTGTCGTCTGTCTATCTGTCTGCCGGGCCCCTGCCCGGCTTCACCCAGCCCCTGGTGGGGAGCATCTCTTTTAATTCATAAAGTAGTCATAAAGTTTCAAAAATTCATACAACAAAAAAAGAACTTAAAAGAATGTCCTTCCAACACCATCCATTTTTTTTAATGAAAGCCTTTTAATACCTGCATGACTACAGTAATTTCTTAAGAAAAAAAAGATGAGGTACAATGTTATGCATTGGCATTATTTTTAGAAAACTTTGAAAATCCCTTTACAGATTGTATCATTATTTTTAAAAATCATATGCCGGTACATAACTAGGGACAAAGAGTTTATAAATTTTTGAAAACGATGCCACAATAGATATAAGTTATACAGAAAAGTTATGCCCCTTGAAAAATTTTTCAGAGTTAGCTCCCTGAGATATATGAAATTATAATGAAAAAAAAAAAATGAAAAAACTGAGTGAGCAGGCGATTTCACACAAACAAAAATCACATTTGGCAGCGCGGGAAAGAAAGGAAGGGTGTAAAAAATTTTCATTCAACGGATGGGCCGTTCGCGAAAAAAAAGGACATAATACATACATAAATACATACAGACATACGACAGACGGAGACCCTTTAATTTTATATTAAGATAAAGAAAGGAGGGAGACAGACAGAGAAGAGAGAGAGAGAGAGAGAGAGAGAGAGAGAGAGAGAGAAAAGGGAGAGAGAGAGAGAGAGAGAGAGAGGGGGGTTTGGTATAGCACCTGCGATCGCAACATGGGGAGCGGAAGGGGAAGGTCCCCAAATATGGGGCTTCACTCTATGTTCCCTGTGAAATAGGTAGAAAGGTTAATTGTTATACCAATATTTTAGGGTCAAATTTCCCCAAAGCTTTTGTTATTGGGTTTTATAAGATCAGACCCCCGGTAATACACATGATGTGGGTAGGTACAGGAAGCAAGATTATTATACCGTGTGGTATGTGCGTACACAGGTTTTCTTTGCTGTGTGTAATGAATCCCATATGAAAAACTTGGGAAAGACGTATACCCGGGGATGCCAGGATAATGTATATACCGTGGGAGTATCAACCCGAGCTCTTCGTTTTGGCATTTAAAAAGATAAAGACACATAGGGTGTATGAGAGACAGCACGGATGATGGGAAAAATGGGATATAGGACCCCGCTTCTCTCGTTGCGTTAAACTCTTTTTAAGTGTAGTGGGCAAGAAATAAGTAATGATATCATAAACACACACGCGCGCACACACACAAACACACACGCACGCACCACACACGCATATATATATATATATATATATATATAATATTAAATTATATATATTAATATATATAATAATATATAATAAAATTTTGACCCCTGTTTCTGAGATAAGTAGAAACATATCTGTAAAATTTTTTTATTTTTTTTTTCAGCTCTCATTTGTTCATTTTTTTATTTTCTCATCTTAGTCGCGGGGGTTTCCCCCGGATATATGTTATGTTGTATGTATGTATTTGTTTGCTGATGAAGACTAGTCGCCGCAAAGTCTTATATGTTTCGTAATTCTATTTCTGTAAAGCTGCATTACATTATGTTATTTTTTATTTTTTTGCTTTTCCACAGCTTTATCGCAGTTCTACCAAATTTTATTCATCCTAGGATATGTATGCAACAATACCATTCTATGATATATACGATAACATGTGATGTATACAACAATACTATGATAGGATATGTATGATAACTTGTGACGTAGATAACAACACCATGATAGTGTCGCTGAATCACTGTGATTTTAACAATAAGAAAACAAAAAAACTCAAGGGGATAAAAGAAAAATTTGTCAGTCTTTTAGGTTCCTACCAGACAGAAAATTTTCGGCATGTGAATTTCCAAATCACAAATGAAAACGAGAAGACTTTGAGTTTGGGTTTAAAAAGAGGGAGATAAAATTTTTGTAGGTTGGGAAACCCTTGTGTGCCCTTGGGACCCCCTGGGGGTTTACATCAAAGGACGTCACGAGAACAATCCCCAAAACGTTTGGAAAAAAACTTGTTGCAGCGATTGTAAACAAGAGATTTGGCCTAGACGACGGTGTTTCGCTAGCTCTGTATGAATTTGGAAAACATCTACCGTGTTCGGGATTAATTAAATTTAATATACACGTGCCTGTCAAGGCAAAATGTAGATGTGATTCAGGAGTAAAGCAGTGTTACATAAGGTACTCCATAGATTGTATTTAGGTATAATTAATGTATGATAGACGTGATAGTTAGAGTTTAGGACTTCAACGTAGAGTGTTGCGTTGTGGTTAGGCAGTAAAAGAGTGTCGGCGACTGTAGGCAGCTGCATTGTAAAAAATAGCTAGGGTGATATGGTAATTGGCTCTGCTAGTTGAGAATAGGGTAGTGAGGTGATAATTAGCTCCTCTGCTCCATGACAGAGTTTAATTCGCTGATAAATATCTGAGCGAGGCCGTAGGCCTACACTCAGCCAGTAAGGTCAATGACTAGTGCTCTCACCAGGTGTGTTATTTCTCTAACAGGTTCCCCGCCAGTTACGAGGAAGCTCTACACTGGTTTTGATGAAGTTCTTACTCCTAGTAGGAAAAACACAAGAGGAACAGTCAATGTTTTAATAAGATGAATAACTCAGAGAAGAAAGTTTATACAATAGTGTTTATGCTGGGCCCATAATCCAGGAGGGTCCACCAGAACATGGCTCAGTTGAGCAAAACCATATAAACGATTCCTGTGTGATAGGGTTCACCTAGGATGGGTGATGTTCGTTTTTACACCACATAGCAAATGAACACTAGGGATTAAAAAGGAACACTAAACGTAGCATTCACATGGAGTTGTAGATTCCAGTGGAATATTACAAGGGACATTGTGGTTGTGATAATCTAGACAATAGATAGAATCAAGTGTGTTACCAATAACAGTGATACCTATTTTCACAGTACAGGGATTGGTACAATTAAGAACTATAGGGACTTATAGTATGCAGTGTGTAATCGATCCATGATCAGTGTTAAACTATAGATGGTATCTATTTCGGATGATCATGTATATGGATTACCAAGTAGCTAGCTACCAGAGAAAGTCAGCGACTGGCAGGAGAGACACATCGCTCGGTGAGGTCTTTATGTGCTGAGCTAACGTGCTGTGGTTGTAAACCTTTGATAGGATGATCTGACCTGGCTCCTAATCTGTTGGTTGATCTACACACATTATAGTATACGACACACATTCTTCGCATACACTTCTCACATACATTACACTTTTTTTTAAATAAATTAATTGTTATTAATTTTTAGAAGCTAGAGTGGTTGAGTATGTTGTGTTGGGAAGAATGAGAGGGGGCATGATCCAGTGATGAGAGAGAGAGAGAGAGAGAGAGAGAGAGAGAGAGAGAGAGAGAGAGAGAGAGAGAGAGAGAGAGAGAGAGAGAGAGAGAGAAAGAGGTGTCCATAAACTGAGGGAGTGTGGTGGACGGAATCTAGTGGATTCTCCAGGATAATGATAAGGGGTTAAAATATAATGTGGCTGTTGATTCCCCTCACTCCAGGGACGACACTAAAGGTAATCCACGACAGATAGGATATGTATGGTAACTTGTGACGTAGACAACAATACCATGATAGGATATGTATGACTTGTGACTAGACAACAATACCATGATAGGATATGTATGACTTGTGACAAGACAACAATACCATGATAGGATATGTATGACTTGTGACGTAGACAACAATACCATTAAAGGATATGTATGACTTGTGACGTAGACAACAATACCATGATAGGATATGTATGACTTGTGACGGAGACAACAATACCATGATAGGATATGTATGACTTGTGACGTAGACAACAATACCATGATAGGATATGTATGACTTGTGACGTAGACAACAATGTTGTTGTTGTTGTGATGTTGGATGAAGAATGACTTGCGCGATGACTTGGATTAAAGTGAGGAAGAGTTGCGCAATTCGTCGACCTCACTCTCTCGCCTGAGTCCATCTGAGTCAGTGGCAAGACAAGTCGAGACGGCTGGAGACGAATACAGGTGCAGTGGATGACCAGGGCGCTCTACGTGCCTTGCCGTGCTCATTACGTTCCACAACGCTTTGCAGGTAAACGCCGTCTTGCCCGTTGAATCAGGAATGATTTCTTCCGCGCAGTCTGCCGAATCCTGTCTTCACATGCTGGGTAGGCATACCCTAGTTTACCTCTTGGTTTGAAACCAAATCGGATACCCATGCTGGTTTAGCCAGCCTCTCACAGCTGTTGCCCGGGGGGTGGCCGCTGTTGCATGCTGACAGCTACTAGGAGCCACAGGCACGAGCTGGGTGTCAGGCTTGGACCAGTGGGGGATGAGTCCTGAAAGACATGAGAGTCATCCTTACCAAAGGTGCTACCAAAGCCTGACACCCCGTACCCCCCCCCCCCATAACCCCCCCCCCCCCAGCATGCTAGGCTATGTATGACTTATGACGTAGACAACAATACCATGATAGGATATGTATGACTTGTGACGTAGACAACAATACCATGATAGGATATGTATGACTTGTGACGTAGACAACAATAAATCACAGCAACCGTGTACTACTCGGGGTCTGATGACGACACGGATGTGGCAGCAACTTGGAGTAATATATGTCAAGCAACAGCTAGAACTAAGATATGTTAAGTAACAGCTATAAATAAGATATGTCAAGTAACAGCTATAAATAAGATATGTCAAGTAACAGCTAGGAGTAAGATATGTTAAGAATCAACTATAACTAAGATATGTCATGTAACTACTAAAACTAAGATATGTCATGTAACTACTATAACTAACATATATCAAGTAACATCTAGAACTAACATATGTCAAGTAACATCTAGAACTAAGATATGTCAAGTAACATCTAGAACTAAGATATGTCATGTAACAACTATAACTAAGATATGTCATGTAACAACTATAACTAAGATATGTCAAGTAACAGCTAGGAGTAAGAAATGTTAAGTAACGGCTAGGAGTAAGATATGTTAAGAATCAACTATAACTAAGATATGTCATGTAACTACTATAACTAACATATATCAAGTAACATCTAGAACTAAGATATGTCAAGTAAAATCTTGAACTAACATATGTCAAGTAACATCTAGAACTAAGATATGTCAAGTAACATCTAGAACTAAGATATGTCAAGTAACATCTAGAACTAAGATATGTCATGTAACAACTATAACTAAGATATGTCATGTAACAACTATAACTAAGATATGTCATGTAACTACTATAACTAAGATATGTCATGTAACAACTATAACTAAGATATGTCATGTAACTACTATAACTAAGATATGTCATGTAACTACTATAACTAAGAAATGTCAAGTAAAATCTGAACTAACATATGTCAAGTAACATCTAGAACTAAGATATGTCAAGTAACATCTAGAACTAAGATATGTCATGTAACTACTATAACTAAGATATGTCATGTAACTACTATAACTAAGATATGTCATGTAACTACTATAACTAAGATATGTCATGTAACTACTATAACTAAGATATGTCATGTAACTACTATAACTAAGAAATGTCAAGTAAAATCTTGAACTAACATATGTCAAGTAACATCTAGAACTAAGATATGTCAAGTAACATCTAGAACTAAGATATGTCAAGTAACATCTAGAACTAAGATATGTCATGTAACAACTATAACTAAGATATGTCATGTAACAACTATAACTAAGATATGTCATGTAACTACTATAACTAAGATATGTCATGTAACAACTATAACTAAGATATGTCATGTAACTACTATAACTAAGATATGTCATGTAACTACTATAACTAAGAAATGTCAAGTAAAATCTTGAACTAACATATGTCAAGTAACATCTAGAACTAAGATATGTCAAGTAACATCTAGAACTAAGATATGTCATGTAACTACTATAACTAAGATATGTCATGTAACTACTATAACTAAGATATGTCATGTAACTACTATAACTAAGATATGTCATGTAACTACTATAACTAAGATATGTCATGTAACTACTATAACTAAGAAATGTCAAGTAAAATCTTGAACTAACATATGTCAAGTAACATCTAGAACTAAGATATGTCAAGTAACATCTAGAACTAAGATATGTCATGTAACAACTATAACTAAGATATGTCATGTAACTACTATAACTAAGATATGTCATGTAAAATCTAGAACTAAGATATGTCATGTAACTACTATAACTAAGATATGTCATGTAACTACTATAACTAAGAAATGTCAAGTAAAATCTTGAACTAACATATGTCAAGTAACATCTAGAACTAAGATATGTCAAGTAACATCTAGAACTAAGATATGTCAAGTAACATCTAGAACTAAGATATGTCAAGTAACATCTAGAACTAAGATATGTCAAGTAACAACTATAACTAACATATGTCATGTAACTACTATAACTAACATATGTCATGTAACAACTATAACTAAGATATGTCATGTAACTACTATAACTAAGATATGTCATGTAACTACTATAACTAAGAAATGTCAAGTAAAATCTTGAACTAACATATGTCAAGTAACATCTAGAACTAAGATATGTCAAGTAACATCTAGAACTAAGATATGTCAAGTAACATCTAGAACTAAGATATGTCAAGTAACATCTAGAACTAAGATATGTCAAGTAACAACTATAACTAACATATGTCATGTAACTACTATAACTAACATATGTCATGTAACAACTATAACTAAGATATGTCATGTAACAACTATAACTAAGATATGTCATGTAACAACTATAACTAAGATATGTCATGTAACTACTATAACTAAGAAATGTCAAGTAAAATCTTGAACTAACATATGTCAAGAAACAACTAAAACTAGACAAACGTCCCCAGCATTCACAAGATGTCCAGATAACCTGGTGATACTTCTAATATCTCTACGTTAAGAAGAGATGGCGCTGGGTAAATTCTCCCCCGGGCGCGGTCAGCCTCCGGGCATGAATATTTGATGGGAGCAAAATTTGAGTTCTCTTTATGAGTGTCTCTGGAACTGTCTTCCCGCGACTGACTGGATTCCACCGATGGAAGCCGGCGCCTGGGGGTTTGGGCGGCATCTGAAACACCTAGGTAACTACTTGGCCTCTATAATTATATTCCTGCCTTCTACATTTTACTTTTGTTGCCGCCCCTGGTGGGGTTTTACTCTAGTTTTACTGGACCCCGTTCCCACAGACGGTCCCAGTCAGTGATAATTGCATTGGGTGACTCTTGAATTAGTAATGGCGGATTCCAGGAAGTAAGCGCGCTAATAACGGCTGCTTGTCTCCAGCATGGCTGTCTTAATGAAGACGCGCTGACGACGTGGCAGATGTGACAGACCTGGTAGATGTGACAGACCTGGTAGATGTGAGAGACCTGGTAGATGTGACAGACCTGGCAGATGTGACAGAAATGGTAGATGTGACAGATCTGATATATGTGACAGACCTGGTAGATGTGACAGACCTAGTAGATGTGACAGACCTGGTAGATGTGACAGACCTTGTAGGTGTAACAGACCTGGTAGATGAGCAGAACTGTGGCCTGGAATCTGCCTACTGGTTTACTTGGTATCTCTGTAAATTCCCATCAGTGACAATGGACACATTGTGTTCCAGCAGCTGTTAGGTGACCCCGCAATGCCCTAATTTAAACTTAACCATGCGTCCCAGTTTTCTTAATAAACTATATTCCCATGGCTCCTAGGAGCGATGGGGTTAAGGACGCAATTCCTAATCCCGTATACCGCGTTCAAAACACAATTGCAAGCGATTTGGCAGCAGACAGCCTTGTGTTGATTTTCATAAAATGGTATAGGTGCCGGCCGTTTAGAAAGCAATGGCAAACTACGTAACGTAAACTTGCCAATGGGACATAGGTCCTCAATCAATCACGCTATGTAGTCTCATCTGTTGATATCTGGGACATAGGTCCTCAATCAGTCACGCTATGTAGTCTCATCTGTTGATATTTGGGACATAGGTCCTCAATCAATCAAGCTATTTAGTCCCATCTGTTGATATCTGGGACATAGGTCCTCAATCAATCAAGCTATGTAGTCTCATCTGTTGATATCTGGGACATAGGTCCTCAATCAATCAAGCTATTTAGTCCCATCTGTTGATATCTGGGACATAGGTCCTCAATCAGTCACGCTATGTAGTCCCATCTGTTGATATCTGGGACATAGGTCCTCAATCAGTCACGCTATTTAGTCCCATCTGTTGATATCTGGGACATAGGTCCTCAATCAATCACGCTATTTAGTCCCATAGTTGATATCTGGGACATAGGTCCTCAATCAATCACGCTATTTAGTCCCATCTGTCGATATCTGGGACATAGGTCCTCAATCAATCACGCTATTTAGTCCCATCTGTTGATATCTGGGACATAGGTCCTCAATCAATCACGCTATGTAGTCCCATAGTTTATATCTGGGACATAGGTCCTCAATCAATCACACTATGTAGTCCCATCTGTTGATATCTGGGACATAGGTCCTCAATCAATCACGCTATGTAGTCCCATCTGTTGATATCTGGGACATAGGTCCTCAATCAGTCACGCTATGTAGTCCCATCTGTTGATATCTGGGACATAGGTCCTCAATCAGTCACGCTATGTAGTCCCATCTGTTGATATATGGGACATAGGTCCTCAATCAGTCACGCTATGTAGTCCCATCTGTTGATATCTCCCGGAAATCCATGGATGTACGTCCTGTATTATTCCCCTGTCTCTGATTCCCTGTTTTTGTTCCCTCTATTACCTGTATTATTCCCCTGTCTCTGACTCTCTGTTTTTGTCTCCATCTATTTCCTGTATTATTCCCATGTCTCTGATTCTCTGTTTTTGTCTCCTCTATTTCCTGTATTATTCCCCTGTCTCTGACTCACTGTTTTTGTCACCCTCTATTTCCTGTCTCTGACTCTCTGTTTTTGTCTCCCTATATTTCCTGTATTATTCCCCTGTCTCTGACTCTCTGTTTTAGTCTCCCTCTATTTACGGTCTCTGACTCTCTGTTTTTGTCTCCCTCTATTTCCTGTATTATTCCCCTGTCTCTGACTCTCTGTTTTTGTCTCCGACTATTTCCTGTCTCTAACTCTCTGTTTTTATCTCCCTCTATTTCCTGCATTATTCTCCTGTCTCTGACTCTCTGTTTTTGTCTCCCTGTATTTCCTGTATTATTCCCCTGTTTCTGACTCTCTGTTTTTTCCCCTCTATTTCCTGTATTATTCCCATCTCTGACTCTCTGTTTTAGTCTCCCTCTATTTCCTGTCTCTGACTCTCTGTTTATGTCTCCCTCTATTTCCTGTAATATTCCCTTGCCTCTGACTCTCTGTGTTAGTCTCCCTCTATTTCCTGTCTCTGACTCTCTGTTTTTGTCTCCGACTATTTCCTGTCTCTGACTCTCTGTTTTTGTCTCCCTCTATTTCCTGTATTATTCCCCTGTCTCTGACTCTCTGTTTTTGGTTCCCTCTATTTCCTGTATTATTCCCCTGTCTCTGACTCTCTGATGTCTCTCTCAATTTCCTGTATTAATCCCCTGTCTCTGACTCTGTTTTTGTCTCCGACTATTTCCTGTCTCTGACTCTCTGTTTTTATCTCCCTCTATTTCCTGCATTATTCTCCTGTCTCTGACTCTCTGTTTTTGTCTCCCTGTATTTCCTGTATTATTCCCCTGTCTCTGACTCTCTGTTTTTTTTTCCCTCTATGTCCTGTATTATTCCCATCTCTGACTCTCTGTTTTAGTCTCCCTCTATTTCCTGTCTCTGACTCTCTGTTTATGTCTCCCTCTATTTCCTGTATTATTCCCTTGTCTCTGACTCTCTATGTAAGACTTGCAAAAGGCCAGAAAGGCTAACATGCCACAGGTTGAGTTGGCGAACCTGAAGATTGAGGTCGTTAGGACGACGACTTTATTCAAATCCTGCGCCAAACAGGCCAAGGCCGACAAATGGGACGAGTTCTGCAGGAAGGTGTGCTCCGAGCAATCTCTTACGACATTCTGGCGCCTCCACAAGAGCATGAACGGTGCTGCACAACGTAGGGGTATTCCAGACTTTCAAGGCACAGACCTCAGCATGGAAAAAAGTCGGATGCAGGTTAAGGTAAGGCCCTTCTTGCACGCTACATAGAGCAGACTGGCCAGAATGACGAGCCCGCCAGACAGAGGACCACAACGACACTCTCAGTTGTGCGAGGAGGTCGGGACAGACGAAGAATGGATAATCACAGCTGAGATAATGCGTGCGATGCTCAAGAAAATCACCTAACACCGCCCCAGGCCCAGACGGCATCCGATATGGTGACCTACTGGTGATATCAGATGATGACATGGAAGAACTGGCCAGAGAATTCAACACCAGTATCCAGAGGGGTCAGGTCAAAGAAGAATGGCTACACAGCTACTTGCTGCCGCTGCCAAAACTGAACAAAGACCATTCCAAGATAAGCGGCTACAGAATCATTACGATGCAGAACACTGCTGGCAAGTAACTGGAGAAAATTGCTTGTGGCTTGAAACAACACAGCTGCTTCCCGCCCACACTTGGAGGATACAAACGCAACAAAGAATCATGGCTGAATGCGGCGGTCTTTGCTCAAGATGTTTACGAAGGATTTCAGGTCGGAGAAGAGACATGTGCGGCCGCCATAGACTTAGAGGACGCATATAACTAGAGTATCTTTCGAGCACTTGATGCAAATCCTCCTCAGACTGAAAGTGCACCCTCACCTTGTACGATGGATAGCTGCAGTTCTGCTCCAAAGGAAGGTGGTGCTAAGATGCGGGAGTTGGTCTTCTGAGCCGATAACGATATGTCCAGGATTGCCGCAGGGTTCACCACTGTCACCAGTACTATTCAACGTGCATACGGTGCCGATCACTGAACAACAGTTGGATGGGAGGGGTAGGACTCTATCATTCGTTGACGACATCCTCGTGTATCGACAGGGTCGAGATAGACAGGCGGTTGCCAACTATATGCAGGGCGAACTAGATCGAATTTCCTCATGGTGTGCTGATTGCCGTTGCCCTTGTCAACCCTGCAAAGGCAACGGTTACATGGTTCTCGCTAAACAACCATATTGTGAAAACAGACCTGCCGGCAGTAAGAATGGATGGAGTAGAACCCAGTCAATGACATATCTTGGCGTGAGGCTTGATCGTAGCCTGTCATTCAGAGATCATGTCGATTATGTCATAACGAAGGCTCGAAAAGGTTTGGCAGCAATGAGAGTCATGGCGACTGCCAATATCGAGCAAAGACTGCTATTACTTCTGTTCCAAGGACTTGTGCTTTCACGCATCGAGTATGCCCTGGCCATCCTCACTGTCAGCCCTACACAGATTGGAAGACTTGAAAAGGTACAAAACGAAGCCATGCGCATCATTTTGGGCTGCACGAGAGACACCAGCTGTGTAGCAATGAGATACCTCCTTGACTTCCCGACAATGGAACACAGGATCAAGATCTGGAGAGCTCGTGCATACTTAAAAATAAGTGCAGATGAGCAGCACCCTCTGCATGACGCTGTATTCAGAGAAAAGGGTGACAGGCTAAAGAGGGGCAAATCATGGATGGGTCGGGCGGAAGATGTCGTCGGACAGGTCTGCAGTCTTACCAGTATCAACCCCGGCAAGGAATGGGTGCCGGTGCCTCCAGCTTTTAAGTGTACCTTCTCCTGCATTATCACACTCGACAGACGGTGCAGAGAGCAGAACCCTGCCGCTGTCAATGCAGAGGTTAACGCGCTCATCTATGATCACTCAGATAGCCCCGAAGTGCTCATCTATACAGATGGATCTGTTGTAAAGCAGCAGAGAAGTGCGTGGGCATTTACAGCCCGTTCAGCGGGCCGAACCGTTCAAGAATCCAGTGGTGCCCACTCTATGACCACGAGCAGCATGACGATGGAGGTGATGGCAGTTACACAGGCTTTCATATGGCTGGAATCACAGCATTATACCAACGTGTGTGTACTAAGTGATTCAATGAGCATGATTCAGAAGGTCGAAGCTGGATCTGTACGTAGACAGTGGACTGAGTCGCTGCGGAAGTCTGTTGTCCGCAAAGTCACCTTCATCTTCGTCCCGGGACATGCGGGAGTCGAGGGAAATGAACGAGCTGATAAATTGGCTGGCTCTGCACCCCCTGTAGATGGCCAGCCCATGGATCGTGCCGATGTTATTAACGCCCTTAAAGATATGGCGAGAACAGAGGATTTTGACGCCAGTGATTCCACATCGCTTTCCAGGATGAAAGACCTGGGAGTAAGAATCGGCACAGCCAGACGCGAGAGGTACATCGGGAAAACAAAGCGCCTCGTCAACCAACACAGAACTGGCACTATTAGCCACCGGACGCTGATGCATATGCTGGGGGGAGGATCTGAGCACCTATGGACATGTCCGGAGTGCAACGAAGATACCCCAACTGATAACTAACTAACTAACTAACTAACTAATCTCTGTGTTAGTCTCCCTCTATTTCTTGTCTCTGACTCTCTGTTTTTGTCTCCGACTATTTCCTGTCTCTGACTCTGTTTTTGTCTCCCTCTATTTCCTGTATTATTCCCCTGTCTCTGACTCTGTTTATGTCTACCTCAATTTCCTGTATTATTCACCTGTCTCTGACTCTCTGTTTTTGTCTCCGACTATTTCCTGTCTCTGACTCTCTGTTTTTGTCTCCCTGTATTTCCTGTATTATTCCCCTGTCTCTGACTCTCTGTTTTTGGTTCCCTCTATTTCCTGTATTATTCCCCTGTCTCTGACTCTCTGATTATGTCTCCCTCTATTTCCTGTATTATTCTCCTGTCTCTGACTCTCTGTTTTTGTCTCCCTCTATTTCCTGTATTATTCAACTGTCTCTGACTCTCTGTTTTTGTCGTCCTCTATTTCTTGTGCCTTGTTTGGTTCCAGCGAACACAGTCTCAGTTGCAACTACAACTAGATGTTCTCACTGTGTCCTATCACTGCCAGGTGTTCTCACTGTGTGTCCAACCCAGTGCCTGCATCTTAGCCTCAGCTCCTGGTTCCCTGGAGCCTGTCAAGTCCTCCCCCCCCCCCCCCCCCCCGAACCTCTGCATGAGTGATTCTATCACAATATTGTAGTCCTTCTATTCTGTGAACCTTCGCATGAGAGATTTTATCACAATATTGTAGTCCTTCTATTCTGTGAACCTCCGCATGAGTGATTCTATCACAATATTCCATCCATCATGTGCCATGCTGATAAGCGTGGGCGGTCATGTTCTGCCATCTCACTCGATCACCAGAGTTGTGGATCAGTTCCGTGTTCCTGTCTCGACCGTGCCATGCGGCCAAGCCACCCAGGTATTTACTTCTCGGTCTTCCCCTTGGTCTGTTCCCTTCGATCTTGCCAGTTGTCACCAAGTTCTCCAATTCATTTCTTCTCATAACATGTCCAAAACACTTCGACTGTCTACGCCTAATGTCTCTAATCAGTTTACGATCTTGATTTGTTTCTTGAAGAACTTGTTCATTGGTTTTTCTGTCTGCCTGTGGTATTCTTTGCATTTTCCTCATAAACCACATTTCCACAGCCATCAGATGTTTCTCAGCTTGACTGCTCATTGTCCACGCTTCACATCCATACAAAAGTATAGGTTCTATGTAGCACTTCAACACTCTTTTTCTCGTTTCAATTGATATCTTTTTATTGGTCAGTATGTTTTCCATCTTGCAAAAGGCTACCTTCGCAATGGAATTCTTGTTCTATTCTCTTTAAGGCATCTCCCATCAGATGTTATGACTGTGCCGAGATAACTGTATCGTTCACTTGCTTAAGAATATTCAGTTCTAACCCTAGTTGTTCACTGTGTGCAACAACCGCATCTACTAAATGTTACAGGTCCTGTTCATTGTCTGCAATCAAGACTGTATCATCTGCATATCTAATGTTACTGATGTATCGTCCTCTAATGTTAATTCCATCCATATCTTCTATATTTCTGAAAATATTTTCACTGTACAGGGAAAAAAATCTGGAGACATTACACATCCCTGTCTCACTTCTCTTTCAATAGGCTGATATTAACCTATATTGTTATCAATTCTGATGGCAGCTTGTTGTTTCCAATATATGTTTTTTACAAGTCTAAGGTCTTTTCCATCAATTTGTAGATGTTCAAGCATCCTTATCATGTCGACATGTCTCACTTTGATTATTTGGTTGTTTCGGGATTTGAAATTTAAATATTGAGCATTGCTCACTGGATTTTAGGAAGGCCTGGTGTTCCTTGCCAGTGAGAAGTCCTGATCGTTCGGGTCCCATCGATTGACGGACGTTAGTCGCGGCGATTGGGCAATCTTGAGCATAGCCTACGATGGGTAACGTTGTAATATTCTGTTGTGATAATTTGGCGTGTCCAGTGTGTGCCGCGTGGTTATACACCCGCTTCACACGCGTGATCCGGGGCTTGTTTCCGGATCCGGTCAGGGATATGCACTACTGACGAGCTTAAACGAGAGCGAAACTCGAGTATAGTGCTTCCATATTGACGTGGATAGGCCTTAGGTTCATACCAGAATACGATCAGCGTTGCCAGTAGTGGGTTGTGCTCAATATTTAAATTTCATATCCCGAAACAACCAAATAATCAATTTGATTATTGCTCACTGGATTTTAGGAGGCCTGGTGTTCCTTGCCAGTGAGAAGTCCTGATCGTTCGGGTCCCATCGATTGACGGACGTTAGTCGCGGCGATTGGGCAATCTTGAGCATAGCCTACGATGGGTAACGTTGTGATATTCTGTTGTGATAATTTGGCGTGTCCAGTGTGTGCCGCGTGATTACACACCCGCTTCACACGCTAGT
>JACEFZ010025357.1:20000-115000 GCA_014155875.1 Cepaea nemoralis
CCTTCCGACTGACATAGTGGTGTTGCTGTAGAGACCTTCCGACTGACAGAGTGGTGTTGGTGTAGAGACCTTCCGACTGACAGAGTGGTGTTGGTGTAGAGACCTTCCACCTGACAGAGTGACGTTGGTGCAGAGACCTTCCACCTGACAGAGTGACGTTGGTGCAGAGACCTTCCGCCTGCTCCGCTATCTTTGGTGGAGATACCTTCCGCCTGTCCCGCTATCTTTGGTGGAGATACCTTCCGCCTGTCCCGCTATCTTTGGTGGAGATACCTTCCGCCTGTCCCGCTATCTTTGGTGGAGATACCTTCCGCCTGTCCCGCTATCTTTGGTGGAGATACCTTCCGCCTGTCCCGCTATCTTTGGTGGAGATACCTTCCGCCTGTCCCGCTATCTTTGGTGGAGATACCTTCCGCCTGCTCCGCTATCTTTGGTGGAGATACCTTCCGCCTGCTCCGCTATCTTTGGTGGAGATACCTTCCGCCTGTCCCGCTATCGGTGGTGTAGAAACCTTTCGCCTGACAGAGTGATGTTGGTGTAGAGATCTTTCGCCTGACAGAGTGATGTTGGTGTAGAGATCTTTCGCCTGACAGAGTGATGTTGGTGTAGAAACCTTGCCCATGCCCCGCTATCGTTGGTGTAGAGACCTTTCGCCTGACAGAGTGGCATTTGTGTAGAGACCTTCCGCCTGACAGAGTGGCATTTCTGTAGATACCTTCCGCCTGACAGAGTAACGTTGGTGTAGAGACCTTCCGCCCGACAGAGTAACGTTGGTGTAGAGACCTTTCGCCTGACATAGTGGCATTTGTGTAGAGACCTTCCGCTTGACAGAGTGGCATTTGTGTAGAGACCTTCCGCCTGACAGAGTAACGTTGGTGTAGAGACCTTCAGTTTGACAGAGTGGCATTTGTGTACAGACCTTCCACTTGAAAGAGTGGCATTTGTGAAGAGATCTTCCGCCTGACAGAGTAACGTTGGTGTAGAGACCTTCCGCTTGACAGAGCGACATTGGTGTAGAGACCTTCCACCTGCCCTGCAGTCGTTTGTGTAGAGACGTTCTGCCTGACAGAGTGGCGTTGGTGTAGAGATCTTCCGCCTGCCTCGCTATCGTTGGTGTAGAGACCTTCCGCCTGACAGAGTGATGTTGGTGTAGAGACCTTGCACCACTCCTCTAGTCAGCAGTCCTGTACGTTTTCTTCGAACTGCATCATGAAGCCTCGATAGAACTTCACAGTACGATTCAGAATTCACATTGTCACCTTTCTTCTTGAAATTGGTTAAAAGCACTCCTTGACAATCCCAGAACATTGTCAGCGGAACCTTCCCTGCTGATGGCGTTACCTTGAATTTCTGGACACAAGGCGAAGAAGGATGTTTCCACTGCACTGAAGTACGCTTTTATTCGAGCTGGTAGTGATGCACCCATAATTCGTCCCCAGTAATAATCCTGTTCAGCATGTCTTCTCCTTCATCCTCGTATCGACAGAGATAATGCAAGGACAGGCCAGATCGGTTCATTTTGTGTTCCTCCTTCAATTGTCTCGGTACCCACCTTGAGCACATTTTCTTAGATTTCAATCGATCATGCATTATGCTGTATGCTGAATTGAACTGAATTGAATTGAACTGAATTGATCTTTTTTTTTCTTCAAAGGGTAACAAATTGGGCGCGTAGGCCCGTCTTACATTCGGCCCTTCCAATCACTCATCTTTCGTTCATCAACAGTGCATGATGCATTCACATAGGAAAAAAAAACATTGTCAAATGAATGTTGTAAGCATAAACAATGCATATTCTCATGTTATGTGACACATCCCCCTCCCACACACACATCCCGCACCAACCCACACACACATCCCTCACCTACTCACACATCACCCACCCATACCCACACATCCCCCACCCACCACACATCCCCCACTCACCACACATCCCCCACTCATCCCTCCACCCACTCACAGATCCCGCCACCAACCCAGACATCTCGCACCCACCCACACACACATCCCTCACCCACCCACACGCATCTTTCCACCCACTCACACATACCCCAATCCACTCAAGCTCACCCACACACACATGCTCCACCCACCCACACACCCTCCAACCACACACACATACCCCTCACACACGCACATCCCGCACCAACACACACATATCCCTCACCCACTCACACATCAACCACCCATACCCACACATCTTTCCATCCACATACACATTTCCCCACCGACCCACGCATTTCACAACCGCCCACACCACACCCCAACAACCACACACACATCCCTCACCGACACACATCCCCCACCAACACACACATCTCCCACGCAAACACACATCCCCCACACACATCTCCCACCTACCAACACCCACATATCCCCCACCCGCCAACACCCACACATCCCACTACCCACCAACACCCATGCAAACACTAACCCAAACACACATCCTCCTCCCACACATCCCTCACCCGACCCACACATCCCTCACCCACCCACACGCCCCATCCATACTCACATCCCTCCCCCCACCAACCCACTCATCCTCCGCACCCACCTACACATCCCCCACAAAGCTGAACCATGTGAGCACCCTATTGCAGATACTACAGAGTCTGTCATTACTCGTCTGTCACCTCTAATCATCTCCTCCACCCGCTGCACGGATGCTTCTGTTGCAATCTCAACAGGACGACCAGATCGG
Organism: Cepaea nemoralis; assembly: GCA_014155875.1. NCBI lineage: Eukaryota > Metazoa > Mollusca > Gastropoda > Stylommatophora > Helicidae > Cepaea > Cepaea nemoralis. The sequence continues at coordinate 22,702 of JACEFZ010025357.1, forward strand.
ATTTCATCAAGAATTTTAGAGTATCCTTGAGAAAATGTTTCTACCCAGCTTTTCACTGCTTTACGGGACAAACATTTGTCAGCATAAACAGGAAGCATTTCCTAATGAATGTCCTTTGCAGGCAGAACTGCAGCCATATGTTAGAACTGGTTCTACGTAACACGCAAGCATTCTTATTCTAACTTCAATGACAAGGACTTGCTGCGTAACATTTTCTTCATTTGATAAAATTCAGTTGTTGCTTGCTCTACTCTGTTCTTTATCTCTGTGGTGCATCTTCCGTCTGATGTTATCCAAGTGCCTAGATATTTGAATTTCTGCACTTACCCTAAAATAAAACCATTTACATATTAATTACGAGGGTAAGTTAATAAGTAAGTCACAAATTGCTGTAGAAAAATAACTAAATATGATAACAACTTGAAACCAGTTTATTTTTATACATACAATGTATCTTTATTTCTCAACATAATTTCCACCAACATTGATGTACTTATCCCATCGTTTTATCAGTCCTCCCAAACTGGGTGCGTAGAACTGCGTGCTCTGTTTTCATTTACCTGCCATCTCATAGAACTGTGTGACTTACTTATTAACTCAAACTCGTAACTTATTCTACCCAGCTTTGCACCGCTTTACGGGATAAATTTGTCAGCATAAACACTGAAAACCCACCTTGGCGGGAGACATTTCACGAATGACGTCGAAGCTAAAAGTAAAATGTTATGTTGAGAAATAAAGGGACAATGTATGTATAAAAATAAAGTCGTTTCAAGTTGTTATCATATTTAGTTATTTTTCTACAGCAATTTGTGACTTACTTATTAACTTACCCTCGTAATTAATATGTAAATGGTGTTATTTTAGGGTAAGTGCAGAAATTCAAATATCTAGGCACTTGGATAACATCAGACGGAAGATGCACCACAGAGATAAAGAACAGAGTAGAGCAAGCAACAACTGAATTTTATCAAATGAAGAAAATGTTACGCAGCAAGTCCTTGTCATTGAAGTTAGAATAAGAATGCTTGCGTGTTACGTAGAACCAGTTCTAACATATGGATGCAAATCATGGACAATTAGTAAATAGGCGAAATAACTCCCTGGAGGGGTTAGAAATGTGGTTGCATAGAAGTATACTCAAATATTTTTGGACAAGCCAAAATGAGAAATCTGGACATTTGGACAAAAAGTCGAAATAACAACTATCACACACATCAGAAAGAGGCAGTTTTCATTTTCTGGCCGCGAAATGAGAAGGCAAACATTGGAACATATTGTGACAACTAGAAAGGTTTGTGGAAAGAGAGACAGGGGAAGACAGAAAGAGAAATTTCTTGACAGTCTTGTGTCATGGAACGAAGGGATTCAACACACAAATTGATACATGCCGTTGGAAATCGGAAGATTCTGCCGGTCGGCAAGACACTTGATGATGATGATGATGATGATGATGATGATGATGATGATGATGATGATGATGATGATGATGATGATGATGATGATGATGATGATGATGACTGACTGATACAGGCGGTGCTATGTATATTTCGTCTACTCCGTGCAGTATCCCAGTGTTCTGTGACTTTCTGAACATGTTCAATCTAAACTAGAGGCCAGGCGATTGTAAACAGCTTGAACCAAATTGCCAGATCGATATGAATAACCTAATCAAAGGGAACAGCATGAGTCGCGTGTCAATAAACACATCAAAGACAAAATCAATGCTCATTACCACTAGACAAAACACTTCTTAGCCTCACAAAACGCACAGCGCAACCAGACGCAAGGTCGTTCGACGTCCGACGTGTGAGAGAACAAAGTGGTAGGTTTCATGGTTCATGGGAGATGTATACAGCTTTGCCAGGTGCTGTACTCTAGCGTGAAGCTGAACTCAAAGGGCACAGCAGCTGGCCATAGGGGAGAGGTAATCTATTTTATCAGTGCAGGCAGAGGAATGTAAGTCCTGTGATATAACTCCAGGTGTATTAATTAAATGAGGGCTGAATGGAGTGAGATGTAACAAGTCCCATTAGTTTGCTATGGGTATGTGTTGTGTTACATTTATAGATGTAACAAGCCCCATAGTTTGCTATGGGTGTGTATTGTGTTACATTTATAGATGTAACAAGTCCCATAGTTTGCCATGGGTGTGTATTGTGTTACATTTATAGATGTAACAAGTCCCATAGTTGTGTGTGGAGGAGAGCCCTGACACAGTGTACTCCAACACTCCCAACATGATCAAGAGGATAGAGGAGGGGTCGATCCGAAGAGAATGGTTGCTGCCTCTGGAGCCGTCTCGGCTGACAAAGATTAGTTTCATCTTCGTGCCAGGGCATGCGGGAGTACAAGGAAATGAGCGGGCTGACAAGCTCGCAGGTGAGGCTACTGTGGAGGGCGGACGCGCCATGGACCAGGCTGACATTCTGAATGCTCTACGAGAAGTAAGACTCTTGCGTGATCCAAGTGATGACTGTTAATCTACAACCATGGCCAGACTGCGAGAACAGCAAATTAAAAGAGGGGTGGCCAAACAAGAACACTACACAGGAAGCCAAAGCAGATTGATAAACCAACACAGAACTGGCGTCGTTAGCCGCTACACGCTGCGGGATTTGCTGAGGAGGGGATCCGAGCACTTATGGACTGAATGGTTCGATGTGCAATGAGGGTAATCTGTCGACTAACTAACTAACTCCCAACACTTGTGTGTGGAGTAGAGAACTCAAGCAGTCTCCACTCAACATCCTCAGTGTCTTGACCTCGAATGACTGACTGTGATGTCAGCAGACGATATTTCATTCCCTGTTTGTATTCACTCCCTTTACTGCATCCTTGATCCAACTAGGACCTCATCTGAGGTAACACAAACAGCAGTGGCTGTCTGACTATCTGAAGGTGCACTTCCACAGCAATCACTTTGAGCTCTTAGCTTCCTGATAGTAAAGTGCTGGGTACCATTGAAATCACGAACCCCATATACCATCGGTGTATTTAAGTAGCCACTAGTAACCAGGTGCATTTCATCGAGTGAAACTTATGATACATGTTACCAGTTTGCTAAAACACATTTCTGCGGTCTGTCTATCCTAACCTGCACAGTTCGCGGCGACTGCACTAGCCAGACGGCCTTAATTTTTAATTCCTCAGGCTCAAAGACCCCTCTGCCATACACCGCAAGGTACTGTATTGGCAGTAAATGACTGCACTAGCCAGGCGGCCTTAATTCCTCAGGCTCAAAGACCCCTCTGCCATACACCGCAAGGTACTATATTGGCAGTAAATGACTGCACTAGCCAGGCGGCCTTAATTCCTCAGGCTCAAAGACCCCTCTGCCATACACCGCAAGGTACTATATTGGCAGTAAATGACTGCACTAGCCAGGCGGCCTTAATTCCTCAGGCTCAAAGACCCCTCTGCCATACACCGCAAGGTACTATATTGGCAGTAAATGACTGCACTAGCCAGGCGGCCTTAATTCCTCAGGCTCAAAGACCCCTCTGCCATACACCGCAAGGTACTATATTGGCAGTAAATGACTGCACTAGCCAGGCGGCCTTAATTCCTCAGGCTCAAAGACCCCTCTGCCATACACCGCAAGGTACTATATTGGCAGTAAATGACTGCACTAGCCAGGCGGCCTTAATTCCTCAGGCTCAAAGACCCCTCTGCCATACACCGCAAGGTACTATATTGGCAGTAAATGACTGCACTAGCCAGGCGGCCTTAATTCCTCAGGCTCAAAGACCCCTCTGCCATACACCGCAAGGTACTGTATTGGCAGTAAATGACTGCACTAGCCAGGCGGCCTTAATTCCTCAGGCTCAAAGACCCCTCTGCCATACACCGCAAGGTACTATATTGGCAGTAAATGACAGTTTGACAGTTTATCTTTGGATAACACTTGTATCACATGTATAGCTTACTTGTCCCCTGGAAATATCACAGGTTCACCACAATTTATAGTCAGTAATGAAGAAGTTGCCGATCTCGGTGGCAAAGGCGCTCGTGATTCCGCTTACCTGTGTTCGAAATACAGCTGGGACCTATTTGGCAGCAGAATGTGCCGCGCTGGGTTTTAACTTGATGGTATGGGAGCCGGTCGTTCAGAAAGCAATAGCAGTGTACTGAACGTAAACTTGCCAAGACATCAACAACAGCAGTGCTGGTTTGGACCAAAAGTGCTATACAATCAAATTAACCAGTATTATCATGTAAATGTCCGTTCATTGACCACTAAAATTGCGACAGATACCACGATACAAACAAGTAACACGATGACCCTAGTATAGCGATATATCATCCTTCTGTCCGAATGGGCCGTTACATTTGGCGATATATTATTCTTCGGCAGTGAATCAGTGAAACTCCTGGGGACTGTTCAAACAGCCATGCCCAGCTGGAACAGTCGCAGCCATGCCGAGCTGGAACAGTCACAGTCATGCCGAGCTGGAGCAGTCAGAAGTAGAAGATTGACCGCAGCCATGCTGAGTTAGAACAGTCAGGAGATCACGTGACACTACACAGCCATGCGGAGCTGGAACAGTCAGGAGATCACGTGACACTACACAGTCATGCCGAGCTGGAGCAGTCAGGAGATCACGTGACACTACACTGCCATGTTGAGCTGGAACAGTTAGAGATCACGTGACACTACACAGTCATGCCGAGCTGGAACAGTCAGGAGATCACGTGACACTACACAGCCATGTTGAGCTGGAACAGTCAGGAGATCACGTGACAATACACAGTCATGCCGAGCTGGAGCAGTCAGGAGATCATGTGACACTACACTGCCATGTTGAGCTGGAACAGTCAGGAGATCATGTGACACTACACTGCCATGTTCAGCTGGAGCAGTCAGGAGATCACGTGACACTACACAGCCATGTTGAGCTGGAACAGTCAGGAGATCATGTGACACTACACAGCCATGTTGAGCTGGAACAGTCAGGAGATCATGTGACACTACACTGCCATGTTGAGCTGGAACAGTCAGGAGATCACGTGACACTACACAGCCATGTTGAGCTGGAGCAGTCAGGAGATCACGTGACACTACACAGCCATGTTGAGCTGGAACAGTCAGGAGATCATGTGACACTACACAGCCATGTTGAGCTGGAACAGTCAGGAGATCATGTGACACTACACTGCCATGTTGAGCTGGAACAGTCAGGAGATCACGTGACACTACACAGCCATGTTGAGCTGGAGCAGTCAGGAGATCACGTGACACTACAAGCCATGCGGAGCTGGAGCAGTCAGGAGATCACGTGACACTACACAGCCATGTTGAGCTGGAACAGTCAGGAGATCACGTGACACTACACAGCCATGCGGAGCTGGAGCAGTCAGGAGATCACGTGACACTACACAGCCATGTTGAGCTGGAACAGTCAGGAGATCACGTGACACTACACAGCCATGTTGAGCTGGAACAGTCAGGAGATCATGTGACACTACACAGCCATGTTGAGCTGGAACAGTCAGGAGATCACGTGACACTACACAGTCATGTTGAGCTGGAACAGTCAGGAGATCACGTGACACTACACAGCCATGTTGAGCTGGAACAGTCAGGAGATCACGTGACACTACACAGCCATGTTGAGCTGGAACAGTCAGGAGATCACGTGACACTACACAGCCATGTTGAGCTGGAACAGTCAGGAGATCACGTGACACTACACTGCCATGTTGAGCTGGAACAGTCAGGAGATCACGTGACACTACACAGCCATGTTGAGCTGGAACAGTCAGGAGATCACGTGACACTACACAGCCATGTTGAGCTGGAACAGTCAGGAGATCACGTGACAATACACAGTCATGCCGAGCTGGAGCAGTCAGGAGATCATGTGACACTACACTGCCATTTTGAGCTGGAGCAGTCAGGAGATCACGTGACACTACACAGTCATGTTGAGCTGGAACAGTCAGGAGATCACGTGACACTACACAGTCATGTTGAGCTGGAACAGTCAGGAGATCATGTGACACTACACAGCCATGTTGAGCTGGAACAGTCAGGAGATCACGTGACACTACACAGCCATGCCGAGCTGGAACAGTCAGGAGATCACGTGACACTACACAGCCATGCCGAGCTGGAACAGTCAGGAGATCACGTGACACTACACTGCCATGTTGAGCTGGAACAGTCACAGCCATGCCGAGGTTGGACAATCAGGAGAACACGTGACAATACGCTAGCAACAACATAAATACAAGTAAGCGTGATGGAATACTCACGCCTCCTCAGCAACATAAAGATGAGAGTGATGAACCACTCTAGAAACACTACAGACGAACATCGAGACTTATGACTTGATATGGTCAGACAATTTAGGAGAAATTCCACGACTCACGAAGACAACAAAATACTGACATTTTATAAGAGCAGAATATCTATGACGATTGACTCAAATAACATAACAGATTAGAATTAGTGTACTGTGAGTGGCTGGGGCAGGGCAGTCACAGAAAGTATGGTTTCTTGGAGAAGGAGCGGAGGTGGACAGGCGCGGCTGTGGTCACGGGACATTCAAGACATCGCCGGCGACAGAATACACGAGGCTGGTGACGTGAGATGTATGTGTATGATGATAATGTTGATGATGATGAAGAGGTGGAAGAGGATCATGATGATGTCGGTCATACTACACACAACCTATTTGTCTGTCTACCTGTTCGTCTGTCTATATGTCAGACTGTATGTCTGCCAATCTATTGGCTTGTCTGTCTGCCTGCCTGTCTGCTTGCGTGTATGTCTGTCTGTTTGTCTGTCTGCATGTCTGTCTGTCTGCCTGATAGTCTGCCTGTATGTCTGTCTGTTTATCTGTCTGTATGTCTGATTATCTGGCTGTTTGTCTGCCTGCCTGCCTGTCTGTATGTCTGCCTGTATGTCTGTATGTCTGCCTGTATGTATGCCTCTCTATCTACTTATCCGCCTGTCTGTATGTCAAAAGACTGATTGTCTGCCTGTCTATCTGCATGTCTGTTTACCTGCCTGTCTGTCTGCTCTACATAATCGTGTATATGTAAAATAAAGCAACAAAACCTACAGACGTTACAGTCAAGCATGCCTCTCTCTCACGCTCTCTTTCTATCTCCCCCTGACTCTCTCTCTCTCTCTCTCTCTCTCTCTCTCTCTCTCTCTCTCTCTCTCGCTCTCTCTCTCTCTCACTCCCTCTCTCTAACTTTCTCTTCCACTCTTTGTCACTATCTCTCTCTTCTTCCCTCTCTCTTCCGTTACCTTACTCACTCACTCACCTTCGCTTACTCTCTTTCACGCTTTCTTAGTTGCCATTATCTCCCCCTCTCTATCTCTCCTTCTATCCCTCGCCATTGTCCTAAATGTCCAAGACAAGACCTGTGGTAAACTGCCTGACACTAAGACACTCAGGTCTTTATTCGAGTGCCCCACCCTTCCAGAACGGACATGCAGGCACTCAGACACATGTTCAGTGAACCGCGACACAAAGTGCATGGCCAGGGACACTGATCAAAGGGACAGAACTGGCATTATCCTGACCAGCAAATACAACAGGCAGTTACCTCCGACGTGGTTATAGAAATGCTATTATCATGCAATAACAGTTAAATAATAACAACAATAATCATTTTTATTTACATTATTGATTGGAGTATACGGGTATTGTTAAGCCTTAGCTATTTTTGTCTGAAAAACTGCAAGAGGTTGAAAATAGAAGCAGTTTTGGGAAGGATATCAATGGCGATGTCGAGATGATGATGATGATGATGAAGAAGAAGAAGAAGAAGAAGAAGAAGAAGAAGAAGAAGAAGAAGAAGAAGAAGAAGAAGAAGAAGAAGAAGAAGAAGAAGAAGAAGAAGAAGAAGAAGAAGAATGAAAGAATGGACAAGTGAATGAATTAATGAACGCACGCACTTTACTAGCGACCTCGACATTGTAGTTTGCTTGAAGAAGATTCGCTTGAAACCACAGATTGCATTGTCGTGTTTTCATTGATCTGTTTATTTCTGGCACATCTTACTTAGAACTACAAGTTATATTTTGGTGATTCCCCTGCTAATTTTAGCTGTCAAGCGGGATTACCCGCTGCTTGTCTTTAATGACAACCATCTCATCTCATCATGTTCCTCTTGTACCTTGCGGTGTCGAAGTGAAGTATAAACTTCGTGAGAGTGCCCGGTTATGGGCTTCGTATATCGACATTCCCATGGGTTCTGTTATTCCCTCAGTCCAACGTTTACGTGGTCGGCCTCTTCCTCTGTTTCCATCTGGTCTGTACATCATTGCTTGTTGTGGCATGCTGTTGACTGGTAGCCTACTTGCATGGCCAAACCATTTGACTTGCTGCTTTCTAATAAAATCTAGAGCAGCTTTAACCCCTACTTTAGTCCTGATTTCTTCATTTCTGATCTTATCTCTTCTTGATACGTTGAGTATTCTTCTCAGAAACCTCATTTCTGTTGTTGTGATTTTTCTTTTCTCTTTTTCTGTCATTGTCCAGGTTTGGCATTGGTAGCAGAGAGTTGGTAGGAAGATTGTGTTGTAAAGTGCTTTCTTAGTAGTTATTGATACATGTTTGTTCTTTAGTATTGGTGCCATTTGTCCAATGAGTTGATTTGCCTTATTGCACCTATTTTCGATCTCGTCTTCTGATCTGCCATTTGATGATATTATACTTCCTAGGTACTTGAAGCTCTTTACTTGTTTCAAGGGATGTTCGTTTAGGTGAATTGTTGCTGTTTGTTCTTCTTTAGTTATAGTCATTACCTCTGTTTTGCTTGTGCTAATTTTCATGTTATGTTCCCTACACATTTCGTTTAGACTATTCATGTGGTCTTGTAATTCAGCTTCTGATTTTGCTATTAGTGCTTGGTCGTCCGCAAACAGGAGTTCTCTAATGGTTAGATTTGCAGATGGTTCTTCTTCTGTGTTCTCGTCATGCGGTATTCTTGCTGTCTCTGCTTGGCTGGTTTCTTTACATATGTTGTCTATATATGTTATGAACAAGAGAGGGGACAGGACACAACCTTGTCGTACTCCAGATCTTATGGTGAAGGGTTCTGAGTGTTCTCCAGTTGCTCTCACTATGCATTCACTGTTGTTGTATAAACTTCTGCATAGGTTTGTTAGATGTGTACTCACTCCATATTGTTTAAGGATTTCCCACAGCTTGTTTCTATCTACCCTATCAAATGCCTTTTCTTGGTCGACAAAGGCTAAGTAGAGTGTTTCATTGAATTCAATTGATTTTTCTATAAGTTGTCTAAGAGCAAAAATGGCGTCTGTGCATCCTTTGTTTTTCCTAAATCCAAGCTGCGTTTCGCTTAGCTGGGGTTCTAAAGTAGTTCGTAATCTTTTTTCAAGAATTTTGCAAAATATTTTCCCAGTATGACTCAACAGTGAAATGCCTCTGTATTGTGTGCAATCTCTTTTGCTGCCTTTGTTTTTCCAAATTGGGATAATTATGGCATTTCCCCAGTCTCGTGGTGTCTGTTGTTCTACCCAAACATGGTTGAATAGTCTATGTAGCCAAGCTGTTCCTACTTCCCTTGCTGCTTTAATTAGTTCATTTGGTATTTCATCCTGTCCTGGTGATTTGTTTAATGGGGCTAATCTGATGGCTTCTATAATTTCTTCTTTTAGTATGTCTGGTTCTAGTTCCTCGGTGACATCTGTGTAGGTCTCTTGAATTCCTGTGACATCTGATGGGATGTTGAGAAGTTGTTCGAAATACTGCTTCCATCTTATTAGGATCTGTTTTTGTTCACTTATTGGTTCTCCATTTTCGCTGTTAATTATTTCAGTTGGGTCAAAGGGTTCTCCTCTGGTTCGCATTGCACTTATCTTTTTGTAGAAGTTTCTGGTTGCCAGTCCGTTTATACTTCTTGGTTTTTCTACGAGCAGTATGAAGATAATGACAACCATCGATGTTAAATATTGTAGTTCACTGTATAATCACATGACCGATGGGGCGTGGCGGGAACTACCCGCCGTGACTAGCGGTTGTCTGTGGGTGGCAGGAGGTGCAGTTCTGTCCCCAGGGAGTCTGCGTGGTGAAGTGTTAGTCCGGATACCTCAAGCTTCTAAGGTTGTGGTTTCGAATCCGGGCCCCATCATTCAGTTCATGGGTGTAATTCTATCGGAGAATCGTGGGTGTCGTCGCTGACGCTACGGAGTTCGTGCTCTGTGCGACGCTTCCGGCGGGTCGTTATGCGGAATGAGATCGATCCCAGTGGGATAAAATCCGGTGCAATGAAAGCATTAACACAGCTGTAATACTCTCGCCACGCCAGAAGTTTGTTTTTCATCGATTCAAATTGCAATAATAATACCAACATAAACAACCACAATAATAACAGAACAAGAACAGCAACAATAACAATACTTCGGTGGTAGAGAGCAGTGTATGTTTGCACATCCACGCAGTGGTCAGAGTTCGATCCTGAGCTGTGGCGAGTATGTTTGTTTTAAATAGAACGTCGCTTTATCACGGCTGTGGCGAGCATGTTGGTATAAACTAGAATGTCACTATACCACGGCTGTGGCGAGCATGTTGTAAACTAGAATGTCACTATACCACGGCTGTGGCGAGCATGTTGTAAACTAGAATGTCACTATACCACGGCTGTGGCGAGCATGTTGTAAACTAGAATGTCACTATACCACGGCTGTGGCGAGCATGTTGTAAACTAGAATGTCACTATACCACGGCTGTGGCGAGCATGTTGGTATAAACTAGAATGTCACTATACTACGGCTGTGGCGAGCATGTTGGTATAAACAAGAATGTCACTATACCACGGCTGTGGCGAGCATGTTGGTATAAACAAGAATGTCACTATACCACGGCTGTGGCGAGCATGTTGTTGTAAACTAGAATGTCACTATACCACGGCTGTGGCGAGCATGTTGTAAACTAGAATGTCACTATACCACGGCTGTGGCGAGCATGTTGTAAACTAGAATGTCACTATACCACGGCTGTGGCGAGCATGTTGGTATAAACTAGAATGTCACTATACTACGGTTGTGGCGAGCATGTTGGTATAAACAAGATTGTCACTATACCACGGCTGTGGCGAGCATGTTGGTATAAACAAGAATGTCACTATACCACGGCTGTGGCGAGCATGTTGGTATAAACTAGAAAGTCACTATACTACGGCTGTGGCGAGCATGTTGGTATAAACAAGAATGTCACTATACCACGGCTGTGGCGAGCATGTTAGTATAAACAAGAATGTCACTATACCACGGCTGTGGCGAGCATGTTGTTGTAAACTAGAATGTCACTATACCACGGCTGTGGCGAGCATGTTGTAAACTAGAATGTCACTATACCACGGCTGTGGCGAGCATGTTGTAAACTAGAATGTCACTATACCACGGCTGTTGCGAGCATGTTGGTATCAACTAGAATGTCACTATACCACGGCTGTGGCGAGCATGTTGTTGTAAACTAGAATGTCACTATACCACGGCTGTGGCGAGCATGTTGGTATAAACTAGAATGTCACTATACCACGGCTGTGGCGAGCATGTTGGTATAAATTAGAATGTCACTATACCACGGCTGTGGCGAGCATATTGGTATCAACTAGAATGTCACTATACCACGGCTGTGGCGAGCATGTTGGTATAAACTAGAATGTCACTATACCACGGCTGTGGCGAGTATGTTGGTATAAATTAGAATGTCGCTGTGGTCGATCCAACATCGTAAAACCGGTGCCAAATAATGTTCGTATTTTCTGGACAGTATATAGGAAAGACAGATTGAGAGCACCGGAACTGATTACCACACATCATTATGCTACATATACGAATCAATATGAAATGAAACAATTCGGTTAACAGTAACAATTGTTTGTTACAAGTAGTTCAGCCTGCATCAAAATATAACAAAAATAACAATTTGCTATAAGTTGCTCAGACCATTTTCAATTTATAACAGTAACAAGGAATAGCTAAAATTTGTCCCGGCCTGTACCAGAATATAACAGTAACATCTATTTGTTACTGGTAGTTTTAGGTCTGCATCAGAATATAACAGCAATTTCCCGTGTGACAACTGAATGCCCAGGCAAATGTAACCTGAGCCCAGTTCCAACCTGTCATTACGTGGCTGTACTATTTTTCTTTGTAGTGACGAGACTTTGGTCTTTTCTCGTATTACTTTCTAGGCCAAACTCAATCAATCAATCAATCAATATATCAATCAATCAATTAATCAATCAATCAATCAATCATGTGCCATGCCGGAAAGCGTGGGCGGTCATGACTCGCCATTTCACTCGATCACCAGAGTCGTGGATCAGCTCAGTGTTCCTGTCTCGTCCATGCCATGTGGCCAAGCCATCCAGGTATTTTCCTCTCGGTCTTCCTCTTGGTCTGTTCCCTTCGATCTTGCCAGTTCTCACTAAGTTCTCCAATCCATTTCTTCTCATAAAATGTATAGAAATTGTTAACTGTCTACGTCTAATTTCTCTAATCAATTTACGATTTTCATTTGTCTTCTGTAGTACTTGGTCATTTGTTTTTCTGTCTGTCCATGGTATTCTTTCGCATTTTCCTCAGAAACCACATTTCTGCAGCCATCAGATGTTTTTCAGCCTTACTGCTCATCGTCCAAGTTTCATATTCATACAAATGAACAGGCTCTACTGTATCCCCTCCACACTCTTTTTCTCGTTTCAATTGACATCTTTTTATTGATCAGAATGTTTTTCATCTTGCAAAAGGCTACTTTAGCCATTACGATACTTGTTCTAATCTCTCCAAGGCATCTCCCATCAGATGTTATGACCATACTATTCACTAATATTGTTAATTGACTCCAGCAGATTCTGCAGTTCTTCCGTGTTCTCTCCCATTAGAAATGTGTTACCGACACATTTGAGATTTTTCATAATTTGTCCCCTGATATTCAACCCTGGTATTCTTAATATTGGTACTCTGATGTTAAACTCTGGTATTATTCATGTTCGTCCTCTGATGTTCAACTCTGGTATTGTTCATGTTTTGTCATCTGATGTTAAACTCTGGTATTGTTCATGTTTTGTCAAATAATGTTCGATCCTGGTATTGTTCAAGTTTTATCCTATGATGTTCGACCCTGGTATTGTTCAAAGTTTGTCAACTAATGTTCAACCCTAGTATAGCAGCTATATCTGTAAGATATTTAAATAAGTTTTAAACATGCCATCTCCATTTGTTCAACTTCTACCTTCATTGTTTTTATGAAACGTGTGTACATCTTTATTCATTATTTTGATATGGTTATTATTTTCTATCAGTGCGTTTGTATAGAATCATCGGGATTGTTGAATTATACCGTGTCGGTGTGCCTGGTATCTGGTGTTGCTAGACGTCTGACTGATAGTTGACGTGTGACTAGTATCTGGTGTTAGTTGGCGTGTGACTGGTATCTGGTGCTAGTTGACGTGTGACTGATATCTGGTGTTTATTGACGTGTGACTGGTTTCTGGTGTTATTTGACGTGTGACTGGTATCTGGTGTTAGTTGACGTGTGACTGGTTTCTGGTGTTAGTTGACGTGTGAATGATATACGGTGTTATTTGACGTGTGACTTGTATCTGGTGTTAGTTGACGTGTGACTGGTATCTGGTGTTAGTTGACGTGTGACTGGTATCTGATGTTAGTTGACGTGTGACTGGTATACGGTGTTAGTTGACGTGTGATTGGTATCTGGTGTTGGTTGACGGGTGACTGGTATTTGGTGTTAGTTGACGTCTGACTGGTATCTGGTGTTGGTAGATGTGTTGCTGGTATCTGGTGTTAGTTGACGTATGACTGGTATACGGTGTTAGTTGACGTGTGACAGATATACGATGTTAGTTGACGTGTGATTGGTATGTAGTTTTAGTTGACGGGTGACTGGTATCTGGTGTTAGATGACGTGAATGGTATCTGGTGTTAGTTGACGTGTAACTGGTATACGGTGTTAGTTGACGTGTGACCAGTATCTGGTGTTAGTTGACGTGTGACTGGTAAAAGTTGTTAGATGACGTGTGACTGGTATCTGGTGTTAGTTGATGTGTGACTAGTATCTGGTATTAGTTGACGTGTGACCTTGTATATTGTGTTAGTTGACGTGTGACTCTGTCGTGTAACTCGGTCGTGGCATTTATTTGACTTGTGACGTCGTCGTGTAGCGATACCGTGGCAGTCCTCATGAAGACACGTTTCAAGTCAATCACCGTACAAACGACGTCCGAATGTCCCGAAAATTCTCCACCTGATTCTGAGATCCGCACGGAAGCAGCAGCTTCCCAAAGAGCAAAAGTCGGCTAGCATGACCCAGTTCAGGCCGATCTTACTTCTGATAGTCGTGGGCAAAACATTTTTTTTTTCTGTCTTGGCCAGCAGAATCACCACATACTTCATGGGAAATAAGTACGTCGATTGAACGATGCCACCATAATCTGGGAAGCTATCCAGAGATGAAGAAGAAAGATATGTATGTGCTATGGTTGGATCTGGCCAAATCGTACGCGTCAGAGCCCTAACAGATGATGTGGGCGGCCCTCGGGTTGTACAACGTTCGCGAGAAGATCACAACAATGCTCATGCAGTACTTCTCGAGTTTCTCTCTTCGCTTCTCGACCTCGGCGTCCACGACCAGATGGATCGACCTTTAAGTGGCTATAGCAGTGAGATTTCGGCGATATTATTTGGCATGGCCATGCAGTTGGTTCTGGGTGAGGCATCCGCTACACAGAAGGCCTGCAACTCAGAGAGATGTAGCTATTGGTGGCTTTCGGGGACGATACGACAATTCTATCAACATAAGAGACCTGTGCCTGTAGCATGCTTCCCTGACTGGATCAGTTGATCGGCTGGTGCAGGGTGAGCTTTAGCTCTCCTAGCGCTGAATATCAATCAGACCCATCTATGTAGAGGAGTACATCCCCACAGAAACATGCTCAAATACCAAAGCCGTAGGCCAGCACGGCTGAATGGATACAGGGCTCGTTCTTAAACATCCTGTGTGCTGATGCTGAGGTAGGGGATTCAACGTCTGCACCAGTCAGTTGGACTAAAGTGTTGACTTCTGGACGTAAATTAGAAATAAAGTCGAGGTGGGTTCGCCTGAAGGCGAGGGACACTGGTAATAGGGAAAGCTAATCCGCAGGCAACATTCAGTCAATTGCTACTAGAAGTAGCCTGTACGGACTACGCTTGAGTTCACAGCGAGCAAGAGAAAATAACATACTAAGGCCTGAACTTCTGCCTCCGCGGTTCGCGGGTTATGTTGTCCGCACCCCCTACCCTGTCTGATACATATTGAAAAGGTTTATCCCGCACTTTGTTGGCACGTGCGTCCATTCTTCTTCACCTGTTTGTGTGTCCTCGGTGTGTAGTCTTATCACGTGTGAAAAACTATATACAAACTAGACTTTCACATTTACGTTTTATGTTTTGAAATCTATCACAAAATCTTTGGTTAGCTGGGTATCTTACATGTCACACTATCTCTTGTGAAATTAGGGGGCCACACGGACACTTTTGAGAATCGCTGCTTTACAGGAAATGCACCAGATAACCTTTCTGCGGTGATCTGGAGGTAGAGAATGTCTGCCCTTGCCAAGGTCACGTAGGTCACTGAATGCAGTAATTAGGTCACACGATAAAGCAGGTCAGAGTACACAAACACGTAGACTCAGGTTGCGGCTGTAGCAACGGTAACTACGAAATAACTTCGGTTTCGCCCCACGTTGCAACAAACCAGAAAGTAAAATACGCGGGTCCGCGCCTTCGGTGGTATAAGGTGCTCTAGCCAAGTTATTTATGGAGTAATCGCCATTGGACTCGTTTAGTGATGTGGTCAATATGCCCCCTGACGCTTTATTTTCCATACATATACTGTACATAAGAATGGAAAAGTGCTTAACCAAGTCAAACAATTAACAAAAATCTCGGGGGACTCACAAATGGATGATGCATAACAGAGATTATGAGCAGAATAGGTCACGCAAAAGAAACAATTCAGAAGTTGCTGGGTATCTTATGTAACATGTTACTGGAAGGCCCAGGTTACCGTTGGGATTATGTTCTTGGAAAACGCGACTTTAAGTGAAACGACGTATAGCGAAACACTATACGAGTGTATACACAGGTGACAACGTTATAGCGGAACGTAGCGACGTAAAGTGGTTATGTCACATTGTGACCACGACGTTATAGCGAAACGACGTAAACCAAAGCGACGTACAGCGGGGCCTTCCAGTAATGTCAATGAGTGGCAGAAAGACGGAGCCGAATTATTGTACCCAACATGTTCTGGTGTATGACAATCATTCTTGACATGTGAACGAACAAATTAGGGAGTGCTTGGCGGTTTCGGAGATTGCTACTAATGCTCTGGCTTGCCAGTTAAGACTTGAACAGTCAATCCCCGGTGTCCCCCGTCTACCTAGCCAGGGACAATTGGACTAGAGACGCAGTCAATCGTGGTTTGGTTCCCCGTCTACCCAGCCAGAGAGACTTGGACTAGAAGCACAATCAGTCGTGGTTTGGTTCTCCGTCTACCCAGCCAGAGAGACTTGGACTAGAAGCACAATCAGTCGTGGTTTGGTTCCCCGTCTACCCAGCCAGAGAGACTTGGACTAGAAGCACAATCAGTCGTGGTTTGGTTCCCCGTCTACCCAGCCAGAGACACTTGGACTAGAAGCACAATCAGTCGTGGTTTGGTTCCCCGTCTACCCAGCCAGAGAGACTTGGACTAGAAGCACAATCAGTCGTGGTTTGGTTCCCCGTCTACCCAGCCAGAGAGACTTGGACTAGAAGCACAATCAGTCGTGGTTTGGTTCCCCGTCTACCCAGCCAGAGAGACTTGGACTAGAAGCACAATCAGTCGTGGTTTGATTCCCCGTCTACCCAGCCAGAGAGACTTGGACTAGAAGCACAATCAATCGTGGTTTGGTTCCCCGTCTACCCAGCCAGAGAGACTTGGACTAGAAGCACAATCAGTCGTGGTTTGGTTCCCCGTCTACCCAGCCAGAGAGACTTGGACTAGAAGCACAATCAATCGTGGTTTGGTTCCCCGTCTACCCAGCCAGAGAGACTTGGACTAGAAGCACAATCAGTCGTGGTTTGGTTCCCCGTCTACCCAGCCAGAGAGAAATGGACTAGAAGCACAATCAATCGTGGTTTGGTTCCCCGTCTACCCAGCCAGAGAGACTTGGACTAGAAGCACAATCAGTCGTGGTTTGGTTCCCCGTCTACCCAGCCAGAGAGACTTGGACTAGAAGCACAATCAGTCGTGGTTTGGTTCCCCGTCTACCCAGCCAGAGAGACTTGGACTAGAAGCACAATCAGTCGTGGTTTGGTGTCCCCGTCTACCCAGCCAGAGAGACTTGGACTAGAAGCACAATCAGTCGTGGTTTGGTTCCCCGTCTACCCAGCCAGAGAGACTTGGACTAGAAGCACAATCAGTCGTGGTTTGGTTCCCCGTCTACCCAGCCAGAGACACTTGGACTAGAGACGCAGTCAATCGTGGTTTGGTGTCCCCGTCTACCCAGGCAGGGAGACAGAAGGAAACAAGGACCAGAAACAGAATGTAGGACAGGTCAGTCCGCCAGCGTGACATGGGCACATTGCCATCCAATGGTCTTTGTTCACAAACAGAAAACATCTTCATCAAGTGCCATGCCACTAAGTGTGGTTGGTCAAGATTTGCAATCTCACAAGATCATCAGTCTCGGACCAGGACTGAGTTCTTGTCCCGACTATGTCATGTGGTCAAGCCATCCAGGAATTTTTCTCTCTGCCTTCTCTTTGCTCTATTCCCATCATTCGTCACTAAGTTTTCTAGTATATTCCTCCTCATAATATGCCCACTAGATCTAGACGTCTAATTTCTCAAATCAAGTTATGATTTTCATTCGTTTATTGTAGAATTATCTCATTCATTTTTTCTGCCCGTCTAATGGTATTGGTCAAAGTGAGACCAAATTAGCGGACGATGCCCTCAACGCCATAGAGCCCCTGCCAACTCTTGACCACCTGGACACACTTCCCTCTATAACAGAAGTTAAGTGTGCTATAAATGAACTTGCATCTGGCAAGGCTCCAGGTAAGGATGGGATTCCAATAGATGTGATCAGGAGTGGGCAAGACACACTCACTCTACAGATCCACCAGCTAATAGAGCTTTGCTGGCGAGAAGGACAAGTCCCATAGGATTTCAAAGATTCGAGCATCATAACACCGTATAAGACCAAGGGTGATCGGAGCGACTGTAACAACTATAGGGGTATCTCACTTCTGTGTATTGTTGGAAAAGTATGTGCCAGAATTATTCTGCGCAGACTTCAAGTCCTGGGAGATCAAGTCTACCCCGAATCACAGTGTGGATTCCGACAGAACCTGTCTACCACTGATATGATATTCTCATTGCGACAAATGCAAGAAAAATGTCGTGAACAGAATCAACCACTGTGTATTGCCTTCATCGACCTCACAAAGGCATTTGATTTGGTCAGTCGTGAGGGTCTGTTCAAGGCACTAAAGAAGATTGGCTGCCCACCAACTCTTCAGTCCATTGTGGAATCGTTCCACACAGGTATGAAGGGTATAATCAAGTTTGATGGTGATGGTACAACTTCTGAAGAATTTGAAATCAAGAGTGGAGTTAAGCAAGGTTGTGTACTAGCTCCCACCCTCTTTGGAATATACTTTTCACTTCTACTGAAATATGCATTTCGGGATCAGGATGGTGGTATATACATTCACTCACGCTCAGATGGCGGCCTCTACAATGCTCAGAGATTGAAGGCTAAGACCAGCATTAGGAGGGTACGGATCAGAGAGTTGCTGTTTGCAGATGATGCTGAAATTTCGATCCACTCTGAGGAAGAGTTTCAACGTCTACTATCTGCATTCTCCAATGCTTGTTATGATTGATTGATTGATTGATTGATTTAGGAATCGACATCACAGCATTCGGGGCATTCCCATAAGCGCTCCGTCCCCATACTCGGCCAGCCAGCGAAGAGTTCCAACACTAATAGTACCAGTAGCAATCTGATTATATGTCCGTCTCGCCTTTCCTCTGAGCGTTGAGCGTCGGCCAGATCCCCTCGTCACTCCTCGCTGTCTCATTCTTGCCAGACCATGGTAATCCATTTGCTCCTCCGAGGTGTGCACGTGCTCCCACAAGGCCGCAACCACATCTGCCTTGTCATGTATCAATACTCCACCAAGTTCTGCAGAGCCAGCCAATCTGTCCGCCTGTTCATTTCCCAGCACACCGGCATGCCCCGGAGAAAAGATCCAGGCGATGCTTGTCACCCGTGACCTCCGAAGCGAAGCAAGCCACTCCGCACGAAGCCTGTGTGTGTGTTTGTCGTATTCTCCATCCAGCGGAATGCTTGCTCTGAATTTGGTTTAACAATTATCAAAAGGAAGACACAGATTATGTCACAAGGTGCACACGGTGTACCATCAATCTTTATTGACGACGCCGAACTAGAGATGGTAGACCATTTTACATATCTAGGATCAGTGGTAAATAGCAAATTATCCCTAGATCAGGAAATCAACATCAGGATTGGCAACGCAGCAACAACAATGAACAAAAAGAAAAAGAATCTGGGGGAACAGGAAGCTTACTGCCAAAACGAAAGTCCTTGTCTATCAAGCCTGTGTCCTTAGTACTCTTCTTTATGATAGTGAAGCCTGGACAACTTACTCACACCAAGAGAAACGTTTAAACAGCTTTCATATGCGGTGTCTGCGAAGAATACTTGGTATTAAATGGCAAGACAAAATCACAAATACTGAAGTATTTGAAAGATCAGGTTGTGTGACGGTATATTCCATTGCTCAGTCTTCGTAGACTTAGATGGATATGACATGTTAGGAGGATGAATGATGGTAGAATACAAAAGGACATCTTTTTTTTTTTTTGGTGAATTACAGATGGGTAAGAGATCTCAGGGTCGGCCTCTACTACGATACAAATATGTGTGTAAGCGGGACATGTTTGATACAGGCATTAATAATGCACATTGGGAGCAAGTCGCCGCTGAGCGTGTTGTGTGGAGGGCTAATATCAGGAATGGAATAAAGACAAAGGAGAAAATTATTGCAGATAAGTCACACACCGAGCGTGTAAGACGCAAGATGGTGCATGATGGTGAAAATGACCATGTGTTCATATGCATCCACTCACTATGGACGAACATTTACAGCGCGAATTGGCCTTGTTAGTCACATTCGCCACCGCCATGGGTTGTAGTTATTATGCCTTTTTGAATCACAAATTATCGTCTGTCAAGACGGCAAGGTGCCAATGGGTGTGTGTGTGTGTGCGAATGATATTCTTTACATTTTCCTGAGAAACCACATTTCCACTGGCATTATATGTTTCTCAGCATCTTTGTCTATTGTCCGTGTTTCGCATGCATACAACATTACAATAATACGGAGACAGTAACAACAACGTACACTGTTACCCGACAGGAGTACACTTAATGTGGGGACGTAGATCACCATGTGATACTCACAATGCTATTGGCTTTCCCCGGCTGCTAAATCTACAGTCTCACATTCCAAATTGTTTTACTGGCAATTCAAAACCGATCGGAGATTTGTCCAGGGATGACAAGCCGACCACAAGCCGCAGTCGAAGGGCCGGCGGCTAGATGGATGACGCAATGAGCCTTGATTAGGTGGGAGGATAATATCCTTTGGGGAGGGGCGATACCCGAAGAAAGCACTCATCAATCAGCCACTGGCGATGCGTATACTCCTAGGAGCAGACGGCTGTATGCAGGGAGGTGGGAAGGAGTGGTCGTGCTAGGTCCTCAATACATATCAGGGATTGCGAGCCAGAACACACTTGAACAGACTGTCGCAATGAGTTCACATAAACCTATATGGAAGAAAACACACTTGAACAGACTGTCGCAATGAGTTCACATAAACCTATATGTAAGAAAGCACACTTGAACAGACTGTCGTTACGGGTTCATGTAAACTTATATGTAAGAAAACACACTTGAACAGACTGTCACAATGAGTTCACATAAACGTATATGTAAGAAAACATACTTGAACAGACTGTCGCAATGAGTTCACATAAACCTATATGTAAGAAAGCACACTTGAACAGACTGTCGTTACGGGTTCATGTAAACTTATATGTAAGAAAACACACTTGAACAGACTGTCGTTATGAGTTCATGTAAACTTATATGTAAGAAAACACACTTGAACAGACTGTCACAATGAGTTCACATAAACCTATATGTAAGAAAACATACTTGAACAGACTGTCGTTATGGGTTCATGTAAACTTATATGTAAGAAAACACACTTGAGCAGACTGTCGTAATGAGTTCATACAAACCTATATGTAAAATACAAATAATATAAGCAGGGGTTCTCACGTTATGTCATACTAACACATATGCCGATGATGTTATAGTGTATCGTCAGGGTAAGGATAGAGAGGAGGTTGCTGTGGAACTACAAACCGAACTCAATCGCATAAGTACTTGGTGTGATGAAGCTGGGGCAATGGTCAACCCAACAAAGGCAACAGTGACTTGGTTCTCGTTGAATAATCATATTGTCAACAATCCAACACCAACTGTAATGCTGTGTTCAGAGACGGTGGAAAGAACGCAGGCAATGAATTACCTGGGGATACGGTTTGATCGAAGCCTTGCTTATAATGTGCACATAGACCAGGTGATAACAAAGGCCAAGCGGGGTTTGGCAACGATGCGGGTGATGGCGGCAGCAAACTGTGAGCAGCGCCATCTATGTCTTCTGTACGAGGGGCTGGTCATGTCTGTTTTGGAGTATGCAATGGCAATCCTGACTCTCAGCCATAAGCAGATAGAAAGGATGGAAAGGATACAGAATGAAGCTATGCGCATTATTCTTGGATGTACAAGAGATACAGCATGCAGGGCGATGCGCTACCTTCTTGATTTTCCAACCATTGAAGAGAGAATGCAAGTTTGCAGGGCACGTGCCTACCTCAGAATTAACGCAAACACACAGCATCCACTGCATAGTGAAATTAGGAAGGTGAAGGGCAGCAGGTTAAAAAGAGGACGGTCGTGGATGGGTCAAGCCGAGGACATTCTTCAACAGGTGTGTTCACTTGAGGACTTAGAACCTGGCGAGGAGTGGGTGCAAGTGCCAACAGACTTCTGCACATCCTTTTCAGTTTGCATCCAACTAGATAGAAAATGCAGACAAGAAAATCCGGCTGCTGTTGAGGCTGAAGTACAAGCGTTGATTTTCGAGAATTCGCTAGACAGTGACGCGGTCATCTACACAGATGGGTCGGTCGTCCGACATGTGAGAAGCTCATGGGCCTTTACAGCTCGGGCCGGAGGGAGAATTGTGAAGGAGGACTCTGGTGCTTTCACTGAAACCACAAGTAGCCTGACCATGGAAGTCAAGGCAGTAAGTAAAGCAATAACATGGCTCGAGACACAGACATTCACTAGGGCTTGTTTCCTTAGCGACTCAATGAACATGATCAAGAGGATAGAGGAGGGGTCGATCCGAAGAGAATGGTTGCTGCCTCTGAAGCGGTCTCGGCTGGCAAAGATTAGTTTCATCTTCGTGCCAGGGCATGCGGGAGTACAAGGAAATGAGCGGGCTGACAAGCTCACAGGTGAGGCTACTGTTGAGGGCGGACGCGCCATGGACCAGGCTGACATTCTGAATGCTCTACGAGAAGTGAGACTTTTGCAAGAACCAAGTGATGACTGTGAATCTACAACAATGGCCAGACTGCGAGAGCAGCAAATTAAAAGAGGGGTGGCCAAACAAGAACACTACGCAGGAAGCCAAAGAAGATTGATAAACCAACACAGAACTGGCGTCGTTAGCCGCTACACGCTGCGGGATTTGCTGAGGAGGGGATCCGAGCACTTATGGACTGAATGGTCCGATGTGCAACGAGGATGATCTGTCGACTAACTAACTAACTAACTAACTAACATACTAACACACGGTTAGGGAATGTTTGAACTCTCTCACACAATGTTTGCGAAATACATGTGTGTATGTCTCTCTCTCTCTCTCTCTCTCTCTCTCTCTCTCTCTCTCTCTCTCTCTCTCTCTCTCTCTGTATGTTTGTGTCTGTGAGTGAGTGAGTGAATGAGTCAGTCAGTGAGTGCGTGCGTGCGTGAGTGAGTGAGTGAGTGAGTGAGTGAGTGAGTGAGTGAGTGAGTGAGTGAGTGAGTCAGTGAGTGAGTGAGTGATCTGTGGTCTAGAATATATGAACCATTAACACTTTCCGTCTCACAACATTGTGCTGTGCTAGGACCGTGTCATATATTTACAGCACAAACCATTTTAGCTACAGCTAAGATTGTGTCATACAATTACTGCACAAACTAGTCGTTAATACAGCTAGAATTTGTAATATATTTCAATAAATCAATCAATCATGTGCCATGCCGGAAAGCGTGGGCGGTTATGACTCGTAATTTCATTCGATCACCAGAGTCGTGGATCAGCTCAGTGTTCCTGTCTCGTCCATGCCATGTGGCCAAGCCATCCAGGTATTTTCCTCTCGGTCTTCCTCTTGGTCTGTTCCCTTCGATCTTGCCAGTTGTCACTAAGTTCTCCAATCCATTTCTTCTCGTAACATGTCCAAAAAATTTTGACTGTCTACGTCTAATTTCTCTAATCAGTTTACGATTTTCATTTGTCTCCTGTAGTACTTGGTCTTTGGTTTTTCTGTCTGTCCATGGTATTCTTTGCATTTTCCTCAGAAACCACATTTCTGCAGCCATCAGATGTTTTTCAGCTTGACTGCACATTGTCTAAGTTTCACATCCATACAAAATAACAGGTTCTATGTATCCCCTCAACACTCTTTTTCTCGTTTCAGTTGACATCTTTTTATTGGTCAGAATGTTTTTCATCTTGCTAAAGGCTACTTTCGCCATGGCGATTCTTGTAATATATTTAGAGCACATAAATTCTTTAATACAACTAGTATTCTGTAATATGTTTAAAGAACAAACCACCTTTGCTAAAGCTAGGATTGTGTAATATAATTAAAACACAAACTATTATTTAATACAGCGTGGGTTGTGTAATACATTTACATCACACGCGTTTGTCATACAGCTAGGGTTGTGTAATACATTTCCAATACCCGCGTCTCTAATATAGCTAGACTTGTGTAAGATATTTATAGCAGAAACTGTCGAAACTACAGGAATGTGTAATATATCTACAGCACAAATATTCCTTAATACTGTTAGGATTGTGTGAATATATATACAGCCCAGATATTCCTTAATAGAGCTAGGAGTTAGTTATACATTTACAGCTGAAATCGTCGTTAATACAGCTAGGATTGTGTAATATATTTACAGCACAAATCGTCTTTACCACGTCTATGATTGCGTAATTTATTTACAGCATAAATCGTCTTTACAACAGCTTTGTGTGTGTAATGTATTTACGGCACACGTCGCCATCAATGCACCAGCTTTGCGTGTGTAGCACACTTACTGCACACATTGTCTTTCATACAACTTTCACGCACTGACAACACAAACACATTGCCCATAGTGTGACGTGTACACCACAAACCGCCTTTGATACGTCGCCCTAACTACCAGCTCGGGCCAGTATTCGCGCATACCCTGCACGTTTGAGCTCATCAAACGTTTTATATCATTTCCCCTGTCGTTTGCCGGACCCGGTAGACAAATGCCATCTTGAAATCGTTCATGCCACGCTTCGGTGATCAATGGCGGTTATCCAGTGATGTTCTGACTGGGTCAGATATGATTGTGGCCAGTATTGCGACCAGGCACCAAGCAGCTGTCCGATAATCACACAATAAGACTGTCAGCTCTCTCAGTATCCGAGCACTTCACAAGTTAACTCTCTCAGTATCAGAACGTTTCACATGTTAGCTCTCTCAGTATCAGAGCGCTTCACCTGTTAGCTCTCTCAGTATCAGAACGTTTCACATTTTAGCTGTCTCAGTATCAGAGCGATGTTACCTCTCTCAGTATTAGAGCGTTTCATATGTTAGCTCTCTCAGTATCAGAGCGGTTCACGTGTTAGCTCTCTCAGTATCAGAGCGGTTCACGTGTTAGCTCTCTCAGTATCAGAGCGGTTCACGTGTTAACTCTCTCAGTGTTAGAGCTTACCGCGTGTCTTAACTCTTTCTATAGCAGCACATTACACATTTGAGCTCTTTCTATCACAGAGCATAACACATGTGGACTCTTTCTATAACAGCACATTACACATATGAACTCTTTCTATAAAAGTACATTAAACATGTGAAATCTTTTTACAACAGCACATTGAGCACGTGAGCTCTATCTATAACAGCAAATAACACATGCGAACTCTATCTATAACAGCACATTACTCTGTAATTCACTGTAACAGAATGTGTCACATGTTAACTCGTTCAGTACCAGAATGTGTCACATGTTAACTCGTTCAGTACCAGAACGTGTCACATGTTAACTCGTTCAGTACCAGAACGTGTCACATGTTAACTCGTTCAGTACCAGAATGTGTCACATGTTAACTCGTTCAGTACCAGAACGTGTCAATGTTAACTCGTTCAGTACCAGAATGTGTCACATGTTAACTCGTTCAGTACCAGAACGTGTCACATGTTAACTCGTTCAGTACCAGAACGTGTCACATGTTAACTCGTTCAGTACCAGAACGTGTCACATGTTAACTCGTTCAGTACCAGAATGTGTCACATGTTAACTCGTTCAGTACCAGAAGGTGTCACATGTTAACTCGTTCAGTACCAGAACGTGTCACTGCTGATGCCCCAGAAGGAGAAGGAGAGGCAACCAATCTTACAACCTGCCAGTACATATAAGCTGTCACAGACTCGCCAGTACATATAAGCTGTCACAGACTCGCCAGTACATATAAGCTGTCACAGACTCGCCAGTACATATAAGCTGTCACAGACTCGCCAGTACATATAAGCTGTCACAGACTCGCCAGTACATATAAGCTGTCACAGACTCGCCAGTACATATAAGCTGTCACAGACTCGCCAGTACATATAAGCTGTCACAGACTCGCCAGTACATATAAGCTGTCACAGACTCGCCAGTACATATAAGCTGTCACAGACTCGCCAGTACATATAAGCTGTCACAGACTCGCCAGTACATATAAGCTGTCACAGACTCGCCAGTACATATAAGCTGTCACAGACTCGCCAGTACATATAAGCTGTCACAGACTCGCCAGTACATATAAGCTGTCACAGACTCGCCAGTACATATAAGCTGTCACAGACTCGCAGTACATATAAGCTGTCACAGACTCGCCAGTACATATAAGCTGTCACAGACTCGCCAGTACATATAAGCTGTCACAGACTCGCCAGTACATATAAGCTGTCACAGACTCGCCAGTACATTGCTGTCACAGACTCGCTCAGTGTCACAATACTAGCTGTCACAGACTCGCCAGTACATTGCTGTCACAGACTCGCCAGTACATTGCTGTCACAGACTCGCCAGTACATATAGCTGTCACAGACTCGCCAGTACATTGCTGTCACAGACTCGCCAGTACATTAAGCTGTCACAGCACTCGCCAGTACATATAAGCTGTCACAGACTCGCCAGTACATTAGCTGTCACAGACCGCCAGTACATAGCTGTCACAGACTCGCCAGTACATTAGCTGTCACAGACTCGCCAGTACATTGACCTCGCCAGTTCATATAGCTGTCACAGACTCGCCAGTACATATAAGCTGTCACAGACTCGTCAGTACATTGCTGTCACAGACTCGTCAGTACATATAAGCTGTCACAGACTCGCCAGTACATATAAGCTGTCACAGACTCGCCAGTACATATAAGCTGTCACAGACTCGCCAGTACATTGCTGTCACAGACTCGCAGTACATATAAGCTGTCACAGACTCGCCAGTACATTGCTGTCACAGACTCGTCAGTACATTGCTGTCACAGACTCGTCAGTACATTGCTGTCACAGACTCGCCAGTACATATAAGCTGTCACAGACTCGCCAGTACATATAAGCTGTCACAGACTCGCCAGTACATATAAGCTGTCACAGACTCGTCAGTACATTGCTGTCACAGACTCGTCAGTACATTGCTGTCACAGACTCGTCAGTACATTGCTGTCACAGACTCGTCAGTACATTGCTGTCACAGACTCGTCAGTACATTGCTGTCACAGACTCGCCAGTACATTACTGTCACAGACTCGCCAGTACATTGCTGTCACAGACTCGTCACTACATTGCTGTCACAGACCCGCCAGAACATTGCTGTTACAGACTCGCCAGTACATTGCTGTCACAGACTCGTCAGTACATTGCTGTCACAGACTCGTCAGTACATTGCTGTCACAGACTCGTCAGTACATTGCTGTCACAGACTCGTCAGTACATTGCTGTCACAGACTCGTCAGTACATTGCTGTCACAGACCCGCCAGTACATTACTGTCACAGACTCGCCAGTACATTGCTGTCACAGACTCGCCAGAACATTGCTGTCACAGACCCGCCAGAACATTGCTGTCACAGACTCGCCAGTACATTGCTGTCACAGACTCGTCAGTACATTACTGTCACAGACTCGCCAGTACATTGCTGTCACAGACTCGCCACTACATTGCTGTCACAGACCAGCCAGAACATTGCTGTCACAGACTCGCCAGTACATTGCTGTCACAGACCAGCCAGTAATTTGCTGTCACAGACCCGCCAGTACATTGCTGTCACAGACCCGCCAGAACATTGCTGTTACAGACTCGCCAGTACATTGCTGTCACAGACCAGCCAGTAAATTACTGTCACAGACTCGCCAGTACTTTTCTGTCAAAGACTCGCCAGTACATTGCGGACAAAGACGCTAAATACATACAAGAAGTGACAACTGGACAAGTTGAAACATTTTTTCGTTGTATATCCCTTACAGGACGTTGCAGTCAACATCAGCAGTTTTCAGCTGCTGTTGATGTACTAGACAAGAGTACGCTCAGTAGTATGCCACTGATTTCTGAGCGACCGCTCATATACCCCTAACTTGCCAACGTGGCGAGAACCGCAACCGATTCTCGCGCAGGTTACGTTACTCACGAGAATATACGGGATTACGGAGAAAGACGTTAACTCTTAGGCCAGGCAGAGCGGCGTTGAAACCTTATAGCACTGGTACTATGATACATAAGCAGATACATTGGTATGATTATACATAAACACATATACTGGTATTATCATACATAAACACATACATTGGTACTATGATACATAAACACATACCCTGACGCTCGCCTGCCGACCCCATGGTCATGTGTTCGATCCTCGGGTGTTGTGGGTGAAGGTTGTGGGTGGGGGATGTGGGTGAGGGTTATGGGTGAGGGTTGTGGGTGGGGTTGTGGGTGGGGAAGTGGGGGTCATAAATTGTGAAACTGATCTAGGCTCCCAGGTTGACC
The DNA here is from genome assembly GCA_014155875.1 of Cepaea nemoralis. Taxonomy (NCBI): domain Eukaryota; kingdom Metazoa; phylum Mollusca; class Gastropoda; order Stylommatophora; family Helicidae; genus Cepaea; species Cepaea nemoralis. The sequence continues at coordinate 51,187 of JACEFZ010025357.1, forward strand.
CAGGCTGGAATGGGTTCCAGACAATGTCCCGGGCAGTCAAGGTGACCGGAGTGAGACTGTGCACACAAACCCCGAACGTTGATTGGTCGATACAAATGTGGCTCCAGCACCACATGCCCAGTACGTCTTGAGGCCTGTACAAGGGACCTTGACCTTCTGTCATCTTAATCACTTGCGCACAGTGTGAGAACCCCTGGCCTGAGTGTTGGCATTCCCACAGAGCAAACCGCACACTGTGTGAGAACCCCTGGCCTGAGTGTTGGCATTCCCACAGAGCAAACCGCACACTGTGTGAGAACCCCTGGTCTGAGTGTTGTGTTCTCCTAGACTAGAGGTTCCCAAACCACGGTCCGCGGGCCACTTGTGGTCCGCAGGCCGTCAGAAAGTGGCACGCGAGGCCTCGAGCAGTCATTTTCCGCAATGATCGTTATAAAAACCAAAACAAACAAGCAACGTTCCAGACTCACTGATAGTAAACTAGCTGAGCTTATGACTTTGGGCACAACATATTTGTGCCCAGACATTGATAACATTACATCTGAACTTAAAAAACTGGTTATGAAGAACAGTTACAATTGTAAATTAATTACACTAATAGCGATACATTTGGAACCAGTTAATCCAGATATGTTCCCCGATGCCCCAGCCGTGGTCTATCCCCATGACACGCATTTCAGAGGCTTACTTGTCCACGGTCGCCTACCTACGGTTGTTTCAGGATTGGGAGCACCCAAATGTCATGGGACATTGTGTCTTACGTGCAAGTACGTCGTCCAGACACAGTCGTGGGTGATACTTCCTAAGGATCACTTTTATTTGTTTGCCTGACCATCTCGCAACCTCATATATACAATTATTTGTAAGAGAGCCGACATGAAGTGTTTTGGCAGACTGGAAGACGGACTGACTTAGGAAATATCTGAGGGACATCATATTGCACTCAACAAAACTTGTTTCTAATTATTTTAATTCCCCAGATCACAAAGAAGTCGGTGATGTGTGTGTGTGTGTGTGTGTGTGTGTGTGCGCGCGCGCGTGCGTGTGTGTGTGAGAGAGAGAGAGAGAGAGAGAGAGATTGCTATAAGACCATGTTACTCGGACACTTCTCTCAGAATGAAGATGGAGAGCCAGTTAAATTTCACTATGGGGTGTGTCCATCCAGTGGAAATTAATTATATTATCGATTTCAAGGTTTAACTTAGATCATCTTGTCTTCTATTACCATTGGTCAGAATCCATTGGTTTGTCATGTCATGTGACGTCCACACAATAGATCATCTTTACCTTCTTCATCGGTCTGACAGTGCCCATGTTCAGGTCTACTATTCCCGGTTTCATACTTACACTTCTCCCCATTACTGCTGCTTACGGTTGTCAGTCACTCAGCCTTTACCTTCACCTTTGTATATATTTCTATTACATTTATTGTGTGTACATTTCACATTAATTCCCAAATATCATATCTATGTTTAGTTTGATTTGCCCTTGGCAAAGGTAGTGACTACCGAAACGTCGGACAGTTGTGTGGTGTTGTATTCTTACATATGTCATTGATATTTGTCTTAGTTTTTATTATAGTATTACATTACTTTCGCCTATTTCCCCCTACATTAATTATTTTTGTTTACGTGAAATGGGGCCCTAGTCTGGTATGTATATGTGTTTGTTTTTATCACCTGTCCTGGCGATTTTCAATAAATTGTTTCGTTACACACATGACTGCCGTGTTGCCAGGGAGACCTGCTTGCCACCGCTGCCTGCGACATGCTGGCAGTTAACTCCCGGCAGTGGTGTGAGTAACAGGCTGGATCATACATCACAGCTTATCCAACAGCCAAGCGCTAGATTTCACCTTGTCTGTCGTTTCTTCGAGATATTATCAACACGCGACGACGCTTCTGACCCGAAGAAAGCTCATTAGCAGGGAGACGACGCCGAGTGCCAGGTGGCACTTGGCGCTGCAGACTATCGCAGAGACCATAGGTGTCAGAGCTAGTGTCTTGTAGCTAGGGCCGGGTGCCAAGTCCGGGTACCAGCACACAATGTGATGTGTGGGTAGCTAGAGCAGGGAACTAGCACACAATGTGATGTGTGGGTAGCTAGAGCAGGGAACTAGCACAGAATGTGATGTGTGGGTAGCTATAGCAGGGAACTAGCACAGAATGTGATGTGTGGGTAGCTAGAGCAGGGAACTAGCACACAATGTGATGTGTGGGTAGCTAGAGCAGGGAACTAGCACACAATGTGATGTGTGGGTAGCTAGAGCAGGGAACTAGCACACAATGTGATGTGTGGGGTAGCTAGAGCAGGGAACTAGCACAGAATGTGATGTGTGGTAGCTAGAGCAGGGAACTAGCACACAGTGTGATGTGTGGGTAGCTAGAGCAGGGAACTAGCACACAATGTGATGTGTGGGTAGCTATAGCCGGGAACTAGCACACAATGTGATGTGTGGGTAGCTAGAGCCGGGAACTAGCACAGAATGTGATGTGTGGGTAGCTAGAGCAGGGAACTAGCACACAATGTGATGTGTGGGTAGCTAGAGCAGGGAAAAAGATATGAAACTACCTAGCACCAATGTGATGTGTGGGTAGCTATAGCAGGGAACTAGCACACAATGTGATGTGTGGGTAGCTAGAGCAGGGAACTAGCACACAAGGTGAGGTGTGGGTAGCTAGAGCAGGGAAACTAGCACAAGAAGTGTGATGTGTTGGGTAGCTAGAGCAGGGAACTAGCACACAATGTGATGTGTGGGGGTAGCTAGAGCAGGGAACTAGCACAGAATGTGATGTGTGGGTAGCTAGAGCAGGGAACTAACACAGAATGTGATGTGTGGGTAGCTAGAGCAGGGAACTAGCACACAATGTGATGTGTGGGTAGCTAGAGCAGGGAACTAGCACACAATGTGATGTGTGGGTAGCTAGAGCAGGGAACTAGCACAGAATGTGATGTGTGGGTAGCTAGAGCAGGGAACTAGCACACATGTGATGTGTGGGTAGCTAGAGCAGGGAACTAGCACAACAATGTGATGTGTGGGTAGCTATAGCAGGGAACTAGCACACAATGTGATGTGTGGGTAGCTATAACAGGGAACTAGCACAGAATGTGATGTGTGGGTAGCTAGAGCAGGGAACTAGCACAGAATGTGATGTGTGGGTAGCTAGAGCAGGGAAACTAGCACACAATGTGATGTGTGGGGTAGCTATAGCAGGGAACTAGCACACAATGTGATGTGTGGGTAGCTAGAGCAGGGAACTAGCACAGAATGTGATGTGTGGGTAGCTAGAGCAGGGAACTAGCACACAATGTGATGTGTGGGTAGCTAGAGCAGGGAACTAGCACACAATGTGATGTGTGGGTAGCTAGAGCCGGGAACTAGCACACAATGTGATGTGTGGGTAGCTATAGCAGGGAACTAGCACAGAATGTGATGTGTGGGTAGCTAAAGCAGGGAACTGGCACACAATGTGATGTGTGGGTAGCTAGAGCAGGGAACTAGCACACAATGTGATGTGTGGGTAGCTAAAGCAGGGAACTAGCACAGAATGTGATATGTGGGTAGCTATAGCAGGGAACTAGCACATAATGTGAGGTGTGGGTAGCTAAAGCAGGGAACTAGCACATAATGTGAGGTGTGGGTAGCTAGAGCAGGGAACTAGCACACAATATGATGTCTTCAGATTAGTTGTATGTCTTTGTACAAAACGTTGCAATCAACAATACACTTTCGCCTTATCTCCTGCAGTATAGCAGTACATTACTGGTTCTCTCGTATAGCAGTACATTACTGGTTTAACTCATTCGTTCCTCCTTACGCATTCTCCTCGCCTATCCTGGGTGTAGAATATCTTACGGCCGTATTCATCTCTTCTTCCCGATGGTGTGTTCTGTGTTTCGGTTTGTTTCCTCTTCTCTCTTTCACCCTGTTTGTTACCTCTTCTCTCTTCCACCCTCTCTGTCGGTTTGTTTCCTCTTCTCTCTTCCACCCTCTCTGTCGGTGTGTTTCCTCTTCTCTCTTCCACCTTGTTTGTAATTTGCTAGCTATTTATACATTCTGCACCTTGCCGTTGCTTTCTGAACGGTCGACGTTCAATCACCAAAATCGAATAGTCAAACACCAACCTGTAAGATTGGTCATTAGTGTACGACCAGTTCTCCCTCAATCTCCTTCTATCTCTTCTCGCTATCTAATGTCTCCCCCTATCACTTCCTTGATGCTTTCCCCCCGTGGTTCCTGCTCCTCGCATCCTGTTTTTATTGTGTGTGTGTGTGTATGTGTGTGTGTGTGTGTGTGTGTGTGTGTTTTCTTGCACATTTCCTCTGATCCTCGTTACATTTTCTGTCCACCACTCACTGCCACTTCTGTTCTCTCTCTCTCTCTCTCTCTCTCTCTCTCTCTCTCTCTCTCTCTCTCTCTCTCTCTATCTCTCTCTCTCTGTCTCTCTCTGTCTCTCTTTCTATCTCCCTCCTTTTCTCTATTCTCCTTTATATTTCCGTTCCACATGTCTGTCGATCTCAACTACCCTTTCAGACCGTATCACTCAGATCCCCCCCCCCCTCAACTGAGTCCACCAGTCAGACGGATGTTCTCACTATGAGTGCCCAAGGATCACAAAAGCCACAACACTAATACGACCAAGCTGTCTATACCAGTGGTTCTCAACTTTTTTAGCCCACGTCCCCCTTTACCATATGTTCAGAACGTCATCCCCCACCCCCATCTTTCGAATTTCCTCCGTATAAATCCCCGCCCCCCCCCCCCGCCACCCTTACACAGTATACATAAAAATGGAAGCTAAATTTCATAACACATACTAGAACAAGTCTAGACATCTACATAAAACGTGATTTGCGGGTCTACTTACGTTATAAAACTAATTTCATTAGGGCGAGAAGTACAGAACCGTAAAATTTAGAGGGAAAAACAATATCAAGTAACTGGTTCTTGTATTAATGCGATCTTGAAATAATCTTAATTACCCCCTGGAAACCCTAAAATCCCCCCCCCCCCAGGGGGGATTGGGGGGGGGGGAATTCCCCACCGGTTGAGAACCACTGGTCTATACTCTTTACCTGGGATTTAGTTAGAGCCTGTCCAAATGAAAGACCGACGACGGTGAAGGAAACATGGCCACACTAGTCCTACTCCCAGCCTGCGGGAACCTGCTGAGCTCAACCATGTATTTCATACAACACAGGACAAATAACTCAGCAGTCTTTCACTGTTTCCTGAGTTTTCTGTCCATCTATAGAAGAGACTGCTGGCTTATTTCTCCCACAGCATCTCCCACGGTGCCTGCCAGTTTGCAATCTCTGACAACACTAGAATGCAAATATTCTGCTGCATAACGAAGCAGATTTTCAGATAGTATCATCAAATTATCTCCCCTAGTTCAGTGGCGCCTGGTGAACGTGTCTCCCACTCTGTGGTTTATCAGCGCTGTCTGTCAGGTCTGTCCAGACATGTTCCCGCCTCATACTTCATCGCCTGGCAGACTATTGGAAAACACACAAACAGATAGCTCCGGTAATGATGACTACGTCAGGTTCAATGTCTGGACTCACTCGTATCCTGTACCCGCAAAAACGGGCGGAAGTGTGAACGGATTCCGGGGAGTTGTTCTGTGTGTGGACAAGACAGGACACTTACAGAGTGCTATGATATTTTATATATTGCAGCGCAATGGGAGGTATTTCAGAGAGTGCTGAAATGTGCCAACAATGACGCTGTTGGAGATAAGTGGTATTGGTACACACACACACAGACATGAACTGGCTGATAGACAGACTCACAGACAGATAACAGACCGGCAGAAAGACCGATTGAAATGTAGGTATGTAGGTAGATGGGCAGGAAGGTAGATAGGTAGGCAGGCAGGCAGAAAGAACAACAGCCTGAGAGGTAGACAGACTGACCGTTAGACAGAAAGACACACAGATAGACTCACAGACAGACAAAGATATTGAGATATACCAGTATGGCACTACCGGATAATAATACAGGAAAAATAAAACGTCACTGAGAAACATTAACAGTTTTACAGACAATATTAATTGATCTTAATAATAAGCAAAATTGTGGTGTGTAGGGAAACACGGACAGGGAAAACATCAATATGACGACGAAATAAATGGCTGACTGAAGTGAGTACCTTTGCAATGTTTTCAACACAAGAAACGTAATGAAAGAGCTATTCCAGTCTCTGAACATCTAAGGTATACAGGAGAGACGGAGGACTGTCTGGCAGCTATTTCACACTGAACGAACGAACGAATTTTATCTTCACAGGGTCACAAATTGGGCACGCAAGCCCGTCTTACATTCGGCCCCTCCAATCACTCATCTCTCGTTACATCAATTATCTAATGTGCATGTTACATTCACAAAAACAGTGTCAAATAAAAGATGATATCCCAATCAAGTAATGGTGACCTCGTGGCAAATACCATGCCGTGGACGTGAAGTATGAGATTTTACATAGTCTATGACACGGCCTTGGGTGTACTACTCAGTAGTGTTGTCAACAGCACGAACACTCTTCGTCTGCTAGTGAAGGAGGGGACAGACCACCTGCAGGAATGTCCTGAGTGCGGTGATGCTGACTGTTTATTTGATATTCATATTCGTGTTATTCCAACCAGGTCAGTTGTCACGGCAATGTACGACATGTTACATTGACATTTTCTGCATGGCCAGTTTTTCACTATACTTTAAGAAATATTAGACTCAAAGTTCTGCATCACCAGATTGTCGCGATACTTTAAGAAATATTAGGCTCCATGTTCTGCACGGCCAATTTGTCATTGTAAGACATGTTAGTTAGTTGCATATCCTTTACATGGCGTCCCAGTCAACCCCAGGATTTTTATTTGTGATCTCTTGGCACTTTTACGTTCAGTAGTTTGCCATTGCCTTCTTAACGACCGGCATCCGTACCATTTCATTAAAAAAAAAACGCAAGGCGTTCTTCACAGTTGTTTTTAGAATGCGGTATACGGGATTACGAACTGCGTTCATAACATCTTCCCGAAGGAGCCGGCGTAGGAAATGTTACATTCACATGTCCTGCATGACCAGATTGTCACGACACTGTAGGACTTGTTACATTCACATTTCCAACATGGTCAGTTTGTCACGACACTGTAGGACTTGTTACATTCACATATCCTGCATGACCAGATTGTCACGACACTGTAGGACTTGTTACATTCACATGTCCTGCATGACCAGATTGTCACGACACTGTAGGACTTGTTACATTCACATCTCCTGCATGACCAGATTGTCACGACACTGTAGGACTTGTTACATTCACATGTCCTGCATGACCAGATTGTCACGACACTGTAGGACTTGTTACATTCACATATCCTGCATGACCAATTGTCACGACACTGTAGGACTTGTTACATTCACATGTCCTGCATGACCAGATTGTCACGACACTGTAGGACTTGTTACATTCACATATCCTGCATGACCAGATTGTCACGACACTGTAGGACTTGTTACATTCACATCTCCTGCGTGACCAGATTGTCACGACACTGTAGGACTTGTTACATTCACATGTCCTGCATGACCAGATTGTCACGACACTGTAGGACTTGTTACATTCACATGTCCTGCATGACCAGATTGTCACGACACTGTAGGACTTGTTACATTCACATGCCCTGCATGACCAGATTGTCACGACACTGTAGGACTTGTTACATTCACATGCCCTGCATGACCAGATTGTCACGACACTATAGGACTTGTTACATTCACATGTCCTGCATGACCAGTTTGTCAGGACACTGTAGGACTTGTTACATTCACATTTCCTGTCACGGAAAAAACTTGATAGTTTCGATCGATGACAAACAAGACCCGACATTCGTCTACAAAAACAGGCAATCCTTCGATGAGCAGGGGACTGAGGAACAAAATACGTCGCGAAAACTGTCTGCACACGGTCGGCATTTCTGTATGATGTGGGTTGTTCGAGAAACGTACAATGGCGCCATCCGTCTGAAAGGCGGTAGACAGCCTTTGAAGTTGTAGACGGAAGGTCTGGACAGACGTCGGATGGATTCTGTGATGTGGGGACAAATCCCCTGGCTCACAGACAGACAGGACTTTTGTTGTACGAGACAAAGATTTCCCCGATGAAAGCAAAATAGACGGCGGATTGATTCCAGTCAGTCTAAAACAGGGAGAAAGCCAGACTCTGGACTGATTAGCGTCTAGACTTTTTGGTGACGTCACGCAAGGCCCGATATAAAACCAGTTGCGGTAAACAAGTTGGAGGAGTCGACCAAAAATTCTGAAGTGTTAAAGATCGGCGCAGTATTCCGAGTTGTGTTAATTGAAAGAGACTATAGTGTCAAAGCGTTGATATTTATCGGCGGACATAGATCCAGTCTGTGATTGCATAGTCTCAATCATCAACCGGAATAGGCATATGGTTCCACTTACAGGTCTACTTGTTGATGGTGATACGATATACTACCAAGAAGTTAGTATCAAAGTTGAAGAAAAGATGGCTCACGGATGGAAGACAGACGTTACTGAGAGGCTTGTACACTGGGCTCATGGCCTAGTTGGTCTGCAGAAACCTGACTTCTGCTGAGCAGGACTTGATGAACATATGTGTGATTTTTTTCCTTGAGTGATATGCTACATCACCGTAGATTCAGAACATTATACGTAACACATATACCAATATATAACTACCTGGAACAGTAATAGGTTGTTTTTTTTATGGGAAAAATTGTATAACCAGTGACTTATGAACAGTTATATTTTCCCATGTGACATTTAAGTCATTGGAAAGATTCTCTGATCAATAAACATTATTGAACAGTGTAAATTCACGGTGTTTGCTAGAGTGAAGACCAATATCGAACAGTGTCTGTCATTGATGACCAGCGTCCTGATTGTTCGAGAGTGATCGGAGAAAGTTGTCACGTGGCCGGAGAAACATCTTCTTGGTGAGGTTTTCTGTCCGGAATACATGGTGCTGTTGTGTGCTCAGCACAGTGATGTAACTAACTTTGCTCCTGATTCACTGGTCTGATTCTACATACACATTAGAATATTCGACACACATTCTACACATTACACACACACATTTCTCACACACACATACTCTTTGCTTTAATAAATTATTTGTTGTATTTATTTGTTAAAGCTAGAGTTGTTGAGTATGTTGTGATGGGGAAGAATGAGAGGGGGCATGATCCAGGTGTGAGTGAGAGTAAGAAAGAGGTGTCTACAGACTGAAGGAGTTTTGTGGACGGATTCTGGTGGTTTCTCTAGGACAATAATATTGGGTTAATAAAATTGTGGGTGTTGATTCCCCTCACTCCAGGGACGACACTAAAGTAATAAAGGATTACTACGACATTTCCAACATGGTCAGTTTGTCACGACACTGTAGGACTTGTTACATTCACATGTCCTGCATGGTCAGTTTGTCACGACACTGTAGGACTTGTTACATTCACATTTCCAACATGGTCAGTTTGTCAGGGCACTGTAGGACTTGTTACATTCACATGTCCTGCATGGTCAGTTTGTCACGACACTGTAGGACTTGTTACATTCACATGTCCTGCATGGTCAGTTTGTCATGGCACTGTAGGACTTGTTACATTCACATGTCATGCATGGTCAGTTTGTCACGACACTGTAGGACATGTTACATTCACATGTCCTGCATGGTCAGTTTGTCATGGCACTGTAGGACTTGTTACATTCACATGTCCTGCATGGTCAGTTTGTCATGACACTGTAGGACTTGTTACATTCACATGTCCTGCATGGTCAGTTTGTCATGGCACTGTAGGACTTGTTACATTCACATGTCCTGCATGGTCAGTTTGTCATGGCACTGTAGGACTTGTTACATTCACATGTCCTGCATGGTCAGTTTGTCACGACACTGTAGGACTTGTTACATTCACATGTCCTGCATGGTCAGTTTGTCATGGCACTGTAGGACTTGTTACATTCACATTTCCAACATGGTCAGTTTGTCATGACACTGTAGGACTTGTTACATTCACATTTCCAACATGGTCAGTTTGTCACGACACTGTAGGACTTGTTACATTCACATTTCCAACATGGTCAGTTTGTCACGACACTGTAGGACTTGTTACATTCACATTTCCAACATGGTCAGTTTGTCATGACACTGTAGGACTTGTTACATTCACATTTCCAACATGGTCAGTTTGTCATGACACTGTAGGACTTGTTACATTCACATTTCCAACATGGTCAGTTTGTCATGACACTGTAGGACTTGTTACATTCACATTTCCAACATGGTCAGTTTGTCACGACACTGTAGGACTTGTTACATTCACATGTCCTGCATGGTCAGTTTGTCACGACACTGTAGGACTTGTTACATTCACATGTCCTGCATGGTCAGTTTGTCACGACACTGTAGGACTTGTTACATTCACATGTCCTGCATGGTCAGTTTGTCACGACACTGTAGGACTTGTTACATTCACATTTCCAACATGGTCAGTTTGTCACGACTTTGTAGGACTTGTTACATTCACATGTCCTGCATGGTCAGTTTGTCACGACAATGTAGGACTTGTTACATTCACATGTCCTGCATGGTCAGTTTGTCACGACACTGTAGGACTTGTTACATTCACATTTCCAACATGGTCAGTTTGTCACGACACTGTAGGACTTGTTACATTCACATTTCCAACATGGTCAGTTTGTCACGACACTGTAGGACTTGTTACATTCACATGTCCTGCATGGTCAGTTTGTCACGACACTGTAGGACTTGTTACACTCAAATATTCTGCATGGCCGGTCTATGGCGGCATTGTAAGATATGTTAGAGTCAATTTTCCGCAAGGCCAAAAATATAACGGTACAGAATTATAATTTTTATATATTCACATTTTCTGCTTGGCAAGTCTATAACTATAAGAAATGTTAGGCTCAAATTCTCTCCATTCTCTCCAAATAGAGAAGAAGGGCAGAATGTCAGACGGGCCTGCGTGCCCAATTCTTAACCCTTAGAAAATAAAGTTTGTTTGTTCGTTCGTTCGCTCGTTCTTTCGTTCGTTCGTTCCTTCTTTCCAAGGCCTGAATGTCATGACACTTGAAGAAATGTTAGGCTGAAAGCAGCCAACAATTCAACATCAACTTCCCGAAAACGCCAAAATAACTACAACATAGCTCTGAATGCAGGACACAACAAAAGCGTGTTCCCGCCAAAATGTAATCGTAAAAGACTGCCTGGACACATTAGCAGCTTAGCTGGTTAAACCGCAGTCCCCCAAGTAGACAGCTTGCACCGCCCGACCCCGGGCCTGCGGCCACCAGCAGAGTAACTAATATAACATGTTGGCAACCAGGGATGGCATTATCACAACCTGTCAACGCTTAAACCCCCTTAATGCAGCCCGGACATGGCCACGTCCTCCAGGGACCAGCATCACATATGGTGACTTCAAGGATGCCATCCGCCCGGGGACATTGTACCATCAACATTTGTCTCCGTGAAATTTCATTGGACATGAAGTCCTATCTTGTGCAGATGAGACATAAATCCGCCACATCCTTGTACCTGTATCAAAGCTAATCCCCAAATCTATTCAAACAACAACCCGAGCCCCTGGAGCTGGCGGGATGAGACAGCGACATGTTTATCGTGGAGACTTCTAAAATTATATTTAACACGCGGGTTTACACTCGGCCCGAGAAAACTGCTGTGTGGAGGGGAAACATCATTTTTGTATCATCATCATCATGTTGCATGTCGGTGGCAGGACGTGGCTTTCATCACGGCCTCTTGAAAATATTCTCCATCTTTTACCGGTTCTCTTGCCTTCAGCATGGTCATGTCCAGGGTGTCTTCAGTTTCCGGTGTACGCTTTCCTCCAATATAGTCATTTCGGGGTGTTTTCAGTGTCCGATGTACGTCTTCCTCCACCATAGTCATGTTCGGAGTGTCTTCAGTGCCCAGTGTAAGTCTACATCCAGGTCCATGGAGGTGAGAGTATTTATATCAGAAGCAGCAGCAGCAGCAGCAGCAGCAGCAGCAGCAGAAGAAGAAGAAGAAGAAGAAGAAGAAGAAGAAGAAGAAGAAGAAGAAGAAGAAGAAGAAGAAGAAGAAGAAGAAGAAGAAGAAAAGAAGAAGAAGAAGAAGAAGAAGAAGAAGAAGAAGAAGAAGAAGAAGAAGAAGAAGAAGAAGAAGAAGAAGAAGAAGAAGAAGAAGAAGAAGAAGAAAACAAAGCTCAGTCGATAGACATATAAAACAAATGAAGTAAATTCGCTGACACTGATTAGCTCTCACAGAAGGAATCACAGGTTTAAAACATTACTTAGTCACCTTTCAGCATGCTGTGATATCGAGGAGATGTAGCAAAATTGGACGTATTCACATTTAGTTTTGCAGTGATATCGTGCAGGCATGTTGCACACAGTACAAAGAAAAGCAACGCAAAATCTCCCGCCAACTAGAGCTAACAGAGGTTGAGGTAAAGAGCTGTGAGCGCTGCTATTCGTGCCAGACTCACAATCGAGAGTCACCAATGACTACCAGAGGCATACTGCGAGCCTATACGTCAGCCGTCGCTGAAGGCGCAGATATGCTGATGAGAAACACGTGCATAAATCGCGAGTTATGTGTCACTCCGTGGGAATCCTAACGGTTGTAGAATTGCCTAAGCTGTTTGGTATCACAGGAGCATTGCTCACGCCACATAAACAACGGTCGTTAGTCTCACGTTCTCGGCGTGACGTATGAATGCACCCGTGACGAGGCAAGAAGGCACAACTAATGGCTGCCTTCCTGGTGCGTCGCCATCAGCGTGGAGATCAATCAGGAAACTACACGTGATACCGGCTCTCTGTGTGCCAGGGCGGGGCGTTCTCCGTGAAGGCATGCAGCATAAACCTGCACCGCGGACACATTTTTTTAATGTAGGTGAGAGATGTAGCTTGGGGGTAGTGAACGAGTTTCACAATTCCCCGATTTAACGGACCGCTGGTTGGACATCAGCTACAGGCCATTTTAAAGCAGGCCGCATTGCGCTGATTTCGATGGTATGAGCGTTGGTCGTTCAGAAAGCAACGACAAACTACTGAACGTAACAATTGTCTAGTAAATCACAAACAGCTACAACATGATGGGGTTGACTGCGACATCCCGTAAAGGGCATTAAACTAACAGGGTGATAAAATAGCAATAGAGAAAATAAAGGCAATGTTGGTAGCACTATACAGTGAAGATCTAGGACAATCCGAGGTCATTGTTGTAATGAGGTTAACAAACCTGCAGGCACTGACTGGCACTCAGAGCGGGTAATCAGAAAGAAGCAGAAATCAAAGAACGTATTAAGGACCTTTCTGTGTGCCAATAATGCCTTTTTCATCTGCATTGGACTAACATGGTGACTCCTCGTCGTTGATTTGGGGACCTAAGTTAGAAGTACCTCTGAAGTCGGAGGGGGTTCGCCTGCTGGCGAGGGACTCTGTTAATAGGGAAAGCTAATTCACACGCAAAATAGTAAAATAGCAGTCCAGTGCAGTAGAAGTAATAGCACGTGTGTCGACTACGTTTGAGGTCAAAGCAAGTGAACGTACAAAACAAAATCTGCATTAGTATTTTCTATTCTTTCTGTTTCTCGTTGTTTTGTTTTTTCATTATCCATACGTTCTCCTTATATTTTGTTGGTTTCAGCTTTGTTAGAATTGTTGTTTGTGCAGTTCACGCTTCTAGTTTTGTTCTTACTCCATGTTTAGACAACCATGCTATAAGAGTTGTGTTATTCTGTCTATGACAACCATGCTATATTAGCTGTGTTATTCTGTCTATGACAACCATGCTATAAGAGTTGTATTATTCTGTCTATGACAACCATGCTACATGAGCTGTGTTATTCTGTCTAAGACAACCATGCTATAAGAGTTGTGTTATTCTGTCTAAGACAACCATGCTATATGAGCTGTGTTATTCTGTATATGACAACCATGCTACATGAGCTGTGTTATTATGTCTATGACAACCATGCTATATGTACTGTGGTATTCTGTCTAAGACAACCATGCTATATTAGCTGTGTTATTCTGTCTAAGACAACCATGCTATATGAGCTGTGGTATTCTAAGACAACCATGCTATATGTACTGTGGTATTCTGTCTAAGACAACCATGCTATATGAGCTGTGTTATTCTGTCTAAGACAACCATGCTATATGAGATGTGTTATTTTGTCTAAGACAACCATGCTATATGAGCTGTGTTATTCTGTCTAAGACAACCATGCTATATGAGCTGTGTTATTCTGTCTACGACAACCATGCTATATGAGCTGTGTTATTCTATCTAAGACAACCATGCTATATGAGCTGTGTTATTCTGTCTAAGACATTCATGCTATATGAGCTGTGTTATTTTGTCTAAGACAACCATGCTATATGAGCTGTGTTATTCTGTCTAAGACAACCATGTTACATGAGCTGTGTTATTCTGTCTAAGACAACCATGCTATATTAGCTGTGTTATTCTGTCTAAGACAACCATGCTATATGAGCTGTGTTATTCTGTCTAAGACAACCATGCTATATGAGCTGTGTTATTCTCTCTAAGACAACCATGCTATATGAGCTGTGGTATTCTAAGAGAACCATGCTATAAGAGTTGTGTTATTCTGTCTAAGACAACCATGCTATAAGTGTTGTGTTATTCTGTCTAAGACAGCCATGCTATATTAGCTGTGTTATTCTGTCTAAGACAACCATGCTATAAGAGTTGTGTTATTCTGTCTAAGAAAATCATGCTATAAGAGTTGTGTTATTCTGTCTAAGACAACCATGCTATAAGAGTTGTGTTATTCTGTCTAAGACAGCCATGCTATATTAGCTGTGTTATTCTGTCTAAGACAACCACGCTAAAAGAGTTGTGTTATTCTGTCTATGACAACCATGCTATATTAGCTGTGGTATTCTGTCTATGACAACCATGCTACATGAGCTGTGTTAATCTGTCTAAGACAACCATGCTATATGAGCTGTGTTATTCTGTCTCAGACAACCATGCTATATGAGCTGTGGTATTCTAAGAGAACCATGCTATATGAGCTGTGTTATTCTGTCTAAGACAACCATGCTATAAGAGGTGTGGTATTCTAAGACAACCATGCTACATGAGCTGTGTTATTCTGTCTAAGACAACCATGCTTTAAGAGTTGTGTTATTCTGTCTTTGACAACCATGCTACATAAGCTGTGTTATTCTGTCTAAGACAACCATGCTATATGAACTGTGGTATTCTGTCTAAGACAACCATGCTATATGAGCTGTGTTATTCTGTCTAAGACAACCATGCTATATGAGCTGTGGTATTCTAAGACAACCATGCTACATGAGCTGTGTTATTTTGCCTAAGACAACCATGCTACATGAGCTGTGTTATTCTGTCTAAGACAACCATGCTATATGAGCTGTGTTATTTTGCCTAAGACAACCATGCTATATGAGCTGTGTTATTCTGTCTAAGACAACCATGCTATATGAGCTCTGTTATTCTGTCTAAGACAACCATGCTATATGAGCTGTGGTATTCTAAGAGAACCATGCTATAAGAGTTGCGTTATTCTGTCTAAGACAACCATGCTATAAGTGTTGTGTTATTCTGTCTAAGACAGCCATGCTATATTAGCTGTGTTATTCTGTCTAAGACAACCACGCTATATGAGCTGTGTTATTCTGTCTAAGACAACCATGCTATATGAGCTGTGTTATTCTGTCTAAGACAACCATGCTATATGAGCTGTGTTATTCTGTCTAAGACAACCATGCTATATGAGCTGTGTTATTCTGTCTAAGACAAACATTTAAAGAAGAGAAATGACTGGTCGGTTCCAATGTTGCACACGTATTACACAGGAACATTGATTTCCTGTGTAACAGCTGTACCAAAGAAATATAGTGCAATTAGTTCACTCAATTAGTTTAATGTGACTGAAATACTAATGAGAATTATAATGAGAAGAGTGAGAATAAAATAAAGCCACGTACTGGAGATGAGCAGTGTGGGGTTGTGGATGGGGACGGAACAAACATCGCCATACACATCTTGAGAACATTAACAGAAAGAATGGTTGAAATTGGGGGGGGGGGGGGGGGGGAGAGAGAGAGAGAGAGAGAGAGAGAGAGAGAGAGAGAGAGAGAGAGAGAGAGAGAGAGAGAGAGAGAGATTTATATTTGTGCTGTACTGACTAAGAGGTTTGATGAGGTGAAACATGGAGAAATGATCACAATGTTGAAAATGTTAAACATGGAAGCTAAAGATCTGAGAATAATAAAGAACATGTACTGGTAACAACAAGCAGAACTGACAAGCAATTAACAACATTTCAACACATAAAACAAGGTGTTAGACAGGGTTGTATATTATCACCCGATCTGTTCAGTTTGTATAGGGAAATAATGAGATCCATACAGGACATGCCAGGAATACCGGTTGGTGGGCATAATGAAAACAACCTGCGTTATACTGATAACATGGGTTTGGTCGTTGAAAATAAAACCCAGTTACAGGAAACGATAGGTATAGTTTCAACAGACAGTTAAAATACAAAGGAGTTGGTGTAAATGACACAAAAACAGAAGTAATGTAATTACAAAGACAAAGTGTATACAGTCATGTCTAGAAAGAGTTAACCATGACAGTAATATCGGGAGTACACGAGAAATGCTGACGTCACAAGTGATTGCTCGGAGGTGAACGGAAATGACGTATAATTCAGGTACGGGGCAGGTTGGCGACAACACAAAGGTACTTTGGCAGCGATACGTTAGTTATAGGTTGTTTGAGCGACAAGTATTACACGTTCAAGGAATCACCCAAGCTAGATAGATGACATGATATACACAAGCTAGATAGATGACATGTTAGATACAAGCAGACACGCAAAGAATATCTTTACAGGTACTCCACAATGATCGTGAGCAGCGGTACCTCAAAAGTGAGTTCTGTTTTTCCACACATAGAGAATGACGGTTATAAACCAGCTCTTGGCACAGCACTCGGCAGCGACAGAGAGAGATTGATACTGCAGCATCGAAGGCATACAACGCGTTAGGCTGCATATATAGACATAGGATAGTCACCAGACATTCAGTCCCCAGTGGGCAGTGTATGAGAACTTAAAGAACGTAATTAAGGGTGAGTGGCTCAGCTGGCCGTAGAGGCTGCTTGACTGTGAATTATTCGTGAACAAACTACATGTCAGCTGCTGTCATGAGTTGCTTCCAATACATCATCAACATCTGGCAGACGGCTGTGTAAGCCAGCTGCACTGAGTTAACAGTTTCAGTGCCAAACAAAAATGTAGGTTTGGACCAAACAAACCTGGATAATAGAAAATGGGAAGTAGTGGTGTGTCGGTTATGACTTAGAAGTTGCTTATATTGTAGCAGGCATGTTGTATTATACATACATCAAATTAAAGGATGTTGCTTAGGGAAAACTATTGTTTATAAGCCCACGACAGATAAGGGAAGTCGCTTAAGACGATACATCATCCCATGGCAATTAATCAGTGAAAGACCCACCATTTATAGTTGTTACACCTACTAGAACCCCGACCATATATACATGTTACACCAGCCAGTCCGTGGCACAGACCCACATGCACAATCACAGTGAACAGAGCCAGAGGGGTGTGCAACATGGGTGCTGGCGCTTCACATCTGGGGAGAGCATATTTGGGTGTAACTAGGTCATGGTTCAGGTCATACAGGCAGCTTGTAAGCGGTCCTAGAATGGCCCACTTTCCTCCACAAGGTGGCCCAGTTTCCTCACAAGGTGGCCCAGTTTCCTCCACAAGGTGGCCCAGTTTCCTCCCAAGGTAGCCCAGTTTCCTCAACAAGATGGCCCAGTTTCCAGTTTCCTCCACAAGGTGGCCCAAGTTTCCTCCACAAGGTGGCCCAGTTTCCTCCACAAGGTGGCCCAGTTTCCTCCACAAGGTGGCCCAGTTTCCTCCACAAGGTGGCCCAGTTTCCTCCACAAGGTGGCCCAGTTTCCTCCACAACGTGGCCCAGTTTCCTCCACAAGGTGGCCCAGTTTCCTCCCAAGGTAGCCCAGTTTCCTCAACAAGATGGCCCAGTTTCCAGTTTCCTCCACAAGGTGGCCCAAGTTTCCTCCACAAGGTGGCCCAGTTTCCTCCACAAGGTGGCCCAGTTTCCTCCACAAGGTGGCCCAGTTTCCTCCACAAGGTGGCCCAGTTTCCAGTTTCCTCCACAAGGTGGCCCAAGTTTCCTCCACAATGTGGCCCAGTTTCCTCCACAAGGTGGCCCAGTTTCCTCCACAAGGTTGGCCCAGTTTCCTCCACAAGGTTGGCCCAGTTTCCTCCACAAGGTGGCCCAGTTTCCAGTTTCCTCCACAAGGTGGTCCAAGTTTCCTCCACAAGGTGGCCCAGTTTCCTCCACAAGGTGGCCCAGTTTCCTCCACAAGGTGGCCAAGTTTCCAGTTTCCTCCACAAGGTGGCCCAAGTTTCCTCCACAAGGTGGCCCAGTTTCCTCCACAAGGTGGCCCAAGTTTCCTCCACAAGGTGGCCCAGTTTCCTCCACAAGGTGGCCCAGTTTCCTCCGCAAGGTGGCCCAGTTTCTTCTACAAGGTGGCCCAGTTTCATCCACAAGGTGGCCCACAAGGTGGCCCAGTTTCCTCCACAAGGTGGCCCAGTTTCATCCACAAGGTGGCCCACAAGGTGGCCCAGTTTCCTCCACAAGGTGGCCCAGTTTCATCCACAAGGTGGCCCAGTTTCTTCTACAAGGTTGGCCCAGTTTCATCCACAAGGTGGCCCAGTT
This sequence comes from Cepaea nemoralis, assembly GCA_014155875.1. Classification (NCBI taxonomy): domain Eukaryota; kingdom Metazoa; phylum Mollusca; class Gastropoda; order Stylommatophora; family Helicidae; genus Cepaea; species Cepaea nemoralis. The sequence goes on from JACEFZ010025357.1 coordinate 70,037, forward strand.
TCCCTCCCACAAGGTGGCCAGTTTCATCCACAAGGTGGCCCAGTTTCATCCACAAGGTTGGCCCAGTTTCCTCCACAAGGTGGCCCAGTTTCCTCCACAAGGTGGCCCACAAGGTGGCCCAGTTTCCTCCACAAGGTGGCCCAGTTTCCTCCACAAGGTGGCCCAGTTTCATCCACAAGGTGGCCAGTTTCATCCACAAGGATGGCCCAGTTTCATCCACAAGGTGGCCCAGTTTCATCCACAAAATGGCCCAGTTTCCTCCACAAGGTGGCCCAGTTTCCTCCACAAGGTGGCCCAGTTTCCTCCACAAGGTGGCCCAGTTTCCTCCACAAGGTGGCCCAGTTTCCTCCACAAGGTGGCCCAGTTTCCTCCACAAGGTGGCCCAGTTTCCTCCACAAGGTGGCCCAGTTTCCTCCACAAGGTGGCCCAGTTTCCTCCACAAGGTGGCCCAGTTTCATCCACAAGGTGGCCCAGTTTCCTCCACAAGGTGGCCCAGTTTCCTCCACAGGGTGGCCCAGTTTCCTCCACAAGGTGGCCCAGTTTCATCCACAAGGTGGCCCAGTTTCATCCACAAGGTGGCCCAGTTTCCTCCACAAGGTGGCCCAGTTTGATCCACAAGGTGGCCCAGTTTCCTCCACAAGGTGGCCCAGTTTCATCCACAAGGTGGCCCAGTTTCCTCCACAAGGTGGCCCAGTTTCATCCACAAGGTGGCCCAGTTTCATCCACAAGGTGGCCCAGTTTCGCCCACAAGGTGGCCCAGTTTCCTCCACAAGGTGGCCCACAAGGTGGCCCAGTTTCCTCCACAAGGTGGCCCAGTTTCCTCCACAAGGTGGCCCAGTTTCCTCCACAAGGTGGCCCAGTTTCCTCCACAAGGTGGCCCAGTTTCCTTCACAAGGTGGCCCAGTTTCCTTCACAAGGTGGCCCAGTTTCCTCCACAAGGTGGCCCAGTTTCCTCCACAAGGTGGCCCAGTTTCCTCCACAAGGTGGCCCAGTTTCCTCCACAAGGTGGCCCAGTTTCCTCCACGAGGTGTCGGTATTTCCTGGTCAACAGACAACCCAGTACCAGGAGGGACTTATTGCAGATCCACACGCAAACGTCAGACCAGTAGTAGCACGTGTATGGACTACGCCTGGGTTCAAAGGGAACGAAGGCAAACAATAAAAATAAAAAAAACATCTGTTTTCACAAAATCAGAATGTCAAGGACACCTCTGGGTAGGGGATCGGACGCCTAGTCCCCTCGTACCACGACAAACACATGACAAGTGCGTGTGCACAGTGTGCTCGACACAAATCTATCCGCAGTTGGATATCGTACAGAGTAGGCCTATAGCAGTATGTCGTGGTAACATGTTGGAAATTAGAAAAGATCATCATCATCATCATCATCATCATCATAATCATCTTCCAATTCTGCCGTCAAGCGTCGTGGGGAGGAATAATTTGCGTTCCAGCGCCCGGTGGGCGGCACTGGATAGTGTCATTCCGTGTGATTGTACAATGTCTTTGATGTCGTCAATCCATTTTCTTCTTGGACGTCCTCTTGGTCTTGTCGCAGATGAGCTTAGATGTAAGGTCAGTGATGGTATTTATTAGAAAAGATACCACGACATAATTATTTACAGCATCACATCTAGTATGTGAATTGCAGACATAAAATGGAAACCATCACAACAATATAGTTCACATAAATGTCACTTCAGTCTCAGTGATATACATCAATTCTCCCCATTTTCTTTCCTCTTTTCCCCATCTTTTTCTCCCATGACACGCTCATCCGCATATTGACTCCCCCGATTCGCCTCTCCACGCTCCGTTTCTCTTATCTCTTCCATTCTGCTTCCCTCAGAAGCCTCTTATCTGTGAAAGGAGAGGCATAACAAGGGCTGCAATGCAGACGGGCCTTCGAGGCCAATTCGTAACCGTTTGAAAATAAAGTTTGTTGTTTCGTCCGTTCGTATAATCCTCTCCTCACACTCACTCGCTCGGTCGCTCTCGCTATTTTCTTTCAACTACAACAACCACCACCCCCCCCCCCCCCCCCCCCCCCCCCCCAAAAAAATGCTTGAGGAGAACTGCCAACTTAACTACTCGAGACCGAATAAGAAACTATGATATCAGACAGACAGTGATATCAACACCTTGTTAAATGCCACATTTATTGAAAGACAGAAGATCAAATTGTTCGACCATCTCGTTAGAATACAACACCAGCAACTACCAGCACTGGCCCTACATTAAAAAAACATTTGCTAAGAGAGCAAGAGAAAGCCCAAGGAGAAAATGGATTGATGGAACCAATGACATTGTACAATCACACGGAGTGACACTATCCAGTGCCACCCATCGGGCGCAAGAACGTCAATTATTCCTCCCTAAGTCGTTTAACGGCAAAATGTGGATGATGGTAGTGATGATGATGATAATGATGATGATGATGGTGATGATGATGATGATGATGATGATGATGATGATGATGATGATGATCTTCACCCCATCTCAATGTCTACTATTCCCCTCTTTCCCCATTTACTTCCAAAGTTGTGATCTCTCCCTCACGCACTCTCTTAATTGCTCCCATATCTCTTCTTTTTTTCCCAGAAATGTAGAAGATATGGGAGAAATCACCATTGGGGACACATCATCAAAAACATTAGGTATGCGGATGATACAGTCTTGCTTGCAGACAATGAGCAGGATCTGCAACATTTAGCAGATGCGGTTGTTGCACACAGTGGAAAACTAGGGTTAGAATCAAATTGTAAGAAGACAGAGATTATACCACAATGTCATTCATCATTCATTGGCACCTTTCCGTCTTGATAGACGATATTTTGTTACATTGTGCTTCAAAGAGGTATAATAACTGTAACCTATGGCGGTAGCGTTTAAGACTGATCAGGCCAATTCGCTCTGTAAATGTTAGTCCACAATGGATGCATGTGAACACATAGACATTTTCACCATCACGCACCATTTTATGTCTCACGCGCTCAGTGTGTGACCTATCGGCAACCATTTTCTCCTATTTCTGATAGTTGCCCTCCATGCAACACGTTCGGCGGCAACTTTCTCCCAATGTGCATTATCAATGCCTGCATCAATCATGTCCCGCTTACACACATATTTGTATCGTAGTAGAGGCCGACCCTGAGATCTCTTACCCATCTGTAATTCACCAATAAAGATTTACTTTAGTATTCTACCACTATCCATCCTCCTAAGATGTCCGATCCATCTAAGTCTACGAGGACAGAGCATGGAATAAACTGTCACATAACCTGATCTTTCCAATACTTCAGTATTTGTAATTTTGTCTTGCCACTTAATACCACCTATTCTTCGCAGACACCGCATATGAAAGCTGAAAACGTTTCTCTTGGTGTGAGTAAGTTGTCCAGGTTTCACTGCCATGAAGAAGAGTACTAAGAACACAGGCTTGATAGACAAGGACTTTTGTTTTGACAGTAAACTTCCTGTTCTCCCAGACTCTTTTTCTTAACTTGTTCATTGTTGTTGCTGCCTTATCTATTCTGATGTTGATTTCCTGATCTACGGATAATTTGCTTTTTACTCCTGATCCTAAATATGTAAAATGGTTTACTATCTCCAGTTCGGCGTCGTCAATAATAATTGCCGGTACCCCATGTGCACCTTGTAACATAATATGTCTTCTTTTTGCTAATTGTTAAACCAAATTCAGAACAAGCGTTGGAGAATGCAGATAGAAGACGTTGTAATATCCATCATGTAATATACAGGTAAACAGGAATATTCTGAAACTAGTGAATCGGTACAATTATAAAAGATGTCATTTCCAATGAGAAAAAGATTGTTGAAGTGCTACATAGAACCTGTACTTTTGTACGGATGTGAAACGTGGAAAATGAGCAGACAAGCTGAAAAACATCTGATGGCCATGGAAATGTGGTTTCTGAAGAAAATGCAAAGAATATCACGGACAGACAGAAAAACCAATGACCAGGTCCTATAAGAAACAAATGGAACCAATAAACTGATTTGAGAAATTAGACGTAGACAGTCACAATTTTTGGACACGTTATGAGAAGAAATAAATTGGAGAATTGGTGACAACTGGTAAAATCGAGATGAAGAGAACAAGGAGAAGGCAGAGAAGTAAATACCTGGATGGCTTGGTTGGGTAGTATGATCGAGACAAGAACACAGAGCTGATCCGAAATATGACCGCCCAGGCATATCGGCATGGGGCATGATGATGATAATCTCTCCGCTTTCATCTCTCCCTCCTTCATTCCTCCATCCCCTCACCATTTTCTCCTCACCTCTAGCTCACTCTTTCAATTTGATCATTTTCTTTCTATGTGAATTTAACTTGCACAATAGATAATTGATGTAAGACAGATGAGTGGTTGGAAGGGCCGAAAGTAAGACGATCCTGTGTGCCCAATTTGTGACTATTTGAATATATAGTTTGTTCATCAGTTCGTTCATCTTTCTTCCTTGCTCATTCCATCTCTTCTCTAAACTATCTCTCGTCATCCTCGCTAGTCATCTTCTCCACGTTTCATACCTTTTTCTTCTTCTCTTCCTCCATTTACCTCATTGAAGTGTTGCGAGGAGATGTAACTATCTTTTATGCGCACTTTCAAATGCTCTTTGTAAGTTGGTATTCATTTCTCTAATGTTGTTTTTGATACCATCTATCTTTTACGTGTCCTTTCCCTTGCTTTGTATCCATTATCCACCCAGTATCTGGGTAGAGAGATTGTGTGCGTGGGGGATGTGTGGGTGGTTGGGCAGGGGAAGATTGTGTGGGTGGGGGATGTGTGGGTGGATGGGTGCGGGATGTGTGGGTTGGTGGGGAGATTGTGTGTGTGGGGGGGGGGTGGTTGGGGATGTGTTGTTGGGGGATGTGTGTTTGGCTGGGTGGCTAGGGGTGTGAGGGTGGTGTGTGGAGGATGTGTGGGTTGTAAGATGGGTGAGGGATTGTGTAGGAGTGGGGGATGTGTGTAAGTGGGGATGGGTGGCGGAATGAATGTGTGTCTGGGTGTGTTTGTGTGTGCGGCTTGAGGTGTGTTTGGGTGGGTGGGGGATGTGTCTCTGTAATGTGCATGATTGTGTCCAAAGTACGGCGAAGGTGGGAGGTTAAAAAAGTGAAAGTAACAATGCGAGGTTACAGATGTGGGGTCAGAGAGGTTGATTAAGAAGTCCCAAAACAATGGGGGAGCTCCAACACATCGGATTGTTATAGCACGTACATGTCAGTTTGAGTCACCCGTGGACAGAGAGGAACGTGCTAGAGAGGCAATAAAACAAAGGGAAACCCCAGAAAGGTATTTTCATGGGAACGAGTAATTGGGATCAAAGGGTGAAATGTGAAGATTAAGAAGTCCCAAGACAATAGGGGAGCCCCAACACATTGGATTGTTATAGCACGTACATGTCAGTTTGAGTCACCCGTGAACAGAGAGGAACGTGCTAGAGAGGCAATAAAACAAAGGGAAACCCCAGAAAGGTATTTTCATGGGAACGAGTAATTGGGATCAAAGGGTGAAATGAGTTTCATAGGTGGTCCCGAGAGAAGCCGATAAAGAGAGAGGATTGTGATGGGACAAGGAATTCAGTCTGGCATTCAGCCTGAAGCTAAGTTAGGGAACTTAGCCGGGAGCTGTTTGGGAGTTAACTCAGTTTGTGGGCAAGTTCGAGAAACGGAGCCCAAATATCGACTCGGTGGAGTCGAGTTGGTTATGGTCAGGGACGGAGAAGAGTCCGACGTTACAGGTTATTTGACAAGGCCGATAGGCGGCAGTATTGTGTTCGCATGGAACTAATGTATCTAAGTATTCTCTGAATGTTTCTGGGAAGGTGCATGCGCATCCTGTATATTCATCCGTAATAAAGATCTGTGTGTGCGCACACCGGTGTTCTATAGTGACTCATAGTTATTGATCAGTCGTCCGGCACAACATTCACACCGACATACCCTAGACACAAGCACAGCCACTTCTATCTGTCAGCAGAATTGTGACAGCCTCATAACATGGTCATATGCATTGTTTATGTTTACAACATTCATTTGACAATGTTTTTTTTTCCCTATGTGAATGTATCATGCACTACTGATGAACGATAGATGAGTGATTGGAAGGGCAGAATGTAAGACGGGCCTGTCTGCCCAATTTGTGACCCTATTAAACTAAAGTTCAATCAATCAATCCATTATATTTCTTCAGGATGGCTATTTGTGGCAGATGGTACCAGGGCATTCTTGTGAGGTGGCCAAACCATTTAATTTTTTTCTTCTCTAGTGAAGTGTGACTTGTTACAGACCTAGTCGTGTTATAATTTCCTCATTCCTAATCTCGTTTTATCACCCCCTTTCATTTCTCCCACCTTCTGTCCACTATCTCTCTCCTCTCGCCTTCCATCCACCCCTCTCTCTCTCTCTCTCTCTCTGCTCTCCCCCATCGGGAACAGTTTCCCCATGCGATCCATCACACTGAAAGAAGTTTGCAACAACAACAGAAAAAAAGAAGTAACAGAAGTAATAAAATACGTCTAGCAAAATATGCACACGAACTGATGGCTTTCAACTGGCCGATGATGGAAGACAGTTGCCGGCGTTTCCGCTCAGCTCTGGTATACCTGGGGATGTTTGTGTGGGTGTGTGGGAACACGAATGTGGCCTGTCAGTATGTGAGATCATCAGTCCGTTCCGCCTTCTCAACCACACAAAGCTGGTAGGGGTAACCATAACCCACACCCTGTTGTAAGGTGTGAAGGCATCACAGTTACCAGATTACAGAGTAATGAGGTGAATAGACATACTCTCTTCCTAACTACTTTCCTTTCTGCGACTAATCGCTAAGTCGAGTAGCTAGCTATGTTTGTGAATTGGTTAGCAGGAGTCGTTCACCGGACACATTTCATGGTGTATAATGTTACAGGTATTCATTAGCACTCATAGAAGTAACAGAAAGAATCAAGATCAGAGGACAGACTAGACAAAGCAAACAGCGAAAGCTACATAGGAACACATGTACTCCCACAAATAGAACTCTCCTAAGTGAAGATATGTTACACCTAATTTTGCATAAATTAGGCCTGCTAAGTCCAAATATCACATTTATTAAATTTTTAGACATGTTATGAGAAGAAATGGATTGGAGAACTTAGTGACAACTGGCACGATCGAAGGGAACAGACCAAGAGGAAGACCGAGAGGAAAATACCTGGATGGCTTGGCCACATGGCATGGACGAGACAAATCAAATCAAATCAACTTTATTAGGGTCACAAATTGGGCGCGCAGGCCCGTCTTACATTCGGCTCTTCCAATCACTCATCTTTCATTCATCAAGAGCATTATACATTTACATAGGAAGAAAAATAAACATTGTGAAATGAATGTTGTAAACATAAACAAGGCAAATTACCATGTTATGAGGCCCATCTCCCACCTACCCATACATCACCCCACCCACACAACACCCCCACCTACCCACACACACGCACACCAAGGGACACATACATACCCCACCAACCGATCCATCCCCCTTCCGCACATCCCCCACCCACACACTCTCCCCTCACCTGTTTCCCCCAACCAAAACACACTCGCCACCCACAAACATTCCCCCACCAACCCACACATCCTCTCCCCATCCACACCTCAAACCACCCATCCCCCAGCCACATCTCCATTGACCACATATTCACTACCCACGCACACAATCCCCCACCAACCCACACATCGCACATCCACTCACACATCCCCAAACCATACACACACATCCCCACCAACTGACATCTCCCTACCCCCCCCCCACACACACACATCTCCCTAACCACCCATACATCTCCAATCCACTCACACACACACATAATCCACCACCCACACATACATCCTCCACCCACTCATACATGCCTTAACCCAATCCCCCACCCGCATACACACATACCCACACATACATCCCCTACCACGCAATATTCCCAACCCACGCACCGCACACACACATATCCCTCACCAACACATCCCACACCCACATACCACCACACATCCCCACCTACACACCACACACATAACCCCCACCCACATACCGCACAATATTCCCACCCACACCCACACAGATATCCTTACCCATCCACCCCACATACCCCCACCCACACACCACAAAAATCCCCCATCCACACACACATACCTCACCCACACAATATCCCTAACCAACACACCACACACCTCTCCCCACCCACACACGCATTCCCTACCCGTCCACCAACACACACTCACTCACGCACACATCCTCCACTAAGCACCCACACCCCCCCCCCACCCACCCCCAACCAAACATCTCTCGATCACAATACCCCTACCCACACACATCCTCCACCCACTCACGCATCCCACCCCGACACATACACATCCCTCACCCACCTACACATCCTTAAGCCACCCACACACCCCCACCCACACATTCCTCATCCACGCACACATCTCCCACCCACACACACCCACATACTTCCCCCAACCACCCCACCCATACACACATTCCCCGCACCCATCCCCGACACCACACACTATCCCCCACCCACACATATCCTCACCCATACCACCACACTCCCCACCCACACACCATGCACACATCCCCCACCAACACACCGCACACATATCTCAAACCCACACACCATACACTTCTCCCCACCCGCCCTTGCATCCCCAATCCACCCAACACAATCCCCTACCCACACAACCCCGCCACCCACACATATTTCCTCAAACCACCCACATAAACACACACACCCCACACTCGTCCCATACACAGGAACAGGAACACTGAGCTGATCCACGACGCTGGTGATCGAGTGAAATGGCGAGTCATGACCGCCCACGCTTTCCGGTATGGCACATGACTGATTGAGCAGCTCTAGTGTTTAAGATACAAGCATTTGTGTATTTGATTAATATTATTACAGCATTTTCTGTGTAAGGCTCTAGAAAGATCATCTTCAAGAAAAGCATGTTTTCTTTCACCGGATTTATTTGGTTATATTTGTGAAGAAGAACATGGAAAACATATTAATGTTTTTGTGAAAAAGGCAAACTTTGCTTACTTTAAAGTAAAACTAGGTGACCAGAACAAGTCTTGGGCTCCTCATAATGTTTACAAAAATATGTTGAGCGTCTGCGACAGTGGACTTGTGGGAACAGAAGATGTTTACAATTTGGAACTCCAATACTTTGGTGAGAGCCCTAGAACCACTATGATGACTGTTATTTTTATGTTGTCAATATTAAGGAAATTAATGGAAAACATCACTGGAACAATTGAAATATCAAGATTTAGATTCTGCTAGACGACCTGTTCCACACGGAGACGACATACTTATTCCAACTTATAGTCAGATTTCGGATTCCCTGCTAGAAGATGAGACAGCAATGGCATGTGGAACGACAAGTAACAGTGATAGGGATTTCAAAGATTATTTTCCAACTGCTCATTGCTTCGACCAGCGTGAACTAAATGATCTAATCTGATCATATATATATATATACATTGGCACCTTTCCGTCTTCACAGACGATAGTTTGGTACATTGTGCTTCAAAAATAACTACGATACATGGCGGTGGCGAGTGTGGCTGGTAAGGCCAATTCTTGCTGCAAATGTTTGCCCACAGTAGGTGCATGTGAAAACATGGTCACTTCCACCATTTTGCACCATCTTACGTCTCTAACGCTCTGTGTGTGCTTTATCTGCAATCATTTTCTCCTTTGTCTTTATTCCATTTCTGATAGTTGCCCTCCATGCAACACGTTCAGCGGCGACGTGCTCCCAATGTGCATTATCAATGTCTGTATCAATCATGTCCCGCTTACACACATCTTTGTATCGTAGTAGAGGCCGACCCTGAGATCTCCTACCCGTCTGTAATTCACCAAAAAAGATGTCCTTTGGTATTCTACCATCATCCATCCTCCTAAGATGTCCTATCCATCTAAGTCTACGAAGACTGAGCATGGAATAAACGGTCACACAACCTGATCTTTCCAATACTTCAGTATTTGTGATTTTGTCTTGCCACTTAATACCAAGTATTCTTCGCAGACACCGCATATGAAAGCTGTTTAAACGTTTCTCTTGGCGTGAGTATGTTGTCCAGGTTTCACTGCCATAAAGAAGAGTACTAAGGACACAGGCTTGGTAGACGAGGACTTTTGTTTTGGCAGTAAGCTTCCTGTTCTCCCAGACTCTGTTTGCTAACATGTTCATTGTTGTTGCTGCCTTGCCAATCCTGATGTTGATTTCCTGATCGAGGGATAATTTGCTATTTACCTCTGATCCTAGATATGTAAAATGGTCTACTACCTCCAGTTCGGCGTCGTCAATAAAGATTGATGGTACACCATGTGCACCTTGAGACATAATCTGTGTCTTCTTTTTGTTAATTGTTAAACCAAATTCAGAACAAGCATTGGAGAATGCAGATAGTAGATGTTGTAATTCTTCCTCAGAGTGGGTCGTAATCGCAGCATCATCCGCAAAAAGCAACTCTCTGATTAGTACCCTGCTAATTTTGGTCTTGGCCTTCTTCTTCTTCTTCTTCTTCTTCTTCTTCTTCTTCTTCTTCTTCTTCTTCTTCTTCTTCTTCTTCTTCTTCTTCGTTCATCCGGAGTTTTTTTTTTTCGGATGTGATTGAGTTGTGCCTGTTTACAGCAGAGCTGCGTTCTTGCGCCGTTAGGCCGACACATCCGACTTCTGCGGGCATTTGTTGACCGGGTTAACCTTCCCGGGGTCTTGACCTTCAATCTCTGAGCATTATAGAGGCCACCATCTGAACGTGAGTGAATGTATATACCGTCATCCTGATAACGAAAGGCATATTTGACCTCCACTCAACCACAACTACAATTGTTGTTACTCACTCAGCGACACATTGACCTCCACTCAACCACAACTACAATTGTTGTTACTCACTCAGCGGCACATTGACCTTCACGCAACCACAACTACAATTGTTGTTACTCACTCAGCGACACATTGACCTCCACTCAACCACAACTACAATTGTTGTTACTCACTCAGCGGCACATTGACCTCCACTCAACCACAACTACAATTGTTGTTACTCACTCAGCGGCACATTGACCTCCACTCAACCACAACTACAATTGTTGTTACTCACTCAGCGACACATTGACCTCCACTCAACCACAACTACAATTGTTGTTACTCACTCAGCGGCACATTGACCTCCACTCAACCACAACTACAATTGTTGTTACTCACTCAGCGAAACATTGACCTCCACTCAACCACAACTACAATTGTTGTTACTCACTCAGCGGCACATTGACCTCCACTCAACCACAACTACAATTATTGTTACTCAATCAGCGGCACATTGACCTCCACTCAACCACAACTACAATTGTTGTTACTCACTCAGCGACACATTGACCTCCACTCAAACACAACTACAATTGTTGTTACTCACTCAGCGGCACATTTACCTCCACTCAACCACAACTACAATTGTTGTTACTCACTCGGCGACACATTGACCTCCACTCAACCACAACTACAATTGTTGTTACTCACTCAGCGACACATTGACCTCCACTCAACCACAACTCCACACTCAGCGGCACATTGACCTCCACTCAACCACAGCTACAATTGTTGTTACTCACTCAATGGCACATTGACCTCAACTCAACCACAACAACAATTGTTGTTACTCAATCAGCGGCAGATTGACCTCCACTCAACCACAACTACAACTTGTTACTCACTCAGCGACACATTGACCTCCACTCAACCACAACTACAACTTGTTGTTACTCACTCAGCGGCACATTGACCTCCACTCAACCACAACTACAATTGTTGTTACTCCCTCAGCGACACATTGACCTCCACTCAACCACAACTACACACTGTTGTTACTCACTCAGCGGTACATTGACCTCCACTCAACCACAACTACAATTGTTGTTACTCACTCAGCAGCACATTGACCTCCACTCAACCACAACTACTCACTCAGCGACACATTGACCTCCACTCAACTACAACTACAATTGTTGTTACTCACTCAGCGGCACATTGACCTCCACTCAAACACAACTACAATTGTTGTTACTCACTCAGCGACACATTGACCTCCACTCAACCACAACTACAATTGTTGTTACTCACTCAGCGACACATTGACCTCCACTCAACCACAACTACAATTGTTGTTACTCACTCAGCGACACATTGACCTCCACTCAACCACAACTACAATTGTTGTTACTCACTCAGCGGCACATTGACCTCCACTCAACCACACTACATTGTGTTTAACTCGACTCAGCGCACACATGACCTCCACTCTAACCACAACTACAATTGGTGTGTTACTCACTCAGGCGACACATGACCTCACTCAACCACAACTACAATTGTGTTACTCCCTCAGCGCACATTGACCTCCACTCAACCAACAACTACTCACTCAGCGACACATTGACCTCCACTCAACCACAACTACAATTGTCTGGTTACTCCACTCATCGGCAAACCTTGACCTTCCATCCAACCACAACTTACAATTAGTTGTTACTCACTCAGACGTACACACTTGACCTCCACTCAACCACAACTAACAAATTGTTGTTACTCCACTCTAAGCGACACATTGACCTCCCAGCTCATAACCACAACTACATGTTTGTTACTCACTCAGCGAAACCATTGACCTCCACTCATTCCACAACTACACACACTGTTTGTAGCTCACTCAGCGGCACATTGACCTCCACTCAACCACAACTAACAACTCACTCAGCAGCACATTGACCTCCACTCAACCACAACTACAATTGTTTGTACTCACTCAGCGACACATTGACCTCCACTCAACCACAACTACAATTGTTGTTACTCACTCAGCGCCACATTGACCTCCACTCAACCACAACTACACACTGTTTGTTACTCACTCAGCGGCACATTGACCTCCACTCAACAACACTACAATTGTTGTTACTCACATCAGCGGCACATTGACCTCCACTCAACCACAACTACAATTGTTGTTACTCACTCAGCGACACATTGACCTCCACTCACCACAACTACCAATTATGTTACTCACTCAGCGGCACATTGACCTCCACTCAACCACAAACTACAATTGTTGTTACTCACTCAACGGCCACATTGACCTCCACTCAACCACAACTACAATTGTTGTTACTCACTCATGCGGCACATTGACCTCCACTCAACCACAACTACAATTGTTGTTACTCACTCAGCGACACATTGACCTCCACTCAACCACAACTACAATTGTTGTTACTCACTCAGCGACACGTTGACCTCCACTCAACCACAACAACAATTGTTGTTACTCACTCAGCGACACATTGACCTCCACTCAACCACAACTACACACTGTTGTTACTCACTCAGCGGCACTGTGGTCTCCACTCAACCACAACTATAGACTGTTGTCATTCACATTCGTTTCCACTCAACCACAACTACAAACTGAAAAGACCGACAGACAGGCAAAAAGAAAGACAGACAGGCAGGCAGGCAGACAGACAGACAGACAGACAGACAGAAACTAGGCGCTTGTACTCACCATGGCGCGAATCTCTCCAAGACATTCGAGTCATATCCAATCAAATCCCAGCCTTGCCTGTCCCTAGTGTCCAGGTGTCAAGGATGTGACATTTCCCACACAGAACTCGTCAGGGATACACCGGGTTCCTCAGAACACACAATCTTCTATTACATCCACCGGGGTCGCCTGAACACACACAGTCCTAAATGATATCCACCAGGAGTCGCCTGAACACACACAATCCTATAGTATATCCACCCGAGGCCGCATGAACACACACAATCCTATAGTATATCCACCACCCGGTGTTTGGCTTGATCCCATACAGACAGGGTTCGTCGGAACTACGATATCACGCAAGAGGCAAAGTGAAGTGTTTCCATGAAAGAGTTCATTCTGGGAGGTATGTCACGCAGGAAGCACAGTCATGTTACTCCATGAAAGAGTTCATTCTGGGAGGTATGTCACGCGGGAAGCACAGTCATGTTACTCCATGAAAGAGTTCATTCTGGGAGTTATGTCACAGAACGATACCCACCCGATCAGGGATCTCTGCGACTGATTCCACCCAGTTTGCCTCTGTAGAACTGCAAATGGAAAATAAGTATTTGGTATATTCCAGGTACAAATATCAAGGCTTCATCAGAGTGTGGTGACTGAAATAATAACGTATGCTAACAAATGACGTCATGTTAATCTTGTGTATTAGTACAACGGTGAACTGACAATATGAAAGGGGTTTCAAATGAAAACTTTAAAAGTGTGATAGAAATTACAATAACCATGCTATTGTAATTTTTATTTATTTATTTATTTATTTATTTTTGAATTGTCCAAACAGGTGGAAATCACTTGGGGCTAGGTCTGGTGAGAACGGGGGATGTGGTACACACTGAAAGTGGAGGTCTTCAATGGTTTCAACCGTTGCACGGGCAGTAAGGGATCGAGCATTGTCATTGTGCAAACAGGACACCTTTACTCAGAAGTTCACGTCGTTTGGAATTGATTGCGGGTCGAAACTTCCTACTCCACTCATACACTTGCTGGACTGACAGGCATGCATCACCATACCAGACCTTTTAATCGACTATGAAATTTTTACAGGTTTCACCACTTCATTGATCAAGAAACGGATAACAAAACGCTGCTCCTTTTTGGTGCATGTCAAAAGTGGGGCAGCCATCTTTAAACTGTCCTTATGACGTCACCATGTTCATCTGCACCGTTATGTCACGTGCTTAACACTTTTGACATCCTTAACAACAATATTGACAGGTTACATGATAATGGCATGGTTATTGTAATTTCTATCACATTTTTAAGGTTTCCACTCGAAGCCCCCTAGTACAGTGGTGCTCAACCGGTGGGGAATTCCCCCCCCCCCCCCCCCCGGGGGAATTTTAGGGTTTCCAGGGGGGGGGGATGAAGACCATTTCAAGATCGCGTTAATACAAGAACCTATTACTTGATATTGTTTTTCCCTTCATACTTTACAGTTATGTATGTCTCATCCTTCTAAAATTAATTTTATAAAGTACTAGCTGACCCGGCCCGGCTTCGCCCAGTCCTTGGTGGGGAGCATCTCATTTAATTCATATAAGTAGTCATATAAGTTCCCGTTCCCGTTACCGACTGTCTGTCTGTCTGTCTGTCTGTCTGTCTGTCTGTCTGTCTGTCTGTCTGTCTGTCTGACCCGGCCCGGCATTGCCCAGCTCCTGGTGTGGAGCATCTCATTTAATTCATATAAGTAGTCATATAAGCTCACGTTCCCGTTCCCGACTATCTATCTGTCTGTCTGTCTGTCTGTCTGTCTGTCTGTCTGTCTGTCTGTCAGTCAGTCTGTCTATCTGTCTGATCCGGCCCGGCTTTGCCCAGCCCCTGATGGGGAGCATCTCATTTAATTCATATGAGTAGTCATATAAGTTCCCGTTCCCGACTGACTGTCTGTCTGTCTGTCTGTCTGTCTGTCTGTCTGTCTGTCTGTCTGTCTGTCTGTCTGTCTGTCTGTCTGTCTGTCTGTCTGTCTGTCTATCTATCTGTCTGTCTGTCTGTCTGTCTGTCTAATCATTTATTGGTTGCAGTTAGAACAACCTTAGATAAACGAAGACCAACTTGGTAATATATTAACTTGGGTAAATGGAGCAGCGGCAGCAGCAGCAGAAGAAGAAGAAAAAGGAGGAGTAGGAGCTGGGAGGAGGAGGAGGGAGGAGGAGGAGAAAGAGAGAAGAGGAGGATGGAGGAGGGAGAGGGAGGAGGGGGAGGAGAAGAGGAAGAGTGGTAGGAGGTGGAGGAGGGGAGAGGAGGAGGAGGAGGAGGAATATAACGCATATGCCTGTAGATTTAATAATGGCTGAGGTTGTTCCATGTCTTCTTAGAGTTGGCGACAGTGTAAAGAAATATAAAATCTTCAAACTTCATACTAAAAAAATATGACAGTGGGCTGCGCTGGAATGAAAGGAAGACGTGTAAAAATTTCATCTCAATGGGATGGGCCGTTCGCGAGCGCATTAGGGACATATAGACAGACAGACAGACGGACGGAGATCGCCTTTTATATATAAGATATACCCATCCATGTTGGGTTTTCCTCTTGTCCGCTTACTCGTTAGGCCTCCCTCCATATACATCTTTTCCAGACTCTACACGCCCAAAGTATTTCATTTCCCTCACTTTCGTTTGTCTTAATAACCACATTTCTTTGACAATGAATCCCTGTTGAACGGTTCAGTGTGTTCTCTATTTCGCCCATGCAGGAGGAGGAGAGGGAGGAGGAGGGAGGAGGAGGAGAGAGTAGGAGGAGGGAGGAGGCGGAGGGAGAAGGAAGAGGGAGGAGGAAGAGGGAGAAGGAGGAGGGAGAAGGAGGAGAAGGAGGGGGAGGAGGAGGAGGGAAGAGGAGGAGGAGGGAGGAGGAGGAATGTGAAGGGAGGAGGAGGGAGGAGGTTAGAGGGCAGGAGGAGGAGGAGGGAGGCGGAGAGAGAGGAGGAGGGAGGAGGAGACGAGGGAGGAGGAGGACTGTGAAGGGAGGAGGGGGGAGGAGGTAGAGGTAGGAGGAGGGATTAGGAGGAGGAGGAAGAGTAGGGTGGAGGAGGAGGCGAGGAGGAGGGAGGAGGAGGAGGGAGAAGGAGGGAAGAGGAGAAGCAGGAGGAGAAGGAGCAGGAGGAGGATAGGGAGGAGGAGGGAGAGGGAGGAGGAGGGAGGAGGAGGAGAGAGTAGGAGGAGGAGGAGGCGGAGGGAGAAGGAAGGGGCAGGAGCGGAGGGAGAAGGAGGAGGGAGAAGGTGGAGAAGGAAGAGGGAGGAGGAGAGGAGAAGGAGGAGGGAGAAGGAGGGGAGGAGGGAAGAGGAGGAGGGAGAAGGAGGGAGAGGAGGAGGGGAGGAGGAGGAGGAGGAGGAGGAATGTGAAGGGAGGAGGAGGGAGGAGGTAGAGGGAAGAGGAGGAGGAGGGAGGCGGAGAGAGGAGGAGGAGGAAGAGGGAGGAGGAGGAATGTGAAGGGAGGAGGGGGGAGGAGGTAGAGGGAGGAGGAGGGAGGAGGAGGAGGTTAGAGGAGGAGGAGGAGGGGGAGGAGGAGGAGGGAGGAGGCGGAGAGGGAGGAGGAGGAAGGAGGAGGGGGAGGAGGGAGGAGGAAGGGAGGAAGAAGGAGGAGGAGGGAGGAGGAGTGATGAGGAGGAGGGAGGAGGGGGAGGGGGAGGAGGAGGAGGAGGAGGAAGAGGGAGGAGGAGGAATGTGAGGGAGGAGGAGGGGAGGAGGTAGAATGAGGAGGAGGAGGGAGGAGGAGGAGTGAGGAGGAGAGGAAGGAGGAGGGAGGAGGAGGAGGAGGGAGGAAGAAGGAGGAGGAGGGATGAGGAGGAGGAGGGAGGAGGAGGAAGAGGGAGGAGGAGGAATGTGAAGGGAGGAGGAGGGTAGAGGGAGGAGGAGGAGGGAGGAGGAGAAGGGAGGAGGAGGGATGAGGAGGAGGGAGGAGGAGGGATGAGGAGGAGGGAGGGGAGGAATGTGAAGGGAGGAGGTAGAGGGAGGAGGAGGAGGGAGGAGGAGGAGTGAGGAGGAGGAGAGGGAGGAGGAGGAAGGAGGAGGGAGGAGAAGGAGGAGGAGAAGAAGGAAGGAGGAGGAAGGAGGGAGAGGAAGGAGGGAGAATGAGGAGGGAGGAAGGAAATAGAGGTGGAAGGGAGGAGGGGGAGGAGGAAAGAGGTAGGGGGAGGAGGAGGTAGAGGGAGGAGGAGGAGGAAGGAAGGGAGGAGGAAGAGGAGGAGAAGGGAGGAGGAGAGGTGGAGGGAGGAGGAGGAGGGAGGAGGTAGGAGGAGGAAGAGGGAAGAGGGAGAAGAAGGGAGAAGGAGGAGGGAGGATGATGAGGGAGAAGGAGGCAGGAGAGGAGGAGGAGGCAGGAGGAGGAGGGATGAGGAGGGAGAGGGAGGAGGAGGGAAGATGAGGGAGGAGGGGGGAGGAGGCGGAGGGAGTAGGAGGGAGGAGGATGGAGGAGGAAGGGGAGAGGAAGAGGGAGAAGGAAGAGGGAGAAGGAGGAGGTAGGAGGGAGAGGGATGAGAGGGAGGAGGAAGAGGAGAAGGGTGGAGGGAGGAGGTAGAGGGAGGAGAAGAGAGGGGGAGAGAGTTCGCCATTCCGAATTCATACTCGTCTAGTTCTTCCCTTCTACACGACTGTAGATATCTTCCTTACACATAAAAAGATGAATTGTTATTGATATTGCCGTGGCATGGAGGAATATCAGCAGCAGAGTTGATTAAAAAAACAAAGACTGAGATCTACAGAGAGCCATGAACGCCTACGCCAGCCGGCACGGCACTTGATGATGATGATTGCCGTGTGACGATTCTGTGTAGTCACGTCATTTTCTTCCCTTTCCCTAGCGTTTTGGTTCGGGGATTCTTTCATCATCATCATCATATATTTACGTACGTATTTGGGAGGGGGAGGAGGAGGAGGAGGAAGAAGAAAAAAAAACTATGACAGTTGACAGCTCTGGAATGAAAGGAAGGCGTGTAGAAAATTTCATCTCAATCGGATGGGCCGTTCGCGAACAAATAAAGGACATACATATTTACATACATAATATATACATACACATATACATACACTTTGTTTTATAGATATAGAAGTAGACCCACAAATCATGTTTTATGTGGATGTCTAGACTTGTGTTAGTATGTGCTATTAAATTTACCTTCCATTTTTACATATACTGTGTAGGGGGGGGTTTTTTTTTTTTTTTTTGATTGATTGATTGATTTAGGAATCGACATCACAGCATTCGGGGCATTTCCATAAGTGCTCCGTCCCCATCTCAGCATCCAGCGAAGAGTTCCAACACTAATAGTACCAGTAGCAATCTGATTATAAGTCCGTCTCGCCTTTCCTCTGAGCGTTGAGCGTCGGCCAGATCCCCTCGTCACCCCTCGCTGTCGCATTCTTGCCAGACCATGGTAATCCATTTGCTCCTCTGAGGTGTACACGTGCTCCCACAAGGCCGCAACCACATCTGCCTTGTCTGTGTATCAATACTCCACCAAGTTCTGCAGAGCCAGCCAATCTGTCCGCCTGTTCATTTCCCAGCACACCGGCATGCCCCGGAGAAAAGATCCAGGCGATGCTTGTCACCCGTGACCTCCGAAGCGAAGCAAGCCACTCCGCACGAAGCCTGCCCGTCCTCACCCTCGTCAGCATGCTTTCTGAGTCAGTTACAATCACGATGTGTGTGTGTGTCGTATTCTCCATCCAGCGGAGAGCCGCAGTGACTGCCTCCACCTCCATTCTTAAGCTGGATGTTGTGGTATCATATGCCAGGCTCTCCTGCCCCAAACATCGACCATTAGCTTTGGCTATGAACCCCCTAGCCACTTCTCTCACCTCTTGACACCGAACCATCTGTGTAGATAATCACATCAACCCGAGTGAGCATTGTCCTGAATTAGTTGCTGGATTTCCACTCCGTGGCCCCTGCGTGGCCACTCCCTGCACTCCCGGATTAATGTAATTATAACTCTGCACAAGTCTGACTGCTCCGCTGGCACTCTGACCCACTCCTCTCCACGCCTAATGTTCCCCAAGGGGTACACCTATCTGATCGTATCCTCCGCCTGAGCCATCCATGATTTCCCTCTTATCAGTCGCTGACCCTTAACTGTGTCCAGCGCCTCATGCAGTGGATGGTCTGTGTCTGCAGCTACTCTGAGGTATGCCTTTGCCTGCATGACCTTGAGCCTCCCGAACAGTCGGCAGACCAAGGATGTAACGCATACCCACTACTGGGGTGTCTCTAGTGATCCCAGAATGACCCGCATAGCTTCGTTCTGTATGCGCTCTAACTTCACCAGCTGACTCTCTGAGGACTGAGCAGACCTAATCCAATCAATTACTGAGAGGATCAAGTGTGGTTAGTGTGAAAAGCATTCTCTGCTCTTGTCCATTGCAGCCATAGTTTTAAGTGCACTGAGTCCCTTTTTAGATCTTGTCACAACCTTTCCCACATGGTCTTGAAGTATAGGCTCTGTCAAATGTGATCCCCAGATACTTCAGTTTGTTCTCTCTGCTGACATCTCTACTATCTATCGCGAGGCGTGGGGACATCAGCTCTCACAATCCTGTTGTCAGGAGCACCACAAAACAGCCGCTTTGGGGGATGACAGCATCATTTCTGTGCACCAGTCAATCACTTCATCTACTGTCGCCTGTAACTCCTGGGCTGTTTGCTCCCTTTTTCCCCTGCCTATATGCAAGAATATCATCTGCAAATTTTAGTTTTCCCAACCCCTGGTGTTTCCCAGGTTTGAATCTGCTCATACACATTAAAGAGCACGGTGAGAATGGATCCCTGTGGCAGTCCGGGGTTAACATATGTGGGTCTGAGGTCATGCACCCAGACGGAGAGAACCGACGAGAGTGCAGGACGGCTGCTTTTTCCAGTTCACCAACCAGGGATTGACCCCCTTCTCCATCAGTGCGGTCATCAAAAAAACATATCGAAATCTATTTTACGCGTCTCGAGATCAAGCGCTACCGCCTCGTTTCCTGTCTACTGGAACCCCTCATAAACATCAAAGGCAAAAAATGGCTGCATTTGACCGGGTATCTTTCTGGCTGTAGCTCCCAGGCTTTGGAAGAAGCTTCCCCCCTTTCCAAAAAAAAAACCTGCAGCTTAACAGCGACTATCTTCTCTAAAACCTTCCCAAATGTATTTGAAGGGTGATGATCCCAAAGCCGCTAAGCTTTGACTGATCCTTGAAGGTTTTGGGAAGGGATGAGATAGCTGTGACCCCAAACCCCGCTGTACTGATGCTGTCCTAATACTTGGTAAAAACAGTCAGTCATCTCTCAAGTCTGCATCGCCAAAACCCCTTAGTGGCCATACCTGACCCATCGGGCCCTGGGGCCGTGTCTTTTGCCATTTTCAAAATGTGTCTAACATCTTCCACTCGTATGATGTTTCATACTGCAAAACCTTCGTGGTGCCAGATAACTCCTCTCTAACTGCATCCCGGGTGTCCGCATCATTTGATAGTTGCTCAAAAAACTCTGGAGAAACGCCTCCCCTTTTCTTTTTTTGTTGTCACGCGCACACCATCATCTCTATAAATGTTCCCACTGTCATAGGCCCGATTTTCTTGCATTGCCTGTGCAGTTTCCAGAATTTCGCAGTGTTTTATCACCTCCAATTCTTTCATGAAACATTCCCCATTTTGCCTTTTGGCCTCTGCAGCACAGCGCTTGAAGACCTCCACCTGTTTCTTGACATTTTCCGCTGTGTCCACTTCCTCTCGTGAGCTTCGAAGTGTCTGTCGCACTTTCTTTAGCTGCTTCACTGCAGCTCTCTTTGCTTTCCAAGCATGGTCTACTTCTGGGGTGGGTGGGTTTTTTTTAGATAGGAAATATGAAAGAAGTGGGAATGACGTTCTGAAAATACGGTGAAGGGAGGCACGGGCCAAATTTTTTATAGGAAGGGGGGAATGACGTTCTGAAGATATGGCGAAGGGGGAACGGGCCAAAAAAGGTTGAGAACCACTGCCCTAGTAGAACAGTCCATAAAGGCGTGGAGGGAGATGAAGCTGGGGTAGATCACCACGAAGAAGGGCACGGGACATTGCAGACATCCAGGGCAGGGAAATGCAAATACATGAGAACTGGTGGAAAAATAGACAGCAATTTATGCAGAGAGACTATCTATGTAAAGAGACAAATTATTTCTGTGGAGAGACTATATATTTATGTAGAGGGAATATTTCTTTACTGAATATCACAGAGATAAGTAGCAACAATTGTTTTCAGTTTCTTATATTTTCTCTTCATTGTTCTCAGTTTTTTCCCCATTGTTCTCATCCCGTTCTTATGCCTTAATCTCCGTGAATATATGTTGTTGTTTTTTGTGTATGTATTTGTTTGCTGATGAAGGCTAGTCACCGCGACGTTTTGTGTTCTGCGCGGCTGCATTAATTTGTGTTATTTTATATTGTTTACCTATCTGTGTAGAAGGACTACCTACCTACGTAGAAAGACTATGTATCTGTGTAGAGACGCTGTATTGTATCTAAAGAAAGTGTATATCTACACAGAGAAATTGTATGTCTGTGTAAAGAGACATCTTTGTAGAGGAATGACCACGTGGTAGTTGTCAAACCATATATCCTAGCAATACTTTGTTTAAGTCTGGCATCATATCGCACATGCAAGATATAAATAGAAATCCCACACTCACAGTTGCTGTTAATCCAGTCATCATGGCTGTTCTCATTAAGAGATTTCACCCCTCCACCCTGCCGCCACCTCACCCCCACCGCCTAACTCCTCTCACAGAGGGGAGACGCTCCCTCCTACAAACACGGCACAATAATACGATCCACATTTTGCGTTTCAAGAACTTAGGGCACGTTTTTTCAGCTTGGGGTCTGATCAATACTCGAGTACCCCCCAACAACAACAGCGGACAATTCTCCAGTTACGGACACAAATATTTGATCATCCGTGGCCATTGAAAAGAGGGCGAAGGCAACAAGCGGAAAGCACACAGCTATAGCCAAATTAATGTGTCGTTTATAGGGGAGAGGCGCACGGCCGGGCGATCTGGGGCCCTGCTTGTGTGTTTGTGTTCTCTAGAACTTCAAGCTTGAATGCTTCAACGGGGAATAGTATTACATCCATCTATCCATCTACCCACCCGTCCTTTCTTCCAACTATCCATCTATCCACCCGTCCTTTCTTCCATCTATCCATCTATCCACCCGCCCCTTCTTCTATTGTCCATCTATCCACCCGTCCTTTTCCATCTATCCATCTATCCACCCGTCCTTCTTCCCTCAATCCACTATCCACCGTCCTTTTTTCCCCCTATTCACTATACCCTCCTTTTATCACCTCTTCCACCCCCCCCTTTTTTTACCCTCTATCCACCCGTCCTTTCTTCCATCTGTCCATCTATCCACCCGTCCTTTCTTCCATCTATCCATCTATCCATCTACCAACCCGTCCTTTCTTCCATCTATCCATCTATCCACCCGTCCTTTCTTCTATCTGTCCATCTACCCACCCGTCCTTTCTTCCATCTATCCATCTGTGATCAAGAGGAATAAAGAGGAAGAAGAAGGAGGAAGTAAGGAGAGAGAGAAGAGAAAGAAAGGAATGATGTGAGGGATATGATATAAGATGGTGTGAAGCCTAAAAGTTCGTTCCTCAGTCGAACTCTGCCTACTACACACTACCTTTGATAGTAAAGAAAGAGGGAGAACAAGGGAGAGAGAGAGAGAGAGAAGGAGAAAAAGGATGAGAGTAAGGGATACGACAGATAGAGGTTCGTGTCTCCGCGTGAGAACAATAGTTAATTACTATTGCACCATCAATGTCTCGTGGTGTATGTTATCAGGTTATAGAAGAGATGTACAGCCTCACCAGGTCTCTAAGCTACTCTAATCTACACAATCTCAGACTGGACAAGTCGAAATAAAAGGCAACTCAAACATATTTATTTTCTTCTGAACAGTAACAGAGTGACCAATCTACAGCATAATCACATAAAGTAACCAGTACATGCATTGAAGACACACCTACGTATAATCGACTCCAAAAAACAACACAATACTGCATGGACGCCACAAAGGGGGGGGGGGGGGGGGGTAGATAATGTAATAAACTATACAACCAGAGTTTTAGGGAATTATTACCTACTATCACCTCCTAACGCATGAAGAAAAGGACTAAATCTAGGAATTACACCGGCCTTTGTTTCATAACTATCTCTCCGTAGGCTTATCAGTGGTACATGTATTCAGCCCAAACACCATTGATCCACAGATTGATCATCAATCCATATACCCAGGGATCTAATTCGCTCCCATCCAACTTGTTTCAGCGGGTAACTGTTTACCCAGACAATGTCTGAAACATTATAAAACAATACCCGTGAGTTTATGTGAGAATAAACATTAGTCTTTCACTACCTACAAATTCCTTAACACCTATCGCTTCTTTATCTATACTAGTATTAGTATATCTTAGCCATAACATAAATTTAAGAACCTATTGTGAACACATATGTTTTAACTAATATTATTATTGCCTATTTCCCGACGCGCCGCCTACAGCCAACATTATAGTATTTAACCATTCACCCGAAGATCTGAACTCGCTGCCTGTACCATGCCGGGCCAGCCTAACTACACCTTAGCTACCAACCGCAGAAGCGCGACCTCCTTTCACCTATGTCCAGCGAACAAAAGACAACATTCCTTCCTGTGTCCGTCCCGTCTCCGGCCGACGATCTCACCTATTGTCTGGTTGACCTAGTGATCGCGAGTGCCTTGCCATCTTCTTCTGCCGTCTGCTGGGTTTGGTCGCTGTGTTTATATCCTTGCAATACTGCCATCTCTGCGTATTTAAATGCCGTGTTGACCCGCCTAGTTATCATTAATCTTGTAGGCTAATGGCTCAGTTTACATGAACATATACAGTTTATCCACACTCTGCTTATCTCTCCGATTAATATGACTCCCAACACTATAGACCAGCCATTTTATATATACGTAATTTGCAGGACGTCGCATCCAATCCTAATCCTTTGTCGACTGCTCATAATTATTCGGTAAACTTACCTACAGTAGTTTGCCATAGCTCTCTAAACTAAAGTACCTGATTTATAATATACAACTAAACTAATTATGGTCTAAGTCTTATGTCAACTTACATTCTTCTTCTGCCATCCAGTGGGTTTTATGGTCGTCCTTCTGGGTTTCATTTGTCTCTGCCCAATCAATCGCTTGTCGTGGATCCCACTTGACCTTATTGTCATATCTGACCTTTAGTCTCCTGCGTGGTTCCAACCGCAGTGTTCCCTGGCTATGGTCGTCTTGTTTGACGTTTAGCCATCTACTGCAACTAACGAGCGGTCTCCTTAGCTGGCGGTCCTCTTAACTCAAGTGGCTTTCTTGCACTTTAACGACCCTCGGACTCTGCGTGTCTTTCCCTTCTTTGGCTTATCTGCCTTGGGTAGGTTCCGTTCACAGATCCTTAGTCGCTCTCACTCCTATCAGTGATTCAGACGAATTCTAGCATGGGCGCTTGTCCGTCTTCCTTCACTTCCTCCTCCTACAGATACTATACAGACTTGGGCACGGATTAGCCACAATTTCTGAAGTCCTGTTACTATGTTCCTTGGGCTGCCCCAAGAGGGCTCAGCCCCTTGCCGCTCCCGGAGTCCACTATTAACTGTCCTCTCTCCTGCTCGACTCTCCTAACTGACTGGATCCTCAAGTATATATTACTTCTCGAGT
Source organism: Cepaea nemoralis (assembly GCA_014155875.1). Classification (NCBI taxonomy): domain Eukaryota; kingdom Metazoa; phylum Mollusca; class Gastropoda; order Stylommatophora; family Helicidae; genus Cepaea; species Cepaea nemoralis. Next base: position 95,398 of record JACEFZ010025357.1, read on the forward strand.
TGGCGCCTTTCTTGAATCACGTGACGTCGCTGTCCCTTGTCATCCAATCAGTACTTCGCGTACCCTGCTTAATTTGCATACTACCATCATATCATTAACCCAAATCTACATTGTCTCTGAAGTTCATGGTCCTGAGTTTATCGTCCTTGTTTGAGTTCATGCTCTTTAAATTAGATTTCCCAGCTCAAGCACATTCCCACTGCTATAAATCTGCCCCTCCGTTGTATTTCTTGCCCAAACTGACAGTTCCCGACAAAGCCTATGCTAAGTTTTGGTTTCATGTTTCCTGAATTTCTCATTTCATTAACAACGAAAGGTAAACTCTCGGTTAGCAGGCCATGATCAAGTCAGCGCCCGGTCACTCACTAATTTTGAACTTATACTGGACGGTGAACTTTCTGTTTCAAAAGGGCGGTATGTGAAAACCATTTTTCCATACTGTCTCATACCCACCTACCAAAAGTTGATGGGTCCCACCATCAATATAGCGTCATTCCTCCTTGAGATCGAAGCCCTGGCTCCGCATCTGACATTCCTCATAAACAATATTGTATGCCTAAGGGGAAAACTCTTTTTCGAACTTCCACCCCAAATAATAATAATAATAAAAATACTGGTTGCATCCCCTGCTCTCCCAGTGCCTAAGGCAGTTAAATCTTGTTCGTCTTCTGACGTGCATCATAACAAAATAGTAACCAACTAATATTATCAATAAAGACTAGTTCAATCCCTTGCATGCTGGGGATTCCCCAGAAAACAAAATCATCAATCAATGGGTGCAATACTTAGCGGCACCAAAATTAATAAAACAATGTCAATATAAGCATTCACTTAACATGCCACTCCCCTGTAACAACAACAAAACCAACAATCAAATTCACATCGGTGCTACCCACTAGGACGTATGTAGTCATCCTTGAATCTGAAAAAAAACATTGTAACAATTCCTGTGACACGACAGGCAAATGCCTGGTCACCACACATAATAAAACAACCAATTCAACCCTATTCGCAAGGACCATCAGCCTGAAGCTACAATCTTCACAATCACCACCGATGTACACAAAAACACAGCAGCCCCTACTGTAAGTACGCAATATTTAGTGGTCATAGAAACAAACCAAACATATATCATGAAACAGCTTTCGACATAAAAACAAATGTGCGCCCAGTCGTTGGACATCATGCTCAATTGTCTTGGCGCTGAAATAACTCTGAAAAAAATGTGTGCCCAGTTCTTGGACACCCTGGCGCTGAAATAACTCTAAAAAAAACATTTGTTTGCCCAGTTCCCGGACATGGCGCTAACATGTATTCTTCGCCATGCCCCTTCACATTAAAAACAAACATATACCCGCATTAACATCTACCCGGGCAATCTCAGATTATAAATGGACTTCTTGGCCTCCTGGCACGACGTTGAACTGTGTGTTGTCACTATGACACCCAATACTACGGTTGTGTCTGCCCAACACGATAGTGAGGCCCACACAAAAATAAAAGCATTCGCGTACCCGACTTGACAACTTCCGCTATGGAACTAACAAGGGAGCTAACTGCTCCACAACAGTTGATCCTATCAAGTAGTCATATTCATTTAAACAACAAAATAACATGTTTCTAACTACATTCATGAACCTGTAAAACAAACAAAGGATGGCTAAACGCTACTACCCATATGGCCCTCCGACCAAAATGTCATTCAATAATGAATCAACACCACAGCACGAATGTTTAACTAATTATTTAACTACTGTTCATAGTCACGCTGGAATAAATATATAAAGAATATGTTTCTGCTTGCGGGTGCTCTCTGGATTCCGTTTTCTTCTTCACTGAATTTCTACGATTGTTTCTTTGTGTCTTTAATTTGCATACTACCATCATATCATTAACCCAAATCTACATTGTCTCTGAAGTTCATGGTCCTGAGTTTATCGTCCTTGTTTGAGTTCATGCTCTTTAAATTAGATTTCCCAGCTCAAGCACATTCCCACTGCTATAAATCTGCCCCTCCGTTGTATTTCTTGCCCAAACTGACAGTTCCCGACAAAGCCTATGCTAAGTTTTGGTTTCATGTTTCCTGAATTTCTCATTTCATTAACAACGAAAGGTAAACTCTCGGTTAGCAGGCCATGATCAAGTCAGCGCCCGGTCACTCACTAATTTTGAACTTATACTGGACGGTGAACTTTCTGTTTCAAAAGGGCGGTATGTGAAAACCATTTTTCCATACTGTCTCACATCTATCCACCCGTCCTTTTTTCCATCTATCCATCTACCCGCTCGTCCTTTCTTCCATCTATCCATCTACCCGCCCGTCCTTTCTTCCATCTATCCATCTACCCGCCCGTCCTTTCTTCCATCTATCCATCTACCCGCCCGTCCTTTCTTCCATCTATCCATCTACCCGCCCGTCCTTTCTTCCATCTATCCATCTACCCGCCCGTCCTTTCTTCCATCTATCCATCTACCCGCCCGTTTTTTCTTCCATCTATCCATCTACCCACCCGTCCTTTTTTCCATCTATCCATCTATCCATCTACCAACCCGTCCTTTCTTCCATCTATCCATCTATCCACCCGTTCTTTCTTCTATCTGTCCATCTACCCACCCGTCCTTTCTCCCATCTATCCATCTACCCACCCGTCCTTTCTTCCATCTATCCATCTACCCACCCGTCCTTTCTTCCATCTATCCATCTACCCACCCGTCCTTTCTTCCATGTACCCGCCCGTCCTTTCTTCCATCTATCCATCTACCCACCCGTCATTTCTTCCATCTACCCATCCGTCCTTTCTTCCATCTATCCATCTACCCATCCGTCCTTTATTCTATCTATCCATCTACCCACCCGTCCTTTCTTTCATCTATCCATTTACCCACCCGTCCTTTCTTCCATCTATCCATCTACCCACCCGTCCTTTCTTCCATCTATCCATCTACCCGCCCGTCCTTTCTTCCATCTATCCATCTATCCGCGTGGGCGGTCATGTTCTGCCATCTCACTCGATCACCAGAGTTGTGGATCAGCTCCGTGTTCCTGTCTCGACCATGCCACGTGGCCAAGCCATCCAGGTATTTACTTATAGGTCTTCCCCTTGGTCTGTTCCCTTCGATCTTGCCAGTTGTCACCAAGTTCTCCAAGTCATTTCTTCTCATAACATGCCCAACAAATTTTGACTGTCTAAGTCTAATGTCTCTAATCAGTTTACGATCTTCATTTGTTTCTTGAAGGACTTGTTCATTGGTTTTTCTGTCTGTCCATGGTATTCTTTGCTTTCTCCACAGAAACCACATCTTTACAGCCTATCAGATGTTTTTCAGCTTGGCTGCTTATTGTCCACTCTTCACATCCATACAAAAGTACAGGTTCTATGTAGCACTTCAACACTCCTTTTCTCGTTTCAATGGATATCTTTTTATTGGTCAGACTTCATTGCACCGAGTTTAATCCCATATGTTTCGGGTTCTTTTCGTAGAGCGTCGCACAAAGCACTAACTCCGTAGCTCCAGCGATGACCTCCGGGAGACTCCGATAAAAGTGAACCCAGAACCGAACCCACAAACTTCGAAGCGGGGGGCTGGCGGTGTAGCCACTTAGCGGCATAGACTCTAGAACCGTGTCCCTCGTTGACTCTCCAGTGTAAGAGAGTGTACCGGCTGCCCTGCATGTCACGTGTTTATCACTTCCGCTGAAGACATCCCTTTCTTTCATCATCTATTCCCCCTGGAGCAGACGGCTGTGTAGATCTGACCCGATAGACATCTGTAAGCTTTCGCCGTGTGTTGTGATGGCGTATGAAATCCACCAGTCTTTGATGTTTATTTTCGCACTCATATTGAAAAACATATCCGATAAGAATGCCACCAGGAAGAAAATTGAAGATGAAAACAGGCATTGTAGGGATCTGAGAAAACAGACATTGTAGGGATCTGAGAAGACAGACATTGTGGGGATCTAAGAAAACTGGTTTATTTCATTCTAAATAATAATGGAAGTTCAAAACAATCTATTCCCTTTGTGAATCCAAACGCAGAAGCCACAAACAAAATGTTGCACGATTTCTGGCCTGACATATTTCGCTGCATCTTGTTAAGTACATACTGCAGAGTTTTATATCATATGCAGAGAATAATTAAATTCTACTTTGGCTGATATACTGAAACTATATAGTCATTGATATTGTTGGAATTTGGAGCAGTAGTAGCGAGATTCAGTGTGTTATTTTCATGCAGGTATTGGCAGTTTGTAAGGACAAGATCAAGAGACTACTCTACATCTCGTGACAAAACGGTTATCAAAACACAAGGAAGCTTCTAGAGCCGAAGCTATTGACGAGAATCGGAAAACCTCAGACATGAGACGAGTTACATCATTAATCTCTCCGGTAACAATGCGAGTTTAGTTACATCATAGAGGCAGTTCCCGCCGTTTTTGCGTTTTCTACCCTTTTTTATGAATACAGAACCGTGACCCGCTTGCCTCGTTCCCGAGCCACCGGCTGACAACCACGTGGTCACATATGCATGTGGTTAGTGAGCTTCCACTCGCAAATCCCACTCTTAAATTACGTAGGCAACTACATACCATATGCTAGAGACAGTAAATTATCTAAGCTCGTAGACGCACTTCCACCGTTCAAAATTGTTTCTGTCATCAATTTGCATTGTAACAGTGCTTATTCGTAGAATCTGGTTTTTCGTGTTCATCTAAGATAAGATATCATTAAACACAACATTTATGCAATATTAGTTTCCTAAATCTCAGTCGGCGACCCCACCAATCAATCAAGAGATTTTCCCAGATCTCCCATCATCGAGCCCACCAATCAATCAAGAGATTTTCCCAGATTTTCCCCAACCATCGACCCCACCAATAATCAAGAGAGTGTCCCAGATCTCATCCACCATCGACCTCACCAATCAATCATTAGATTGTCCGAGATCCCTAAATTATCGACCCCACCAATCAATCATAAGATTTTCCCAGACCCCTCAATCATCGACTCCACCAATCAATCATGAGATTTTTCCAGATACCCCTCAATCATCGACCCCACCAATCAGTCATGAGATGTTCCCAGATCCCCCCTCCCCCATCCCAATCATCGACCACACCAATCAATCAAGAGATTTTCCCAGATTCCCCCAAACATCGACCCCACCAATCAATCATAAGATAATCCCAGACCCCTCAATCATCGACTCCACCAATCAATCATGAGATTTTCCCAGATCCTCCAATCATCGACCCCACCAATCAATCATAAGATTTTCCCAGACCCCTCAATCATCGACTCCACCAATTAATCATGAGAATTTTCCCAGATTCCCCCAAACATGGACCCCACCAATCAATCATGAGATTTTTCCAGATACCCCTCAATCATCGACCCCACCAATCAGTCATGAGATGTTCCCAGATCCCCCCCCCCTCCCCCATCCCAATCATCGACCACACCAATCAATCAAGAGATTTACCCAGTGACATATGCCTGGGTCATTGACATTGAGATGAGTGACCTTTGTAGCGGGACTACGAGAAAAACAATCAACCCTGAGAAATAATGGGGCGGGTGTGAGTGGAAGACCCCAGGGTGGATGGGGAGAAAGACAGTTTTAGGCTGGGGTGTAATGTTGCTGGGAGCCCAGGGAGGGGCTACACAGCAGGGTTAAAAGACAGTGGAAAAACTTTGACTAGGGAGTGGAAGCTGAGACCGACTGAGGTTCGGTTCGTGGGAAGTCAAGGGACTTCAGGGAGTTGATGTTTTAGCGCCGAGCTGATCGGTGGGCTAATACGTGGGAGTTTAGACTGACTGCGGTCAGATCTTTTGTTGTGTTGTTCTCCCAGTGGTGAATACAGGCTTGAAACCCAGTGGGGGTTGGATAGTTAATGGAGGCCTGAACCCAGAGTGGGTTTATAGTTAGGGGAGACTAGACCCAGTGTGTGGGTTGTGATGTGTGAGGTCCAGCTGTGGATAGTAGCTGGATTACCTGTCGTGTGGATTGATATGAAGCAGGCCGTGAGAAGACAGTGATGTGTACGTGTTAAATTGTGAGGAGGATATTTATATTCTATGGATTATATTGTTTCTGGATATAGAGTTGTGGTCCGTTTGTACGTGTTCTTTCGGTATTAAAGGATTATGTGCGCCAACTCAATCTTGTTCAATGACTAATGGGTGTGTATTACTGGGGTGAGTTGCATTGTGAGACAGTTAGATAGCTCAATTGACACACCAGGAGCATCGTTACCTAGACAACGACCATCTCACGCACTTATCATAAAGAACATCGTGAGACCCAGATTCCCCCAAACATCGACCCCACCAATCAATCATGAGATTTTTCCAGATACCCCTCAATCATCGACCCCACCAATCAGTCATGAGATGTTCCCAGATCCCTCCCCCCTCCCCCATCCCAATCATCGACCACACCAATCAATCAAGAGATTTTCCCAGATTCCCCCAAACATCGACCCCACCAATCAATCAAGAGATTTTCCCAGATTCCCCCAAACATCGACCCCACCAATCAATCATAAGATTTTCCCAGACCCCTCAATCATCGACTCCACCAATCAATCAAGAGATTGTCCCAGATTCCCCCAAACATGGACTCCACCAATCAATCATGAGATTTTTCCAGATACCCCTCAATCATCGACCCCACCAATCAGTCATGAGATGTTCCCAGATCCCTCCCACCCCCCTCCCCCATCCCAAACATCGACCCCACCAATCAATCAAGAGATTGTCCCAGATTCCCCCAAACATCGACCACACCAATCAATCAAGAGATACGCAAGACTGGTTTCCATTAGGCTGCTATGTATTAAAAAAGTTGGTTCCATATCCTTTACAGGACGTTGTAGTCAACACCAGCACTTTTTTGCTGTTGTGAAATCTTGGCAAGTTTACGTTCAGTAATTTGCCATTGCTTTCTGAACGACCAGCGCCCATACCATTTTGTAAAAACCAACGCAAGACGGTCTGTTGCCAATTCGACGATAGCTGTGTTTCGATCGCGGGTATTCGGGATCACGAACTGCATCCGTAACACATTCACCGCGGAACCAGCTGCTATGTATTAACTATATTATATATCAGTGAAAGCATTTCCTTTCTTATCAATGGAGTGGGGTCTCCGTGGCCAAATGATCAAGCAATCTGCCTCATGAAACGAAGGTCGTGGGTTTCTCTTTGACTGTCATTCGTTCACAACTGCAGTATTTTTGGAGACCCCTGGGGTTCATCGGTGGAGTTAAGGGGTTCTAGGCGGCAGGCCGCACTATGGACAGAAGACAGCCACATAGGATAGAGACCGCTGCAGTTAAGTCGATCCCCTCTCTCGTAGCCCTCTGTATCTTGTCACCAATATTTCAAATGCCGGTTTAGCTGCAGCATTAAATTCTCAATCTGCAGCCAATAAGCAGACCCAGCAAATTGTCTGTTTAACGCCAGAAAATTTCGGGACCTCGTTGTCCCAACACATGCTCAATGGTAGGCCCTCAGACACACCCCCCCCCCCCCCCCCCGCCACCCCTATGTATGTTCATTGATAGATTCATGAACGTGCGTTTGTTAGCATCACTAAGGCATCGGGTCACTTCTCTCACTGTTATGTGGAATAACCTGATATATGGTTCGTTCAACACTTGGGCAGTTTTTGTGTCAATTATGTGCATATTTGAGTTCGGCAGTCATCTATGCCTGGGCTGGAGCGATGACATCACCAGGGACCGAGCCACGTCAACACATTCTGTGTCTGGCAGGAAACTGCCTGCACAAGTCCGAGAATTTCAGCAGAATACTTGGATTCAAATTTCTATTAATTTAATCAACTTAATATTTTCAATGAGGTCCAATGTAGTTTTTATTAAGATTTAAATATTTGATACTCCCTGACCGCATATTGTCTGTCGCCGGATACAAGGATTCCTAGACTCGACTCTTGCTTCGGATTACGACCGTCTAGTATCTTGTGGAATCCGGTTTACAAATTGGCATTGTTTTTATGTTTGTTTTTTTTTAATTATTGGATCTATTTTATTTTATGCATCATGATTTCCAAATTCATCTTACGTTTTGTGTGTCAATATTTCGTTTGCTGGTGTTTGGCGCACAAGTATTTAAGGCACAAATTAATCATCATCAAGTGTCTCGCCGTCTGGCGGGGGCGATCATGCTTCTCCATAAATTGCTATCTTCGACGGCAAGATCAGTTCGTGTGTGGCACTCCCTTCCGTTCCATGACACAAGACTGTTAAGAATTTTCCCCCTCTGTCTTCCTCTTATCTCTCTCTCCCCACATATATTTCCGATTGTCGCAATATGTTACAGTATTTGTCTTCTCATAATGTGGCAACAAAAATCATGACTGCCTCTTTCTGATTATTGTGATAAGTTGCCTTTGCTACTATTTTCCTTCCCCCTTTTTCATATCCTATTCACAGGACATCGCTGTCAACACCAGCACTGCTGTTGTTGATCTCTTGGCAAGTTTACGTTCAGTAGTTTGCCATTGCTTTCTGAACGACCCGCTCCCATACCATCATCTTAAAACCCAGCGCGACACGGTCTGCTGCCAAATCAGTCGTAGCTGTATTTCGAAATCTGGTAAGCGGACTTTGCTACTTAGCCTTCGTCAAAATGTCATGAAGGATCATGTTAGCTGCCCAATGAATGTTGGGCATTCTTCTATAAAGCCACATCTCCGAGGCTTCTGTGTATTTTGTCGGCGTCTGACAAATTCATATGTCCATTTAACATTGATGATAACACTTGAACAAGATATGGTTGTGTGTTCCCGCGCATCTAGTTACCGTAAATGTGCCCATAATTTGCAGGTGAAAACTATCATCATCAGACTGCGGCGGTGCCTGCTGAATGGGGCGAGCCACTGGGACTTAACACAGGGCATGCCAGGATACATGGAGGGTTAATTTGTGGATAGTGTGCGGTAACTAGGGCAGAAGTTGGTGACACATTTGTGAGAAAATATCCGCTCCTGGACAAAGTATCCAGAACAGTGTTTACCACAGTTGAGTTGTACACGTTTTAAAGCGTCTTGCGCATATGGAGCTAGACTCATATTGTATCGAAAGCTGGATGGTGAGACGCCTTATTTTCTTTTTTGTCTCAGAGAATATTGGTGGACCGAAAGATGGTAGTCGGAAATGGACTCACAACCTTCGGAATACAAGCCAAACGGCCTGACCTCATCACAGTGGAGACTCCGCCCACATTCTATTTTTGGTGTGTAAAGGTATTTCCGTGTTTTCTTTGGTCCACGCCTTCTATCTTTGTAGCAACTTTTTTGTAAATTTCTTCTTGGACAAATCAAACGCGCATCGTTTCAAAATAAAGACAAAGGACTGTTTAGCTCGCCTACAAGCAAAGGTAGAAGGGGCTTAGCTAGTGCTATCAGTGTCTGTTTATTGTGTGTGAGCTGACGATGACTTTAGCCGCAACGTCCATTTGGTTTCTTGTGATTATGTACAGTGAAGCTTTCCAGAACTACGTCTAGTTCTCATTGATTGACTCAGGGGTAGAAGAGGAGAGACGAAACATAACAGCCAGGTACACTATACCCCTGGGTGGAGGAACTACGTCTCGCTCTCATTGATTGACTCAGGGGTAGAAGAGGAGAGACGAAACATAACAGCCAGGTACACTACACCCCAGGGTGGAGGGACTAAACAGTTCCATTTTTGGCTTTCAATGATTGACTCAGGGGTAGAAGAGGAGAGACGAAACATAAAGGTCAGGTACACTATACCCCAGGGTGGAGGAACTAAACAAAAGAGCAGGCACCTCTGTATACAGAGAAGAAGGGGCAAGAAGACAACAAAGTAGCGAGGCATACAAGAGTGCAAGCCGCGGTGGTGTAGTGGCTAGACACTTGCCTACTAGTCCGGTGGTGTTGTGACTAGACACTTGCCTGCTAGTCCGGTGGTGTAGTGGCTAGACACTTGCCTACTAGTCCGGTGGTGTTGTGACTAGACACTTGCCTACTAGTCCGGTGGTGTTGTGACTAGACACTTGCCTACTAGTCCGGTGGTGTTGTGACTAGACACTTGCCTACTAGTCAGGTGGTGTTGTGACTAGACACTTGCCTACTAGTCCGGTGGTGTTGTGACTAGACACTTGCCTACTAGTCCGGTGGTGTTGTGACTAGACACTTGCCTACTAGTCCGTGGTGTAGTGGCTAAACACTTGCCTGCTAGTCCGATGGTGTAGTGGCTAGACACTTTCCATCCGACTATGCGGTCGCTGGTTCCAATTCGCGTCGAGGCAGATTCTTTTAATCGACCCGGGCTCGCGGATCGTTCTAACCTAAACTCGGTACCAGGAACTGTCTTGGGATATAAAGGCAGCCGGTACGATGTAAGCCAGACAGTCCCTCAGTGCCGCTGGATCTATAAATAGATGGTACTAGCATCAGTTGCCCGACACACCTGGAGGGGTGTCAAAGGTGTCCTGTCCTTACTTTATTATTATTGTTTTTGTTTTGTTACCTTGTTTGCTAATATGCTAACAAAGAAGAGAAAATATTTAACAAACTTACAAGAAGTCTACATACGACAAAAAGAAAGGCGAAAGGTCGGAGAAGACAAAAAGTATCTCTACATACAAAAATAGAGGAGAGAAGACTATGAATGAATGAATGAATGAATGAAAGGAAAAGCCATTACCCCATGCACGTGTCACTCTGAGCGTCCTCGGCGCAGCTAGAAATGTAAATCCGTGTAATCGGTCACAAATCCACTTTTAGCACAGCCCCAGGAAGAAGAAACAACACACAGGCATGTACACACAACAACACGAGCATGGAGTACGGCCTGAAGGCTGCCCGAGCCGACGGTACAACGCGTACACATTCCGACCTGTGGCGCAAGTGAAGAGAAACAGAAGAGTTGTGAATCTGTAAGTACGCTTCCGTTGACAACAGACGAGAAATGCCACAGACTTCACAACCCTCACTCCCGCCATTTCATGGCAGTAATGGGGAGGTGCACTCTGGGACAAATAGGTCTTGTTATCTAGCGGACAACACCTGGGTTCGTGCCCGCCCTGCGGAAATAAACAAGGCCAACGACCAAATTTCGTATTTACAATTTGGACAGGATTATGTGGCGTTACTAGGGAAAACGGGATTGCGGTAAGTGTGCGGTGAAAAGGGAAAGAAGGATGGGTATTCATTGTGTCTGTAACATCTTCCCATGCATGGTTAGATAGTCTTCGATGGGCGTCACAGTATAATTCTTTATTCAGCTCACAGTTAAACCACATATATTGCCTCCGTTGGTTGGTTGATTGGTAGGCTGATTGGCTGGCTGGTTGATCGGCTGAGTAGTTGGCAGGCTGCTTCGCGAGCGTATTTGTTTGTTGGTTGGCTGATTGGTTGGTGGACTGGTTGGCGAGCTGATTCGTCGTTGCTTGGTTAGTTTGCTGTTTGGTTGATTAGCAGGCTGAATGGGTGACTGGTTGCTTGACGGACTGGTTGACAGTCTGGTTGCTAAGCTGATTGATTGGCTAGGTTGGCTGACGGGTTGATTAGTCGGCTGGCTGTTTGGTGGGCTGATTAGTCAACAGGCTATTTGGTGGGCTGAATGGTCAACTGGCTGGTTTCATCGTGGGCTGGTTGATCAACTGGCTGGTTTCATTTTTGGCTGATTGATCAACTGGCTGGTTTCATTTTGGGCTGATTTATCAACTGGCTGGTTTAATTTTGGGCTGATTGATCAACTGACTGGTTTCCTCGTGTGCTGATTGATCAACTGGCTGGTTTCATTTTGGGCTGATTGATCAACTGGCTGGTTTCCTCGTTGGCTGATTGGTCAAATGGCTGGTTTCCTCGTGGGCTGATTAATCAACTGGCTGGTTTCATTTTGGGCTGATTGATCAACTGGCTGGTTTAATTTTGGGCTGATTGATCAACTGGCTGGTTTAATTTTGGGCTGATTGAACAACTGGCTGGTTTAATTTTGGGATGATTGATCAACTGGCTGGTTTCATTTTGGGCTGATTGATCAACTGGCTGGTTTCCTCTGGGCTGGTTGATCAACTGGCTGGTTTCATTTTGGGCTGATTGATCAACTGGCTGGTTTCATTTTGGGCTGATTGATCAACTAGCTGGTTTCCTCTGGGCGGATTGATCAACTGGCTGGTTTCATTTTGGGCTGATTGATCAAATGGCTGGTTTCCTCTGGGCGGATTGATCAACTGGCTGGTTTCATTTTGGACTGATTGGTCAAATGGCTGGTTTCCTCGTGAGCTGATTGATCAACTGGCTGGTTTCCTCGTAGGCTGATTGATCAACTGGCTGGTTTCATTTTGGGCTGATTGATCAACTGGTTGGTTTCATTTTGGGCTGATTGATCAACTGGCTGGTTTCATTTTGGGCTGATTGATCAACTGGCTGGTTTCATTTTGGGCTGATTGATCAACTGGTTGGTTTCATTTTGGGCTGATTGATCAACTGGCTGGTTTCCTCGTGGGCTGATTGATCAACTGGCTGGTTTCATTTTGGGCTGATTGATCAACTGGCTGATTTCATTTTGGACTGATTGATCAACTGGCTGGTTTCATTTTGGGTTGATTTATTAACTGGCTGGAATCCTCGTAGCTGATTGATCAGCTGGCTGGTTTCATTTTGGGCTGATTGATCAACTGGCTGGTTTCATTTTGGGCTGATTGATCAACTGGCTGGTTTCATTTTGGGCTGATTGATCAACTGGATGGTTTCATTTTGGGCTGGTTGATCAACTGGCTGGTTTCTCGTGGGCTGATTGATCAACTGTTTGGTTTCCTCGTGGGCTGATTGGTCAACTGGCTGGTTGGTGGGCTGATTGGTCAACAGGCTGGTTGGTGGGCTGATTGGTCAACAGGCTGGTTGGTGGGCTGGCTGATTGGTCAACTGGCTGGTTGGTGGGCTGATTGGTCAAGAGGCTGGTTGGTGGTATGTGACACAAAGTGAATGTTGACTAAGTGACAGATAGAGTGGCTATGGTTGTGTCTAGGGTATGTCCTTGTAACAATGTGATGTTGAACAACAGATTAACCAAGATGCATCACAACCAAACACCAGTCAGTGAACAAGCGTTGATTTGCGCACATAATATTCCTTTAATTCTGAATTAACACAGACACATGTAGCATATAAATCCAGGAACAATAATTCTCTAAGAATATATCTCCATCCCAATGGAACACTTCGAATAACACTACCTCTCAAGGCTACTAAAATCTCGTCCCACACGACAGGTATACTAGCCTCTCTCTAGGCCCGACTCAAAGTAACCCACTCTGGGTCTCGAATTCCACTCACTATCCCTGGAACCCACAGTGCGGAGTTATCTTCCGAACTCCGTCACAATTCTTCACTTTCTCAGACCACGACCTTCTCCTGGTCCGGTCTAGACTCAACTCCCTCTCAGCTCGGAGTCCAAACATCAACTGATCCCCGTCAATCTTTGTCCCTCTCTTTTCAACAATTCTATCCCCCACATTGCCTCCCACATAACACACAACCTCACTGCTTCCAACTGTCTGCCTCACCTTTATTTTAGCCAGCTGACTTCTTCTCAGCTCCCCCTTTCAATTACTGTCTTCTCATTTACGCCCTCTGGGGGACTTACTATCCGCCCTATTTTATCTCGTGAACTGTTTATCTTGTACGGCCACTCACCTTAATGTCAATGACCACAGGCATGTGACACTACCCCACCCTCAAAAGAAAACATCGTTTTCAAATGTTGGGAGACTAAAACTTATTAAATATGTGACCCAGACACATTGCCTGGGTAGCCCTAAGTATGGCTGCACCTTACTCTAGCTACCACACTACATAATACATCAAATACTCATAGTACACTCCCATATTCCCCACACATAAATACAACCATCTTTCTATCTTGTGTACCAATGCATGAACTAATACATCACATAATAATAATACATCATAGAAAAGCATTATACTTATGTACCCACAGGTCTATTAATATCTTTAAGAAGACACAAGCTATTTGTGTACCGACCATATATCAGGTGGTTCTTTTCTTGCATCAACCCACCTCTGATTCCTGTCAATGCTGTGTCTACCTTTCATGTACCCATGACTCATGGTACCTCTACAATTACAACATCTGTTTGCTATCCCTAGCCCTGGGTCAGTAATGTCGCGAACACTCTTTTGACCTGACTCAACTTTCCTATCTGCATATTGTACTGTTACACTTGCGTCTCTGTTTAGTCTGAACTCTTTATTCAATCTTGGCCCATATATCTGGCACCTTTCTTTCTGCTGCATACGCCTTATGCCTATGTGCCCTGCACATGCACTATCCTGAGCTGTTCTAGTATATCGGTCTCTGTGTGCTAAAGGTACTGCTACTTGCCCACGTGCAGTTCCGACTATCTGAAAAGCCGGCGAGTGAGAACATTGTTCTTCCTCTCGAAGCACCATCTACCTTTCTTTGACTGCCTATGTTCTACTCTCCTACACCCTTGGGAACATTTGTTCAGAGTAGTATCTTGTCTCTGGGAGCCACTAGCACTATATTTGGGATCCATTCTCATCTGCTCAGCTGTACTATCCTTGTCCTGAGTTCCTGTGTCTACTTCAAGTGCCTCTTCTACCTCAGCTATACTCTCTAATTTAGGTTCTCTTGTGGTAACTACCTCATTACTGCTTACACTATATTTTTGGTCCCAATAAACTACTTCCTCTTCTGTACACTCTTTAACTCCTATAACATTTCCTATGATGAGATCTGCCACTGGTGAGTCTAAAACACATGCTGTCACTCTTCCTGTTATGTATGGTGTTTTTACTGTTATCACGGCTATTGGGTAGAATTCTACTGTCCCATTAAATGTTATGGATCTAATCTTTTCCCCTGTATAATCCGAGGGTTGCACTAAACTCTTTCTCACCCCGATGGACGTACATCCGGAATCCCTAATTGTTAACGCTGGCCTATCATTAACAAACCCATGATGCATCTTCAGACTTCCTCCTTCATGCACTGCTGATCCTGCTTTCACTGTATGACCACATATTAAGACTGGCTGACCATCTTTTTCAAAAAGAGGTTTGCACCCACTACAATCTTCATTGTTCAGCGTCTCAATTACTTGTGCTGCATTTGAGTGCTCTGTTTCTCTCATCCTACATTGATGACTGACATGCCCGTTCCTTCCACATTTGAAACAAGTGATCTCCCTTTTACTGTTGTTCGTTGGTCCATCTGATGGTTGTGCATCACAATCTGCCATTTTGTGTCTCCAGCTCCCACAATTCCAAGCATCCGGCATAATTTGGACGTCTCTGGAAGTTCCCTCTTCTATATGGGTACCGTCCTACTCTACCAACATTGTTTCCTCGGAAACCATTATCTTGAAGTTCTTGTTGCTCACCTTTCTGTGCTGAATCCACACTTTTCGCCCTTGGTCTAATGACTGGATTCTGGTCCTGTTTAGTGTACGCTGCACAGACTATTTCCTCACTCATTAGTTTCCCAATAGAACTGTTAGGATGTGCAGTCATATAGTTTTGCCCTAACTGAGACATTGTGTCTATGTCCTTTGGCTTACGTTCCTCAAAGAACGCCACTAAATTAGAATTGCATGCAGATACTACCTTGTCTCTTAACATTAGATCTACTAATTTATTAAAATCTTTCCCTACTTCTGCAAGCTCCATCCATTTGTTAAATGTATTCTTTACAGTGTTAACAAAATCTGTGAAATCTTGATTTGTCTCTGGCACTAACTGTCTAAACTTTGTTCTATATCCATGTTCAGTTAGTTGGAACTTTGTCAGCAAACGTTGACGTAAGATAGTGTAGTTGTTTCTTTCTTCTACAGGTAAATTGAACATGGTGTCTAGTGCCTTGCCCGTAAGAAATTCGCCAAGTCGCATCGCATACTCGTTTTCTGGGATGCCTAAAGTTTTCGCACTTGCTTGAAATCTATCCAAATAAGATTCAAGGTTGTCTCGGTCCGTAAAATATGGCAGTTTTAGTCGCTGTGAGGGATGGGAAGGTCTTCTGTTTTCCTCACTTTGACCTTTCGAAGATAGTTCTAATTTTCGAAGTGCAATTTCCGCTTCCATCTTAATCTTCTCTTTCTCGATTTCCACCGCATTTGTTTGTTTTAACTTTTCAAGTTCTAGTTTTACTTGTGTCTCTTTCTCTTCCTGTAGACGCTTGTTTTCCATTTCAGCTAGTTTTACTTGTGTCTCTTTCTCTTCCTGTAGACGCTTTGCCTCGCGTTCATTATGCCTCTCCTCTCTTTCCGTCTGCTTTTGTTCTTTTGCTTCTGCATACTCCTGTAACTCTTTACCTTTCAGGCCTATTCGTTCACCTGCTTCAATATAGTCCATTAAAGTAGGCATCTTGTACTTGTGGACACGTTGCTGTGAATCAGCCAACTATAAATGTACAGACTCTGCTGTTAGTCTTTGTGTCACTTCCCTAAGTACACCCGCACTCCCTGTGTACGTAAATCCGTAGTGCTACAATATCACTCTGTACTCACCCAGTCACTCTATAAGCACTAGGTAGTGAGGTGGGAATATCAACTATACTCCCTCGTATATATATATATATATATATATATATATATATATATATATATATATATATATATATATATATATATATATATATATATATATATCAAATAACTGTAGAACAATTCCTGGAAATAGTTGTAAACATACATATACATACACAAATGAATGATCCACACAAAGTGCCAACTATTAGACGCTAGACGCATGGGCTGGTGAAACGCAGACGGATGATTACATAGAAATAAAAACCACTGACATAAACATGCCCATGAAAGACCATACCGTGCGCATAATATAAACTGACAGATACCATCTAGATAGAAGCTGTTTTAACATAAGAATTACAACAATACCATATATCCAAAGAAATCAAATATCGTATGTAACCGTAAAGAGAGAACAGTAAAAAGAACAAATATAAAATGAATAATGTACATAGATCTGACGATAGACACTTGGACACCGTGTATAATGTCGAGACGACCCAATGCCACAGCACAAAACAAACTGACTCGTCAGCTGCCTCTCAACAACATACAATATGTACCTAGACAATTTCACCTTTGCGCTGTCTCCCGCATTTCGAGAAACAATGCAAAAATATCCTACTTATTACGAACACTGGACCACATACAAATAATTACGTAACGCACAACAACAATACTTAGGACGATGAGAACAACAGAAGCAAACAAGGGTTGCCGCCACCAATGTGATGGTAGAATCTTACAAAAGTCCTTAGTTTGTTTTTAATAGTGTCCGAAAATCGCCTGGAAATGTCTGTCCGTTACTGTTTTGAAAAAATTACGACGTTAGATTCCCACAATGAATTAATGTTCTGACTGCACTGTCACTTTTTGTTGACGTGATGACACGATTTTCGACTGTCGTAAAAGTTGAAGATGATGATAATTATCCCAACGCCTTGTCTCTACACAGTCCGTAACGTTTTTGTAACCCTCCCTGTAGAGTTGGCCTGTGATTGTATAATGTATGTGAACGCTCTTGTTTTGCCAGAAATATTGGGTTTTCGTTGCGTTTTGGGGAGCCGAAAATACCTTTAAAATCAATGAATGTTTATCTGCGTAGTCACTGTCGCTTTGAAGTGATGGTATGGTTTCACTGTTGCTGACCAGGTTAAACCAACGAATGGCAGAAAATGATCACGCGCTTTAAATCCGCTTTGCAAGTCTTTTTTGGTGAAGAAATGCGCTCATACTTGCGAAGACGGCACCTGAATGACTGTTGTGGTTTGTTTCTCGATGATGACACACATACAAAGACGTTAAACGCAAATCCTAGTTTCAGTAGAAAAACAACGTGTTTATCTCGTTCTACTCTGGACAATTTCTCAGTAAAATTCCATTGTCCACGGCCTTGAACCCGCCGGTCATCTCTGTTTCTCTTTATCACAATAATCCGTGCAGAAACTTTTACTTTTCTGTGGAGCAACGATTGTCACCTTTGTGTGTTCCCCACACTTTACTCCTATAACTCCCCTCCTCCTGGCGAGTTTTTAACCATGAATTACCCTCGTAACTCCCCTGGCGCCCCTTTCCGTCTTATTATCTGCACCGAACTCTGAAGACGCCGTACACACACACACTCGCTGTCCACAAGTTCACCTGACCTTCACCTTTGGCGCCTGTCTATTTTTCGTGAACAACTGTCCTAAACAGCGCCGACTTATTGTCCGCTGTCCTCCAGACAGCTCTCTCAGCAGCGCAAAACCTTGTCTGTGTACTGTGAGTAAACCCCGCTGTCCCCTCTCCCTCTCAGGGTGGGCAATGGTTTTACCTGTGGTGGCCTTTCGTGAACTCTCCGCTAGCCAATTCCCGCACAGGAGAAACACCAGTGTTTATATCGTGGACAGTCTTTCCCCGTCTACTCTCCCCACTCCGAGTGAGAAATGATATTTTTACCTGGTTTCTCGTGGACTCTGTATTAATTCTCCGACACTTTTGAAATGCTTTGTCTGCTGAAAATGGTGTTTATTCTTGACAGGAGAGCCCTCATCATTGTTGTTGTAATTGGGCATCCGACTAATGTCTCTGATGTTAGTATTCTTTCTAATCGACTAGTTCACAGATAAACGGAATGACAACAATGTCTATATTGTTCTTGATCAGACGAAGCCTCCAGAAACTCCTTACTAAGCGACGAGCCCCCAGAAATCTACTCTGACACAAAGTGAATGTTGACTAAGTGACAGATAGAGTGGCTATGGTTGTGTCTAGGGTATGTCCTTGTAAAATGTGATGTTTAACAACAGATTAACCAAGATGCATCACCACCAAACACCAGTCAGTGAACAAGCGTTGATTGCGCACATAATATTCCTTTAATTCTGAATTAACACAGACACATGTAGCATATAAATCCAGGAACAATAATTCTCTAAGAATATATCTCCATCCCAATGGGACACTTCGAATAACACTACCTCTCAAGGCTACTAACATCTCGTCCCACACGACAGGTATACGAGCCTCTCTCTAGGCCCGACTCAAAGTAACCCACTCTGGGTCTCGAATTCCACTCACTATCCCTGGAACCCACAGTGCGGAGTTATCTTCCGAACTCCGTTACAATTCTTAACTTTCTCAGACCACGACCTTCTCCTGGTCCGGTCTAGACTCAACTCCCTCTCAGCTCGGAGTCCAAACATCAACTGATCCTCCGTCAATCTTTGTCCCTCTCTTTTCAACAATTCTATCCCCCACATTGCCTCCCACATAACACACAACCTCACTGCTCCAACTGTCTGCCTCACCTTTATTTTAGCCAGCTGACTTCTTCTCAGCTCCCCCTTTCAATTACTGTCTTCTCATTTACGCCCTCTGGGGGTCTTACTATCCGCCCTATTTTATCTCGTGAACTGTTTATCTTGTACGGCCACTCACCTTAATGTCAATGACCACAGGCATGTGACACTATGGTTGGTCAACAGGCCGGTTGGTGGGATGGTTGATGGGTTTGTTTGTGGGCTGGTTGTCAACTGGCTGGTTGGTGGGCT
>JACEFZ010025357.1:125000-159868 GCA_014155875.1 Cepaea nemoralis
TTACAAACGTAATCAGTGGTTGGACATCTGTAAATGCTGGTCCAATAGGCCGAGACGCCGGCTACATTTCAAAATTTGAAAAAAAAAGAATGTGCACACAAAAATATTAATTCCTCGTGTTGTTCTCGTAAACACACGTGAGCATATTCACCGGTGTTAGGGAATTCTTGCACTGTTGCCTTATGGATATGCGGAAGGAGACTGGGGTACTTATGGAGATATATGTGTGCAAAGACCGTGATTCTGCACCCAAAATAAAAAAGACCAACCTTGCTACGTGTGTGAACTGTCGTCACTATCAGGCCGCTACTAGCTGTTAATCTCGTTCTCATTTTTATTTTAAGTGCCACAGACAACGTATTTTCACGCCAAAGATGACAGAACATTAATGGCAATCCATTATACTATATGTCGTAGTAATCCTTTATTACTTTAGTGTCGTCCCTGGAGTGAGAGGAATCAACACCCACAATTTGATTAACCCAATATTATTATCCTAGAGAAACCACCAGAATCCGTCCACAAAACTCCTTCAGTCTGTATACACCTCTTTCTCACTCTCACTCACCCCTGGATCATGCCCCCTCTCATTCTTCCCCAACACAACATATTCAACAACTCTAGCTTTAACAAATAAATACAACAAATAATTTATTAAAGCAAAGAGTATGTGTGTTAGAAGTGTGTGTGTGTGTAATGTGTAGAATGTGTGTCGAATATGCTAATGAGTATGTAGAATCAGAACAGTGAATCAGGAGCCAAGTCAGATCATCATCATAGCAAGGGTACGCCACAGCATGATAGCTTAGCACAAGAAGACCTCACCCATTGATGCGTCTCTTCTTCCAGACGTTGACTTTCTCCGGTATCTACTGGGTCGACTAGATGCATGATCCTCCGAAAATAGTTATCGTTTAACATTAATCATGGATCTGTCACTCACGGTAAAGACTAAGGTCCCTATGACTCAGATAAGAACGGATCTCTGTACCGTGAAAACTAGGTTTCAATGTCACAGGTCTCACACTTGTTCTAATCCATTGTTCTAGATTGTCACACACAAACGGTTCTAAAGTACTTCTTCACTGGACTAAATTATTCCACGAGAACGTCATGTTCAATGTTCTTTTCTACTCACTAGTGTTCAGTGGTATGTGGTTGTCAAAAATCCCAATAAGTGTTTAGAGAGTTAAGAATATAAGTAATAGAGCTAAGACAGAGTCTAGTAGAGGACACCAGACAGGAGAGACACCAGCGCTATAAATAGCTTCACAACGGGACACACTTGTGTCAACCAAGGGAGCATGGAGTACAGCTGAGCGAGGGTTTCCCCAAGACATTGGGAAACTCGCCTCTACGAGTAACCGTGGAGTACCAGGTTACTCGAGTGAAGCTGGCCAGCGTGCTGGGACCACTATGCACGCAAGACTCGCCAGCGCACGGAGAATCCAACGTCCGTGTTTGAACACGCAATGAGTAGCGTGAGGACAGACCAGGACTGAGACGACGTAGAGAATAGACGTGTTCCTTACGAATGCTATAAGTTTCTAGACAATAGTGATTGTTAGGCTTTAGACTTCATTCAGTGATTAATAGTATCATTATCACCTCTTCATTGCATCTATGTAACGTACCATGCTGTTTATTGTCAATGAAGTATTCCGCTCGCAGAGCTTGTTTATCGCCAGCTCTAAATAAATTGCATTCTTTTTGCACATGACACGAGTTATTATTTCGTGTGGTGCAAAAGTAGGGGAGTCCTGAAAGACCTGTCGCAAGCAAGTTGCTGACAGTGGTGAAGAACGAGTATCACCCAACCTGGGTGAATCCCTATTGCAAAAGAATCGTTTATAATGTTTTTCTCAACTGAGCCAGGTTCGTATGAACCCTCTGGATCCTACGCCCAGCATAAACAGTGCTGACTACACTTTCCTCTGTGTATTTATTCATCTTATAAAATAAAGTGAATGTTCATTTGATGTTCTTCTTAATCAGAGTAGAACTCCATCAAACCCAGTGTAGAGCTTCCTCGTAACTGTTGGGGAATCTGTTAGAGAAAGAGAACACATCTGGTGAAGGCCGCCTGATACTGATCCCTACTGTTAGTCTGTTAGTCTGTTAGTCGCAGTTCCAACCTCACAGCAACGGGTCATCCCCATTATGCTCCGTTCCTGTGCCAGTGAATATCACACAAAATACTCCCCACTGCCAAAATTATCCCTACTAGCTGAGTGTAGGCCTACGGCCTCGCTCAGATATTTATCAGCAAACTAAACTCTGTCATGGATCAGAGTGGCTCATCACCTCAATCTGAATCAGGTTAAGACAAGGAAAGTCCAACAGACAGAGTGCAGAACCCCAGTAGACACCACACCTACACTATTCTCACTAGCAGAGCTAATTATTACCCAACTACTCTATTCTCAACTAGTCGAGCTAATTATTTCCTCACCCTAGCTAGTTTTAACAAGGCTACTGCCTATATTAATTATGTCTAAATACACTATATGGAGTACCTTATGAAACACCGCATTACTCCTGGATTGCCTCTACAATTTTGCCATAAAGACACATGTTATTTAACTTTAAGTAAATCTTTTCAAAAACACTTTTTAAAAGGCTCTCCAATTTTTAATGCTAAAAACACGTCCAACCCGCAACTTTTTTGGTCTCACTTTTTTGTAAACAATTTTATTTTTTGTAAAAAAACCGGTAGTGCTTTTTTAAATTCAACGGGGTCCAAAAGGGGGAAACCCCAACCCTTTTTCTTTCACCAAGAAAACAATTTTTTTCAAACGCCAAAGTCTTCTTTGATGTCACACAGGGTCCCAAGGGAGACAATCTTTTCAATTTCCCCAAAAATATTTCCCCCCTTTTTTTTCCCCAACAACGCCCCCGTTTTCCCCCTTTGACCCTCCCGGTGGTAATGAAAATCCGTCCCCAAAAATTTCCAAGGGGGGTTTTCCCCTTTCTCCCCGCCCCGTTCCTTTTTGACCTTTTTAAAATAACCTCCGCTGTTTTTTTACCAAACTCTCAAGGGCGGGGTTTTCTCTCCTGATGTGTAAACAAAGCAGTGTTTAATCAGCCTGTCGGAGCCAGTACAAGGGTTTTCCCCTCTTTAAGAGAGTATTCCATCTCACTCTTTTCCACTGTAAGTTCGATCTAGATGATTCAATCATCTTCTTCAGGAGCTGGGTGTCTTGACAAGAAGTCCGCTCCAACATTTTCCTTTCCGGGTGTATATACTCCACTGTGAAATGGTAAGGTTGAAGTAACAACGACCACCGCATCAAACGGGCGTTGAGCTTCTGAGAAGTAGCCAGGAACATCAAGGGCTGATGATCCGACTGGACCCGAAACTGAACTCCATACAAATAGGGCTGGAATTTTTGCACGGCCCATACGAAAGACAAACACTCTCTCTCTCTCTCTCTCTCTCTCTCTCTCTCTCTCTCTCTCTCTCTCTCTCTCTCTCTCTCTCTCTCTCGACGGTCGAATAATTCCTCTCAGCCTGAAGTAGTTTCTTGCTTGCGTATGCCACAGGTTTCAAAACCGAAGCATCCTCTTTCTTTTCCTGTAACAGGGCTGCCCCAATCCCAATCCCACTCGCATCCGTTCTCAACACAAATGGCTTGGACAGGTCAGGGAGCTGTAACACAGGTTTGCTGACCAAGGCCTCCTTCAACTGACTATAGGCAGTCTCGCATTCTGGTGTCCAAACGATTTGGTCCGGGAATCCCTTTTTCAAGGTTTCCGTCAATGGAGCTCCCATTTCAGTAAAATGTGGGATAAATTTGTGGTAAAACCCACATAACGAGAGAACGGATCTCACATCCTTCTTCGTTTTTGGCCTTGGAGCATTTATGATTTTTTCTAGGTTCTTTTCCTCTGGGACAATTTGTCCTGGAGTGATGGTGTGACCCAGAAATTCCAGAGTCTGGTAACCAATCATGCACTTGGTTTGGCGAGCAGTAAGCCCTGCTTCCCTGAGCCTATTAAATACTCTCTCCAAGGATTGCAAATGGTCATCCAAGCTGTCACTGGAAATCAGAATATCATCCATGATTGATACAATGGACGGATCCTGTAAGGGATCTAGTAAAGTCCTCATCATGCGCGTAAACACGCTAGGTGCGTTGCTGAGTCCAAAGGGCATGACCTTGAATTCGTAATGTCCACTGGGAGTATTAAAGGCCAACAGGGGTCGAACCTCTGGTTTGATCGGAATCTGATAATACCCCCGACTCAGATCCACCTTTGAGAAATACCTTGCCTTATGAAGCCTAGCGAATAACTGAGTTGGATTCGGCAAAGGTTCCACCTGAAATTGCGTATGACTGTTCAGAAGTCGGTAGTCGACACACAACTGGTGTTCTCCACTTGGTTTGCGTAACAAAACCACCCCCGCATTGTATGGGGATGTGGATGGCGCAATCACGTCATCCTCCGGCAATTTCTGTATTTCCTCCTCCATGGCCTTTTCTTTAGAAAATGGCACTGGGTAAACCTTTTGGCGAACAGGTTCTTGGGTGGTCAAAGTCATCTCGAACTCCACCAACCTCGTTCGTCCTGGTTTATCAGTCAGTATCTCCTTATGAGACTCGAGAACCTGGGTTTTCTTTTCCCTCTCCTGGGAGGTCAGATCAGGGTTCACCTGCACATCCTTGTAGGTTTCTTGGTGTACCAGGGGATATTCCCTGCCCTCGTTGGTTCCCACTTCAGTCTCCATTGCAACTACCATTGCCATGAGGTGAGCTGCTTTGTTTCCGGGTCTCTCCTCGTATTTCCGCAAGAGATTGATATGGAAAATCTTCGACTTTCCCCGGATCCGGATCTGATAGTTGGTCCTGGATATCACCCTTTCCACGGGAAATGGTCCTTGCCAACTTATCTCCAGCTTGTTGTTTCCCGTTGGGAGTAGCAACAAAACTATGTCTCCCACCTCTAGAGATCTGTCTTTAGACCTACGGTTGTAGTAAGCCGCATGTCTTTTTCTGGCTTTTTTCAAGTTTTGATTTGCCAGAGTCCATCCCTTGTGAAGTTTTTCTTTCAGTTCCTCCACGTATTTATAAGAAGAGATCACTTCTTCTGACGTCCCCTCCTCAGTCCAACTCCTCAACATGGCTTCCAACGGTCCCTTGATTGGACAACCAAACAGCAAAGTAGCGGGTGGTAGTCCTGTTGAGCCATGAGGTACTTCCCGATAGGCAAAAAGTGCTGCTGGGATATATGTACATTCATCCCACCTATCAGGTTTATCCTGTGCCAATTTCCGAAGCATTGTCATCAACGTGCCGTTGAAACACTCTACTTGTCCATTGGCTTGAGGGTGGTAAGGGCTGGTATGTATGTGGTTAGAGTGGAACACTCTAAATACCTCCTTCATGAGTTACCCACAAAACTGGGACCCATTGTCCGTCAGAATTTGATCAGGGAAGCCTAATCTGGTAAAGGCCTCCATCAGTGCGTCCGCCACTCGTTTCGAGTCAATCGTGGTCAACGGTATGGCTTCACCCCACATTGTACAGCAATCCACCATTGTGAGTATATACATGTTCCTCTTCCTAGTCCTAGGAAGTGGACCCACGATATCGATAGCTACCCTCTCGAAAGGAGAGTTCATGATGGGCATCTCACCCAAGACCACCGGCGCTGTCCAGTGTTTCAGTGCCACCCTCTGGCACTCAGAGCATGACTTCACATACCGACGCACATCACCTGTCATTCCCGGCCAATAGTAATGGCAGGAAATCCGCTGCATTGTGGCGGCAATACCCATATGCCCACTGAATGAGATGGTATGCCCCATATGAAGAATCTGGGAACGGTGGCCTTCGGGACCACCAACTGACCGTGTAGGTTGTCTCCCTTTCCAGCTCTCCGGTATAGTATCCTATTCTTCATGTAGTACTTCCCCCGTTTGGGTGGATCAGTACTTCTCTGCAGCTTCTAGCATGTTAACTTCCAATGGACATTCGTGCGACTGTAAACAGCGCATTGAGGAACTAGAACAATCACTGCAAGTTCTCATTGTCACTGTTTCAATTAACATCGCAGCAAACAGCAAGATAAGCAGTGATTACAATGTTCTCAAGACAGAAGTCGCGCTCTTGCGTGAAGAAAATTTGCTGCTGAGAAAAACAGTTCAAACCCTACAGAATGTGTCCTCTACCGACCCAACAGAAGAAGCATGTAATTCCCAAGCAACCGCTTCATCCTTGGGAAATCTTGGGGAAGCTCAGCCCCACCCAGAACAGATAACCACTATGAAAACACCTCAACGCGCAGAAGAAGATAAACAACAACAAACACCTCAATGCGCAGAGGAAGATAAACAACAACAAGCAGTCTACCCCATTGACGTCAAAATAAGCAATAGGTTCGAAGTGCTTCAAGAAAAGTCACCAGAAAACGTACAGTGCTTTAACATGCCGCCAACGGGCAACACATGCCTACAAGATACATCGGGAGAACCACATGGGGACATAAAGACTGTTGATAATCGACAATGGATGAAACAACGGGCGAGACGTGCTGACAACCAACATGTACAGACAGCACGACCTGACTGTACACATATTATACTAGGTGATTCTTTAATGAAAGGTTTATACATCGACCGGATGGCCACTTCAGACAAAGACATTGTTTCCATAATACCACTGCCTGGGGCTGGTGTTGACCGGCTAACAGACAAGATTAGCAGGTTGGCTGTAAATCATAGCGTTAGAAGGGCAAGCGTACATATTGGTATCACCGATACTATAAACAACCAACAAATCACAGGGTCTCAACTGCTGGCACTCTTGAACGGATTGCGCCACACCATTCCTAACTCGTCTACTTTCTTCTCCTCCATCATATCACCGAGTTATGGACCCCTGCGCCGTCTAGCTGACATAAATAACAACTTTTTGCAGAAGTTCTGTTCTCAAAACAAGATACAGTTCATCAACACCACGCCATCATTCACTTCACAGGCTGGTGCACCAAAAAAGGAGTCTTTATAATGATCAAATACATTTGTCTACATTGGGCACCAGCTTGCTCGCCAAAAATATCAAATATCCAGAACGGACACACCATACATCCAATACTGAATTGCGCCAGACACTTTTAGCTACTCCACCTAAAACTCAAGCCAGATGACATACTCCCGTCACATCAAGTACTAATAGGCCAAAAGTGCGCAGACCACTCATAAACACTGCACCTGAAATCCAAGACAGACTGGACACTTCCACCACACCAAGTCCGTACAATACGTCGTCTTTCACACAGGAGGGTAATAATTATGAAGATATGTTTCCTATTATCCCCAGAAAGGAACCAACTCTCAGCAACAACGACGTACCACCACAACCTCCTGTTAGCCACCAACCAGAGACTGTAGTTGGTAGTCATTACTTACCCATGAGACATCAACAGTACCCATTCTATTGTAACCCAGAATGGTTGCATCTCACATGTTATAGCCCAGCTACACTTCGTCAAGCAGTTATAATGTCGCTATACCAACAACCAACACAACCTGGTATTTACTAGCAACTTAGCACAAAGCTATACCAGATCGCGGCACAAGAAAGAGCCTCTCCTGGAACGATTATCTGCATATTTGGGTACTACTTGATCTAGTAACGTATTAGGTTATATGCAACTACAAACATTGGCTTGTTGTGACTTTATATTAATTAATAGTACTTAGCCGTATACCTTTTACTACTTTAGCTGTATATCTTTTATAATACTTTTAATTGTGTTTTTACCGTGAGTAAGGGGATCTTCACTGCTCTGCCTTGCGGACCTTTGTACGTATTTTTATATATTGACAGAGATATTACTGTCTCTCTGTAGTTTACAGTGTGTATTGTAATAAGGGATGTAAGTTGTATTCACTTTGTGTGTGTGTGTGTGTGTGTGCTTTTTTCATATATTTTTTTTTAAACTTATGATTACGCATTGTTGAAATGTCAAATAAGTACGATCACTGGCTCAGTAATAATGGGCTCAGAATTGGGCATTTAAACATCTGCCATCTATCAGGGAAGCTGCCAGAACTATCACTTAATCTTAATCAAAATTTTCACATGTTCGTCGTTAGTGAAAGTCGATTAAATAGTAACACCTCAGATTATGACATCGATATCATAGGTTTTAAAACCATTAGATGAGATCCCTATAAAAAACAAGAGACAGGTATTGCAGTTTATATTTCTAACTCGCTTAACGCTCACCGCAGGCTAGATTTTGAATCCTGCGAGATTGAGTGTGTATGACTTGAGATTAAACTTCAAAATCGCATATCCCTAGTAGTTGGCTATCTGTATCGAAATCCCAGTGCAGGAAATATCTGGTATGAAAAATTCACCACTATGATGGATGTAGTCTTTAGTAATGCGAGAGAAATAATACTGCTAGGTGACTTCAACATAGACACTAACAAATCAAACAAAACATGGGAAAACATAATAGAGTCATATAACTTCCAACAGTTAGTCAAACAAGCCACTAGAATAACAAATCATCTGCAACACTTATAGATCATATTTATACTACGTGTGCTGACAACATCACAGAATGTACTGTACCTATTAACTGCAATGAGCGATCACTACCCAGTGTGTTGCACGTGGTTGAAAAGAGGTACCAAAACTCCAAAACACAAACATATAAGTATAAAATATAGAAATTACAAAAATTTCAATCGAGACGTCTTTTTACAAGACTTGCTCAACTCATCTCTGGACTATGTTTACCAGCTTCCTGACTCAGACGATGCTCTAGACCACTGGCTGAAGACCTTTCTAAGTATATTTGATAAGCATGTTCCATTTAAGGAAGTTCGTGTTAAACATCACACTAAGCCCCCGTGGATCACACAGGAGGTAGTTGAACTTATGAGAGACCGGGACAGGGCACATAAAAATAGAGACCTAACTATGTACCGTAGTCTGAGAAACAAAGTTCAATATGTTATTCGAAAGGAAAAGAAAAACTATTTTAAGAACTTAATAATAGATAAAACCAACACTAAAGATATATGGAAAGCAATTAATACCTTGACAAACAAACACAAATCATCACAATCATTACCATCAAATCAGGTTACATGTGATCAATTCAGTAGATTCTTTCAGTCCGACATAAACCAACTGAAGGCTGCAATACCAGATGCGCCTCATGACATATCTTTATTATCATCATTCTGTGAAAACAAATGCCAAGGAGACATTCCCTTCCAACATACCGCTAATGACGACCACTGAAGTATTTACGCATCTCAGTAACCTAAAAAAACAATAACTCATCAGGACTAGATGGAATCAGTAATCGTATCCTTCGCCATGCTGCACCGGTGATCTGCGAGTCACTAACTTTTATATATAATCAATGTCTCACCAAAGGTCACTTCCCATCAGCCTTTAAAATCGCTAAAGTGTATCCTCACTTAAAAGCTGGTTCTCTAGACGATCGTCTCATGAGTAATTACAGGCCAATTTCCATATTATCCTCACTATCCAAACCACTTGAAAAGCACATCCAAAAAACAACACTAGAACACTTAGTTCGCCACAAACTAATAGTTGACAGTCAGTCAGGATTTCGGCCAAAATATTCTTGTCATACGGACCTAACAAACATGATAGAAAACGGTCATCAAAATATTAACAACAATACTCTATGTGGAACGATGTTTATAGACTTTAGAAAAGCGTTCGATATGATAGATCATAATATTATAATTAAAAAAACTAGAAACAATGAAAGTAAGCTTTAAAATAGTAACATTAATCAAATCATTTTTATTAGACAGAAAACAAATAGTATCACACAATCAATCTTTATCTCAAGCAATTACCATTAATATTGGAGTACCGCAGGGATCTATTCTTGGCCCTCTGTTATTTCCCATTTATATAAAAGATCTTCCCTTATATCTGTCGTCGTCCTGCGATCTATTTGCAGATGACTGCACAGTATGTACAAACGCTATTGATCGTATTGTGCTAGAAGTATCATTGCAACAGGAAATAAATAGGGTAGTTAACTGGAGTCATACAAACCGCATGCAAATCAACATTTCTAAAACAAAATCTATGTTAATAGAAATGAGGCAAAGACTTCACACACTAAACTCTCAGAGAACTCTACATCTGCACATTGGTAGCACGCCTATAGAAAGTGTAACCGAGCACAAGGCACTGGGTCTTATCATAGATCAAAATCTAACCTTTAACTCACATGTTCATGCTCTCATTAGACAAATAGCCAAAAAAAAGTATATCAACTTGCCAAAATTAAAAATTTCCTTGACGAAAACACAAGAAAGATATTCTATACTTCCCACATACAAACTGTCATCGTCTTGCTCATGTCTAGGAATCTGAGCTCGGGTTCACACAGGCAACAATAACTCCGTTCAATATGATATCGAACATTTATTGTATTTCAATATACAGTGCGTTGGCGCAGTGGGTTAACAATCCCGCGCTATGTTACATATCACAGATAGTTAACATCGTCACACATGGTTATCATAAACATTCTAGCAAACTATCTAGCCTATGTCTATATATCTATTGATATCTATTGAGTCCCTCTAAGGCAGGCCCTGTTGTCTCTCTGAAGTCCGTCTGTCCTCTGCCGGTCCACACGTGTCCCAATCCGACACGGATGGTAACTCTGTCCGAGTTCCTCGTGGACCCCGCAATAGGCGGGCCACATCAGTGTCCACGGGACCCTGGACTCAATGACCAGTCCTTCGAGAAGGCTCTAGATTACTCTGGCCTCGAGTGACTCACTTCTATCCCTTGGGCGGGAGTTGCAGCCCTTTAATTAATATCTATAAATGTGAGGCGGTGACAGGATTCCCCCCTCTCCCCTGATATGATGGTTTGTTATAGGGTAATTAGATCTGTTCTAATTCTGTCACCGAATCACATAAAGTCGGTGTTTGTAGTTTGGTGGACAGTAACCTGGTAACCTATATTTTGGCATCAAAACTCATGTATTCTCCCATACACCACTTCTCTGATTTGGTGAAGAGATCGCTCTCTCTTCTGTGTCCTTAAAAATGCTTATCTGACCGAAGTTACGTGACGTTTAGTAGTTGTTTTTACAACCCGTCCTTCTCATAGTACCCCACTGATACCAAGACAATTAACCTCTGTATTAAAGAGGATTAACAAGACCGAAGTCCTGGCTAATTAAGTACACCTTCAAATCTTGATCTGTGTGTGCATTTCAATACACTTTTACTCTCGTATGTTGTATAATGCTAAATATGTAGTTACGTTGTTATTTTATCCCCTCAGACTACATGTGTCCCTGTTGGCTTGTTAGTGTGTTGACTAATAAGTTGCTGATTCTAATAAAGTGATTGCATTTTAAATTGATAGTGTTCAGTTTTAAGTTTTGTGTAAAGTGTGTGCTGTATGTGTGGCTTATTTCCAAGCGTCACGAGTTGGGATAACCTCAATCATGAATTACTCCACTGTGTGCAATACATGATCAGGCATTCCAAGTAGTGGTGCTTAGATGTATCCTACCTACTAAACTAAGTATCTTAAACTAACTCCTAAACTAAGTATATTAAACTAACTACTAAACATGTATCAACAATTTAGACAAGTCATGCAATTTTACATGAAAGACGCAGACAAATTAAAATAAATACGTTTTGTGTACAATTTGTCCGCTCAGTATATCGTTCTCTCATTTAATTCATTCACGCTGTCATTCACTCACCTTTCATTCAAAATAGTATTTGGTTAAAATATATAATTAAAGTTGAGGTAAGTGTTATTGCCCTTAGCAAAAAATGGAATAGGCGATATTTGCCCTTTAAGAAAATACGTACTTTTTGTACGATGACTCAAAAATGGGTTATAATTTACACAGAGACAATTGTATAGGACGGTGATTTATCCTATTAATGGAACTACCTGTAATGTTATGGTAGAATATGTACATATTACAGGTTAACACATTTTATATACAAAATTAATGCAAATATAATACATATTTAATACTAAAGTAATTAATTAATTAAGTAACTAAATCCAACGATGATGTGCGCGTTGTCCTCCTGTTGTTAGCGTGTAGTGCCATGAATGTTAAAGTTAGTATGGCTGTCTCTTGAGTGTTGTAGTCGAAGTAGTTTTGTTTCGGCTGTTTGCAAAGTCTCGTCGCAACAGCAAGTATGGAATGTTCTCAATGTTGCGTATAAAGTGTTCTAATTTCCAGAGCGAATTCACAGGTTGAAATCATTGCACTGTTTATGTCTCTCGCTCGGATCGTTCTAGAGCTTGGGCAATTGATAGTATAGCTCTTCACGTATAGTTCATAAAGTGTGACTCTTAAGGTTTCATGTTCGTGGGTGTCACAAGTAACTTATTTAATGAGGTGTTATTACTATTCACTGGGAGTTCTCTAGCAGGTGTAGAGTTACACTGTTGTATGCCACAGACTAATAGTATCACAGTTTCTAGTATGGCGAATGGTCGATGTGCTAAATGTCATTCTACTGGCGCATTCGTTTGCCGTGATAATAGGTCAGCAATAATGTTGTCCGTGCCTCTGATATGGCGGATTTCGAAGTCGAAATCTTGAAGAAGAAGACACCATCTTTTTAAACGATGGTTTTTCGGTGACCCTTGCTTAAGAACCAACAAAGGCGAATTGTCAGTGAGCACAACAAAGTGACTACCTAAGAGGAACTTAGATAATCTCAATACACAAAACAGTAGGCTTAAAGCCTCCAATTCCACTGTAGCATACCGGGTCTCTGCCTTCTTTAGTTTACGGCTTACGTAGAGAATCGGGTGTCTCACTCCATCCACTTCTTGCATTAAACATCCTCCTATTGCGATAGCACTCGCATCTGTGGTCAAAATAAAGGGTAAATTTATGTTGGGTAATCGTAAGACTGGTGGATTAGAAAAAATACGTTTCAATCTACACATTGCATCGTCTAAGCTGGTACTTTTACAAATTTTTGATGGATGATCTTTAGTTAACATATCAGAAAAGACTGAGGTAAGTTCTGCCCAATGTGGGATAAATTTAGAATAATAGTTAATAAGACCTAGTAAACTTCTAATTTGTTTCTTTGTGGTAGGCACTTCTAGATTAAGAATCTTGGAAACAATTTTATCATCTGTCAACAATTTGCCTTCAGAAATTCTATGACCAAGGAAGTCTATTTGTCTATAGCCTAATTCAACCTTGGAAGGTTTGATAGTAAGTCCAAAAAGAGAGATTTGGTTGAAGACTTGTTTGAGGGTAAGTAAGTGAGAAGTCATATTAGAAGAATGGATGCATATATCATCAATATAGGCTTCAACATCTTTAATTCCGTGTAATAACAATCTAGTTAATCTAACAAATGTGGCTGGCGCGTTTTTGAGACCAAATGGAAGATATAGCCATTCGTACAAACCAAGGGGTGTTGCGAATGCTGTTATATGTCTAGAATCAGGGTGTAGTGGCACTTGCCAATATCCTTTCGCTAAATCGGTCTTAGAAAATAAGGATGATGAGCCATATTTAAAATGAGATCTTCACAACTGTTCATTGGCTCTGCATCCGTTGTGGTTCTTGTATTTAATACCCTATAGTCGATGCACAAACGGATTGTCTGGTCCTTCTTTTTCACCAGGACAATCGGTGAAGAATATTGAGACATCGATTTTTGAATTATTCCATTTTTCTCTAAATCTAAAATTTCTTTGTCTAAATTTGCTCTGTAATGGAGAGGAATAGAATATGGTCTACATTTGACCGGTGTCAGATCTGTCAGCACAATTGAATGTGTTATTTTGTCAGTGCGTCCAGGTTTGTTAGAAAAGATAGATTTATACTCGTCAAGGAGAGTCAAAATGTCTTGTCGCTGTTGTTGTGTCAAAGTGTCAGAGATATGTATGTCATTTATACTCCCGTCGTCAGTCATAATAGGTACTGGGATTTCAGTATTGTCTACGTCTGTCTGATTTATCACAGATGCTACTGTTTGTAAATTGTCTTCAATGTCATTGTCGTCGTCGTCCAGATCAATCGTTGTCAATATGTCGTCAAATTTGTCGTTGTTGTCGATATCACAGATTGTCGGTAATGTCCATATGTCTTCGTCGTTTTTGTCGTCCTAAGAATGCGTCGTTAATGATGCTTCGTTTGTCAAGGTGTCATTCAGTTGGGAAATTGTCGTTTCGTTTCTGTCAGCAGTTAGCTGCGTCTGTTCACTTGTCTCAATGTCCTGTCTAGCATAGTATGGTTTCAACATGTTTACATGGAATATTTTCAACTTTCCATTTAAAGAGATTTCGTAATCAACTTCCGAAATTCTTCTAATAATCTTAAAAGGTCCCTGCCAAGAGGTTGATAGTAAATCTCTTTTGTCAGGTAGCAGTAGTAAAATATCCTGACCTGGATTTAGTACAATTGTTTTTGCACCTCTGTTGGCGTACTGCCTGTACTTAAAACCTTTCTCCTGTAGTGATGTTCTGGCCAGTATACAGGAACGTATGATTTTGTCTCTGGTGTCAGTGACCAAATCATAGGTAGAAATGGGTAGTTGGATATTTACAGGTTGTGATATGATATCTTTGTAAATAGTGAGAGGTCCTCTTGGGTTCGCTCCATACATCAATTCGAAGGGAGAGAACCCTGTACTTGATTGCGGGACTTCTCTATATGCGAACAGCACCGTTGGGAGGAGTATGTCCCAATCGGCTGGATTTTCAGCTGTCACTTTAGATAGCATATGTTTCAGGTCCCCATTTAGTTTCTCGCAGATACCATTTGCGGCCGGTCGATAGGGACTGGTGAAACATTGCTTGATGCCTAGTAACTTAGTTACCGATTGAGTGGCATTCGATATGAACTGGGTTCCTCTATCAGAAATTATTTTCTCCGGGAAGCCAAAACGGGAGAAAATATTTAATAATATGTCCGTCACATCCTTAGAGGAGATAGATCTTAATGGAAGCATTTCTGGCCATCTCGTACATACATCAACAAGAGTAAAAATATATCTATTCCCTTTACTTGAAATGTGATTAAACGGACCTACTAGGTCAACTGCCACGATTTGGAAAGGCCTCGAGGCAGTTGTCGTTGATTGGACTTCTGCTGTAGGGTTTTTCCCCTTTTTCACCATTTTCTGACATATATCACAAGATCTACAAAAGGTTTTTATATCTTGGCAAAATTTTGGCCAATAAAACTGGGTCAGGACCCTAGCCCTGGTCTTTTCGTACCCCATATGACCTCCAAAAGGTGAGTCATGGGCTATTTTTAGAACTTTGTCTCGATGTGCTTGTGGTAACACTACTTGCTGTATCGTGGTCTGCTTTGTTGTGTATAATCTAGTTAAGATATTGTTCTGTAGCCTAAATGTCCACGATGCGTTCTTTGTTAATTTTGGTTTAAGTCCTACTAA
This sequence comes from Cepaea nemoralis, assembly GCA_014155875.1. Taxonomy (NCBI): domain Eukaryota; kingdom Metazoa; phylum Mollusca; class Gastropoda; order Stylommatophora; family Helicidae; genus Cepaea; species Cepaea nemoralis. Next base: position 140,440 of record JACEFZ010025357.1, read on the forward strand.
CTTAAAATATGGTAAAAGTGTAGGATCTGCTCTCTGTTCATTTCCAAAATTAGTGTTGGTAGAGTTTGGTGCTATAATTTCTAGTGACTCCTGCAGTTGGTCGGTGTTGGTTTTATGGGTTGTCTGTCGTGTTATTGCATTTGTGTGTTGTGTGTTTTGTTGCACATCTACAGGCTTGGTACTTGGTAGATCGGTAGCATCCTCAATTCGAGGTTTTAATTTGGTCGTATCACTGACAGATTCGACCGCCCCTGCATTGTACACCTCGGTGGATTCTTTCTGAATTACTTCGGTGGTTGTCTCCCTTGGTCTTTTGGCAGAATGAGACAAGCATGAATGGTGTTTCTCTTTAGAATCGCTGTTTGGGTGGTGGATACCGTTTTTTTGCTCCCACTCTCTGATTTCCTTTTCAGAGCACGGTTGTATGTTGGGCAGGTTCCCAAGTATAATATCAGCGACTGGATTTTCAAGGACAGCGCACAATACTTGTCCTGATATGAACGGTGTTCGAATTTCGACAAGAGCAAGGGGGTATTTCTCTATAGTGCCTGAGAATGTGCGACAAGTCACATGTTTGTCTGTGTAGTCTTTAGTGTCTATTAATGTTTTCTTAATCCCACAGAGCGTTGCGCCGGAATCCCGAATTAATGTGCACTTTTTGTTATTTACAAACCCTGTTGAAAAAACTAGCTTGCCTGTAGATGACAAGGCAGCGTTGGCTGTTTCATTTGAAATAGGGATAGTGTGGCCACATAGTAATGTTGTGTCAAGTTGGAACTTCGTACAGGTGTTACACTTACTGTCTGTAATGGTGTCAATAATTTGTACAGCATTTCCAAGCTCGCTTACATTCTCGGTTTGATTGTCACACTCATTCAGTGATTCAATCTCTTCGTCTGATGACGTTTCCACTAGTGCAGCATTGGCCTGTTTCAATAACTTTCGGCCCTCACAGAAGCGACTATAGTGACCAAAGCTCCCGCAAAAAAAAAACATTTGACCGCTCTCTGGTAAGCATTACGTTTATTCTTCTGCTTCTCCACCATCATTTTGAGGTGGTGAGGATAGTTAGGCGATTTATCGCACATCGCGTATTGGTCGTGATTCAAACTGCAATATTGGCAATTAACTAGTTTACTGACATTTGAGCGCGGTTTAAATTTACTTTCCGTTTGTTTCGAGTATTTGGTGTTCACTACTGCTGCTGCTGCATCGTTTTGACTTATGTTTAGATGAAAAATGTCTCTGTTTGCTGTGAAAAATGCATTTCCCTTGGACTCGATTTCCTGAATACTTTTACAGTCCATTTGTTTCAAGAACTTAGCAAAAGGTATAGGGATTGTACTAATTATCTTATCCATAATAATGAGCTCTTTAAGTTTGTCATGGCTGTTGTTAGTTTTAGCCGAGTTAATCCATTTTGTACACACGTCTTGGACTGTACTGACATAATCTATAAAGGTTTGATTTGGTTGTGGAGATAATTTGGCAAACTGTTGTTGGTAACCTGCAGTATCTAAAGAAAAATGTTGGAGAATGCGTTGCTTTAGATAGTCATAGTCTTTTCGCATTTCCTGTGGCACTGTCTCTATTACTTTTAGAGGTTCAAGAGCTAAGTTTCTCATTAAAATAAATGCCCAATCTGATTTTATGATCTTATGGTAGGACATTAGACACTCAAAATTTTCCAAGTATGCACTGATGGAATCCCCAGAGCAGAATGCCTTCACGAGGCCTTTATATTTGTTATATTTTTGTTCTTCCTCTTTGCTTCTTAGTTTATTCACAGATATTTCTACGTTGGACTCAATCTCCATCTGCTTAAGTTTTATTTGTGTATCGGCATTCAATTGGGCTTGTTTGGCCGCCGCCTCAAGCTCCATCTGTTTCTCCTGAGCCTGCAATTGCATTTTCTTCTCTTCAATTTGCATTTTCTTTTCTTCTGCCTCAAATTGCATTTTCTTTTCTTCTGCCTGCACTTGCCTTTGTTTTTCTTCTCGTTCTATCGCTCTTTCTTCACGGGCAATGTTCTCTGCGTGCGTCTTCTGTGCCCATTCTGACAGTTTCTCTTCTTTATAACCTAATTTTATTCCTTGCTCAATGCATTTATCTAAGGTAGACATTTTGTTGTTTTACTTGTAGGTAATTTTAATGAAGTTAAATCCCTTAGAAAAATGTTGGGGAGTAGAAAATTTAGTTATCTCCCTTAATTATTATACGTGCCAATCCAAATGCAAGATTATGTTGGTTACAAGGTCATGAATATACAAACAAATCAATGCAAAGCAAAATGATACATTGATGAATGGTGAGAAGTACCGCTTAGGGTTGCAATGGGCATGATATGAAACTTAGCTTTTAATCCCAGAGCCTGCGAATGTTGTCCTGTACTCTCGCCACTGTTGGATAGTTTACATAGGTTACACACCACACAACTCGCGGAACAATCTGCTCGTAGAGTGAGAAAACATTAGTAACAGTCAAAAAATGTCACAGTCATGTCAAAAATAGTTCATAGTAATCACAATAATGAGAGACATACTGCTGAGGGACTCAGATTAATACTATTTCATTGCTAGATAGCTGCCACTATTTTAAATTTGTAAAGTTATCAATTTGTTGTACAAAAATGAATTTCTTATAATTAATTTAGTGATTTTACTTGGCAATAAATAGCTGTGTAACATTAGATCTTATGCCAAAACCGGAGAATAAGCCCCCAAAAAGCCTGTCATCGTCTTGCTCATGTCTAGAAATCTGAGCTCGGGTTCACACAGGCAACAATAACTCCGTTCAATATGATATCGAACATTTATTGTATTTCAATATACAGTGCGTTGGCGCAGTGGGTTAACAATCCCGCGCTATGTTACATATCACAGATAGTTAACATCGTCACACATGGTTATCATAAACATTCTAGCAAACTATCTAGCCTATGTCTATATATCTATTGATATCTATTGAGTCCCTCTAAGGCAGGCCCTGTTGTCTCTCTGAAGTCCGTCTGTCCTCTGCCGGTCCACACGTGTCCCAATCCGACACGGGTGGTAACTCTGTCCGAGTTCCTCGTGGACCCCGCAATAGGCGGGCCACATCAGTGTCCACGGGACCCTGGACTCAATGACCAGTCCTTCGAGAAGGCTCTAGATTACTCTGGCCTCGAGTGACTCACTTCTATCCCTTGGGCGGGAGTTGCAGCCCTTTAATTAATATCTATAAATGTGAGGCGGTGACACAAACACATATTGATTATTGCTCCACAATCTGGGATGGATGTTCCAAATCAATAACAAAACGCCTATATTCACTCCAGACAAGGGCAGTGCGTTTAATTAATGGTGAAAAGCTCACCGACAATTCTAACCTACATAAACGTCTTCGGTTACTGCCACTCCGCAAACGACTACTTTTTAATAAGGCTAAACTAATTCACAAAATCCTATTTCAAAATGCTCCAAGCTACCTTTGGCCATTGTTTAAATATAACGGAAGACATAGCGAGCGACTAAATATACTTCATGTCCCTAAACCTAGGATAGACTTATATAAAACAAGCTTAGCATACTCTGCCGCTCACTTGTGGAACAATCTTCCACAAGAAATCAAAGACACCACAGATCATTATACATACATTCGCAATCTGTTTGAACACTACCTCAGTACTGACTACATTCCCCCATAAACAAAAACAAAACAAAAATACAATAATAATGGTAAATTATCTCAAACGACAACTAGCCAAAAAACATTCCCATATGTTTGGCACGTTACACCTTCCTTGGGTATTTATAATGCCCATGTTAAACATTGCCTCAGTGAGTCATTTGTTATTGATTATTTTTCATGCGTTATAATGCTATTGTTCTTTTGTTGTCAAAAATTTGCTTCATAAGTATGTTGAATGAAAGAGTGTATGAGAGGAAATTGTGAAGAAGGGAAGAATGTCAGACGGGCCTGTGTGCCCAATTCTTAACCCTTTGAAAATAAAGATGTTCATTCATTCATTCATTCATTCATTCATTCATTCATTCATTCTCTCTCTCTCTCTCTCTCTCTCTCTCTCTCTCTCTCTCTCTCTCTCTCTCTCTCTCTCTCTCTCTCTCTCTTATGCATTTTCTTCTTTGGCTCTAACGCAGTCAGAGTTGCGCTCGTCTCCTCTTAGCACTGAATTAAAGGAAGCTTTGTCTTCCCTTTTCTTGTCCCTCCGTTTCAATATTTTTTACTATCTGATGATACAAATACTAAAGCAAGACCGTGACACCCGTTATGTTTACCCAGACTAAACTTGTCTGTTGTGAAACGTATTCTTTGTCTGTTGTTCTCCCGAATGATCCTGGATCCAATACTTGCGTTGACTTACTAGCCTCTAAATCCACCCCTTTTAGCGGAATTTTTGAATCGTCCCTGCCTCATCAAATTACCTTGCTTGGTTGCTTAAAATATAGTACCGTATCAACCTCTTCCCCTAACACTCATGTATAATCATTGCCCATTCAAAGAGGATAAACATGTATTGCTTCACCCACCAGCCCTCCCTGCTACCAGATCCACACACTATACCCAACCCCAGTTGTCGTAATCCAGAAGACCTACAAGAGATTGACCACCACCCAGCAAACTGCCTTACGGTGCCTGCAGTATATCCCCATCTGCTCATTTGCTATGCCTAAATGAACTATGCTTGTGAAACTAGTATATGTGCCTTCTTGTGGCTAGAGTTGAGTTCAGTTGAGCCAAGAGCCGAAATCATAGCATTTGGGACATTCCCAAACGTGCTCCGTCCACATCTTCAACAGCCAGCGAAGAGTCCCAATACTAATGGTAACAATAGGAGTCTGATTATGTGTCCGTCTGGCCTCCCCTCGGAGTCCTGAGTATTGGTCAGATCCTCTGGTAACTTTCCTTGGAGTCCTGAGTATTGGTCAGATCCTCTGGTAACTTTCCTTGGAGTCCTGAGTATTGGTCAGATCCTCTGGTAACTTTCCTTGGAGTCCTGAGTATTGGTCAGATCCTCTGGTAACTTTCCTTGGAGTCCTGAGTATTGGTCAGATCCTCTGGTAACTTTCCTTGGAGTCCTGAGTATTGGTCAGATCCTCTGGTAACTTTCCTTGGAGTCCTGAGTATTGGTCAGATCCTCTGGTAACTTTCCATTGGAGTCCTGAGTATTGGTCAGATCCTCTGGTAACTTTCCTTGGAGTCCTGAGTATTGGTCAGATCCTCTGGTAACTTTCCTTGGAGTCCTGAGTATTGGTCAGATCCTCTGGTAACTTTCCTTGGAGTCCTGAGTATTGGTCAGATCCTCTGGTAACTTTCCTTGGAGTCCTGAGTATTGGTCAGATCCTCTGGTAACTTTCCTTGGAGTCCTGAGTATTGGTCAGATCCTCTGGTAACTTTCCTTGGAGTCCTGAGTATTGGTCAGATCCTCTGGTAACTTTCCTTGGAGTCCTGGGTGTTGGTCAGATCCTCTGGTAACTTTCCTTGGAGTCCTGAGTATTGGTCAGATCCTCTGGTAACTTTCCTTGGAGTCCTGAGTATTGGTCAGATCCTCTGGTAACTTTCCTTGGAGTCCTGGGTGTTGGTCAGATCCTCTGGTAACTTTCCTTGGAGTCCTGAGTATTGGTCAGATCCTCTGGTAACTTTCCTTGGAGTCCTGAGTGTTGGTCAGATCCTCTGGTAACTTTCCTTGGAGTCCTGGGTGTTGGTCAGATCCTCTGGTAACTTTCCTTGGAGTCCTGAGTATTGGTCAGATCCTCTGGTAACTTTCCTTGGAGTCCTGGGTGTTGGTCAGATCCTCTGGTAACTTTTCTTGGAGTCCTGAGTATTGGTCAGATCCTCTGGTCACTCCCTGCAGCACCATTCTCTCCAGGCCGTGATTATCTAAATGTTCTTTCTCCCTAAGAGCCCCAGCCTCATCTGCCTACTCATGCGCCAATACTCGACCATGAGGTGCAAAGACCCCTATTTGAGAAGTAATAATGAAAGAGATTAAAGAAAAGCCAGGATTGATATTCAGAGGTTATAATATAAATATGCCTTGTGGCATGGTCGAGACAGAAACACGGAGCTGATCCACGACTCTGGTGATCGAGTGAGATGGCAGAACATGACCGCCCACGCTTACCGGCATGGCACATGATGGATGGAATATAAATAATATACGCTATGCAGATGACACGGTATTGGTGGTGGATAATGCAATAGACCTGCATCAATTGCTGGACATTGTAGTAACAGAGTGTGCAAAGAAAGGAATCTCCTTGAATATCAAGAAAACAGTAACAATGGTGATATCAAAGAAAATGGTGACACCAAAATGTCAAATGGAAATAGAACAGAAAATTCTTAAGCAAGTGGATAATTTTAAATACCTATGGGTGTTTATAACATCAGATGGAAGATATACAACAGGGATTAAGAGCAGAATAGAGCAAGCAAAACCCGCATTTCAGAAAATGAAGAGTATCTTATGCAATAAGTCATTTTCACTGAATGTCAGAGAGAGTGAGAGTGCTGAAATGCTATATAGAACCAGTTGTGTTGTATGGTAGTAAATCTTGTAAAGTAAATGAACAAATTAAGAATAAATTAGAAGCAACAAAGATGTGGTTCCTGAGACGAATGTTGCGAATTCCTTGGACTACCAGAGTAACTAACAACGATTGCCTGAAACAGGCTAATGAAACTAGAACATTATATACAACAATAAGAAAGAGACAAACAGATTTCTTCATGTGATGAGAAGAGAGGCATTGGAGAACATCGTGACAACCGGAAAGATCGAGGGGAAGAGATCGAATGAACGAACGAACGGACTTTATGTTCAAAAGGTAACAAATTGGGCACGCAGGCCGTCTTACATTCGGCACTTCCAATCACTCATATTTCGTTCATCGGTGCATAGTACATTCACACAGAGGCAGAGGCAGACCAAGAGAAATGATGCTAGATGGATTGAGACGGTGACATGGAGGAATATCATAAGCAGAGCTGATCCAGAACACCAAAGACCGAGATCTGCGGAGAGCCATGAAGGCCTACGTCAGCTGGCAGGGCACTTGATGATGATGATGATGATGATGATGATGATGATGATGATGACGATGACGATGACGATGACAATGATGATGATGATGATGATGATGATGATGATGATGATGATGATGATGATGATGATGATGATGATGATGATGATGACTGCAGGGATTAGTCTGTGACGCAGATCATAAACTACATGTTCACATTTCACGTTGAAGAAAACTCTGAACAGAGCTGATAACAGGAGCACAAACAAGAAGTATTATAACGCCGGGATATTAAAACACACAAAACATTCGAGGTGTTGTTGACAGTGCATGAAAACATGACTAGTGATGAGTTATCCATACAAGCGAGAGATAGTCTCATCTCATTCCACATAAGCGAGAGAGAATTTCATTTCATTCCACACAAACAAGGGGCGGTCTCATCTCATTAGCACAAAATTTGATTTTTACAAATAATAATAATAATAATAATAATAATAATAATAATAATAATAATAATAATAATAAAAGAACAAGAAATGAAATTATCACAGAGGAAATATTCGGGCTAATGGAAGAAAGCCCAAGATTAAAGCAAATAAGAATAGAAATGAAAAAAGTGCTATCAGAGAAGAATATACGTAAATAATTTGTAATTAATATGTGAAATAGAATAAAGCATCTCCAGTTACTGCGATAGGATGGAGACTTGTTCAAAGATGACAGGAAATTAACAACCCATCTCAGACCATGATTAGAACTGATTCAGTGCCAAACAAAATAGTGGGTTTGGGCCAAGCAGAAATTGATGGCAGAAAATGAGAAGTAAGGGTGTGTCACAATAATGGTCTAAAAGTTGTTAAAATTGTAGCAGATATACTGTATTATACACCAAATTAAAGACGATTGTACAAGGAACACGTTGGTATTGCTACTATTACTATAGGTTAGAAATATAATGATAATATTAGCAGATTTTGTTAAAACAAATGAAGACAGGGGTGACAATTACGTGAAATTTCCACTAACCAAGGCGCTACATCTAAATCTGTGATGATAATCCAATGAAATTTACTTAATAATGATATATACACCACTTTCCTTCACGAATATCACTAAAACTGCTCCATAACACCAATAAAACACAATTAAAACATCATATTTTGAAGTTCATCATTGTCACACAAAATGGAAAATGTAAGGAAAACGCAAGGCAGGTCGCTGTTAGTAGTGTTAGGTTTGTTTTCCATAATGCTAAATAATTTAACCGAATAACCACACTAGTGGACGTGCTATCAGTTTTACAATCTTTTACAAATTCTATTAAAATCAGAATAGCTATAATCTGAGATTGTTTAACACGAATATCTGGCGTAAATCGACGAGTCGAGAACCGTTGCGCGTTGTATGATACAAACAAATAAAAACAAATAACTTTCATAAAGCTAACTCTGCTTAAATCCACTATCACAGAATTTAATTCATGTGTCATTCGAAGGCATATCTATTCTGTGTTTAATTTTTCAATTACCGGACACAAAAAAATTGCGGAAAAAATACGATAAATGAAACAAACAACGAACTGCCAAGACCTTGTCAATAAAATGGCGAAGAGGCCCAGGTTTGAGACTATTTGTCAAGAAAGTGGCGGTTGGCACTGAATCAGTTACATATACACCAGGAATATCAATACGTGAAAGGACCATAAAGATACATTAAAAAGATGGAAGTACTGTGCAGAGATGTAGGAAGCCGTGACAAGAAAAGCGAACAGAAAGAACTTTATTTGAAGGAGTATGTTGGTCTACACTCGCTCCATTTGAGGACAAACCCTATGCGGATATCAACAAGCTTAATTTGACCGTTGCTTTCTTTGTATGTAGTCATATTGACGTCTGCAGGTGAACGAGGAAGAATAAAAGAGGAAGTAAACGGTGAAAGTAGTCCCACATCTTATACTGCAGTTGTATGTATTCATATTTACATCTGAAAGAAGAATAAGACAAGAGAAATTAAACGGTGAAAGTAGTCCCACATTAAATACTGCAGTTGTATGTATTCATATTGACATCTGAAAGAAGAATAAGACAAGAGAAATTAAACGGTGAAAGTAGTCCCACATTAAATACTGCAGTTGTATGTATTCATATTGACAACTGAAAGAAGAATAAGACAAGAGGAAGTAAACGGTGAAAGTAGTCTCACATCAGATACTGCAGTTGGGCTATGAAGTGCCAGGTCTGCATATATTATAGGCCAAGACATAAGCCGTTGGGTAGCCAGTGCCTTTCCTCCATGCATTTCCTTCCCAGATAATTATCCACCAGATTGCGAACATTGCCTGGTGCACATGTTATGAAGATGGGTCGTCCCCGGAGCTGTACTGGCCGGAGGATCCTCCCTATGGTGGGGTCTGAACCCGGACCACTGTCGGTGACGGCAAGCACACTAATCACTGGGTCATCGCTGCCTAGACAATGAGGAAGTACAATCAGCCATACCATGTCTGCAAAAGGGGAAAGGGAATAAGAAAGTCCTACAAGAAACAAATGAAAACCACAAATTGGTTAGAGAAGGGCCTGGATAGTCACGTGTCTATGGACACGTTACGAAGAGAAATAAAGTTGAAAACATAGTGACAACTGGCAACACTGATGGGAAAAGAGCAAGGGGAAGACAGAAAGAGAAATACTTTGATGATTTGGCCACATGGCAGGATCGAGACATGCACACAGACCTGGTCCAAGACTTTGTTGATTCTGTGGGGATAGCGAACCATGACCATCCACACCTAGAAGCATGGCACATAATGACGATATATCATGATCGACAGCATCAGTCAGATTAGCAAGTGAAACATCAAACTGGTCTGTGGTGCACAGGAAGTACGATGCGACCACATTCTCTCTTCATGCCTGTTCAACATCTTTAAAGAAAATTAACGAGAATCATCAAAAATGATAAAACCAGTGACAATTTTGTATCATAACAATGTTTTCCGGTAGTGAATTTGAATAACGAAGACACAAACCATAGATTGTAAGAGTTTTGCTTGGCATATTTCGCTGCATCTCGTCAGGTAGATACTGCAGAAGTCACACAACACAGAAAAATAATTAGATACATCTTCCAAGCTAAAATATACAGATGATCGCACAGTAATATCAATCGTTTACCATGGTAATTTTTAATGGACTATTATGTCTTTCTGTTTGCACAAAACTGACCTATGTAGATTAATCATGATGGCTTCTGCAAACTTTAACAAACGACTATTTTGTGTATGAAACAACACGCGAAAAGCGCTGTCTCTATCAATTACATGACTGGTTTCCAAGACATGGCGTGCAATGGACGACACCGGAAGTTTATAATTGTGGTGTGTCAGCCTTCCCATGATCCCATCGCCTGTGTGTAATATCTTATCCAGCCAGCTGGGTATGTGTTCAACAACCCTGCTGTGTAACTGCCGCTCTGTTCTGCCGATGTAGGTAGACTCGCACCTGCATGTGAATTCATAAATACAATTGGATTTGGCGTACAAAGGCGTAGATCCTTTTACTTCTGGGGTGAGAATAGGTGTGTTCTGTACCTAATACCTGGAGTTACAGCACATAATGTTCGGTCGACTGCTGTAATGAGACGGTCCTGTAGACGTTGCATTACATCATCCCCTTGAAAAGTTAGCTGGATAAATACCTTGAGCTTAGGGACTGTAGTTACACCTGGTTTTGGTTTCGGCTGTTGGCAGTGGCGCTTTATAAATCCTGTAGAAGTCGCTTAAAAGTCGACAGGGTCGACTTCATTGCACCGGGTTTTATCCCATATGGCGCGGAAAGCGTCGCACAAAGCACGAACTCCGTAGCTTTTAGCAACGACCCACAGGAGTCTCCGAAACATTTAAGTTGTAAACCGAAGGGTGCGGCCCGGAATCGAACCCACAACCTTCGGATCACAAGTCAAACGGCTTGACCACTTTCGCCACAGAGACTCCCAAAATCTCGTAGATAAATTCTGTAGAGTACCCATTCAGGTGTAAGACATTCTTCAGAGTTTCAATTTCCTCTGTCAGTGAGTCCTGGGAGCATATCTTTCTAGCACGGTCAAACAGGGTCCGTACTAAGCCCCGTTTGTACTGGACAGGTGTGAAGCTCTGAAAATTTAAGTATTGGCCAATCCATGTTTCTTTGCGGTACACCGATCTTTGAATTGTGCCTTCTGCTCTACGTCTCATTAGTATGTCTAGGAACGGCAACGCTTCGTTGTGTTCGTGTTCCATAGATAGAGAGATGTTTTATGCGCCATGTTCATTATGGCTTGGAACGATGTTGCTTGTAGCTCGTCTGTGGTGATAATTAATATATCGTCCACATAGCGACGGTAGAAGGCCAACTTTTTAATGTCTGAGGATCTCTTTTCTTCGTAATGTGCCATGAAAATGTCTGCTAGAATAGGACCAAGAGGACTCCCCATGACCACTCCGTCAATTTGGCGGTATGACTTATTCAGAAAATTGAATTTTATATTGGCAGTACATAGAAATAGTAGCCTATCCAGACTAGATGTTGGTATACCTAGTTTCAGTTGTTTGTCTCTAATGTGTCCACTTATTATTTTCACTGTCTCATCTAATGGAACGTTGGTGAATGGGGAGGCTGTATCCATGGATGCCATGTGTTTATTATTTATGTCCATAGTATCCAATAATCCCACCAATTCGAGTGTATCTCTGAGTATTTTTGGATCAAACGACTATCGTACTGGCTTTAAAATTTCAGCTAGCCATCTTGCCATCCGGTGTTGTGCAGAGTTAACCATGGATAGGATCGTTCATAGCTGGATTCCGGGCTTGTGAAGTTTGGGTAGACCGTAGATTTGAGAAGTTTACGAGCCACGTGGTATGAACATTTTTGCAGTGGCCTCACTAATAAGTCCCCCATTCACAAGTGACTTGATCTCTTTTCTTATTTTACCATCCAGGTCCTCCGACTTGTTTACATTCTTGTTTCACAAGTGACTGGATCTCTTTTCTCATGTTTGCATCCAGGTCCTCCGACTTGTTTACTGTTTGATCTAACCTGAGTTTAGATTCATCCGATAATATCACTTCCATTTTACTCTGGTAGTTTGACATGTCCATCAGTACTGCACCGCTCCCTTTGTCAGGTTTCAGTATGACGAGGGTTTTGTTAGCCTTTAACGCTTTTAAGGCAGTAAGGTGCTCGTTGGTCAGCGGACATGTCTGTTTAGAGGGTGATGTGCGATACTGGTGTTCTAAATCTACCAGTTTGGCCTTCAGCCACCCGACCGACTCAGCAGAAATAGGTGATAACTTGGAGACTTGATCAAACAACATTTCAAACTGTGCATGCGACTCTGTGCGGTTGATGTGTTTCGGCGATCATATGTTTACTTCAGCTTGGAAGATGTATCTAATTATTTTACTCTATGTTGTGTGACTTCTGCAGTATGTACCCGACGAGATGCAGTGAAATATGCCAGGCAATAAATCGTACAATCTATGGTTTGTGTCTTCGTTATTCAAATTTTGTATCATCCAAAACTTGCTCACATCTAGTTTCAGAACGATCCTCCTCTGAAAATGTGCTAAGAGATTTGAACATAAATATCACTTGAGGAACCCTTTGAGTCCATGAAAACAGTTAAATAAACATACATGTATTGTTTGACGATAATAGAAGTAGGAGAAAGAATAAGAGACCAGAGGACGCACCAGACAACATAAAAATTGAAAGCTATAGTTACCGACTGGGATTCGAACCTGTCACCTCCAAATGGCGACAGCGTCTCGCTGCAAGAATCAACTAGAGCGCCCCCCCCCCCCCCCCCCCCAAAAAAAAAAAAAACAAGAATGTGTCTACTTTAGCCAAGTCTATTTGTAAGTAATCCGTGGACAACATCGGAGCCGACCAATCATTTCTCTTGTTTAAATGTTCGTTAATATACTGGACACAGCATTACGGTCCGATGTGTTTGTTATTTGACCTATCTTGGTTTAATATAAAACTCTGAGACATATGGTGCTATCTCGATGGTTAGATTGAATTCTGTTCGTATTCCACAGTTGTGGGTTCATGTGGATGATAGACCTGGCTAATTAAAGCACCTTTTTAGGGTTGTCTAGCTGGTCATGTGTCGAAGTACACTTGTTCCTGCAGCCAGGCGCTGTCTCATTTGGAGGTGACAGGTTCAAATCCCGGCGGGTAACCTTGTTGTATAGTGCGTCCCCTAGTCTCTACTTCTGTCTTCTACTTCTGTGAGCACCAGACAATACATGTATGTTTATTTGTAAAATGTGAGAGATTGGAAGAATTAATTCGTCTGTCAAAGGATACAGTAATGATCAACATCTCGTTCTGAACTTAAACAAACAATTGTCAAGAATAAAATATACATGTCAACCAAAGAGGTAATCAGCGATTCAAGAAGTTGATCTCTCTCTCTTTAAATATCTATAATCAACATATTTTTTTTGGGGGGGGGGGGGGGGGGTGGGGTGGGGGTGGTAGTGATTTCTTGGAAAGTTTACAATTGTAGTTTGCCATTGCTTTCTGGGCGACCAGCACTCATACCATTGTATGAAAATCAGCTCCAGGCGCTTCCAAGTAACTCGCAGCTGTGTTTCAAATGCGGTATGTGTGTTTAAGAAAAAATAAATAAATAATTCTTCGAATACTGTGGGCCAAGATGAGGACAAACAAATACTGGCCTTCTATAGGAGGGTGCATTTTTAATGACTGTACAGTGTTTGAAAATATTGCCGGTCCCAGTTTTGTATTTACCTATTATGTTGCATGAACTTTACAGAGAGTGAATACAAAATTTGGACCGGCAATATTTTCAAACACTGCAGTCATTATAAATATACACTATACAAGATCTGAATATCGAAGAAAATTGGCTCATAAGCAATTTTAAAAAAAAAGTTAGTTGCATGTCCTTTACAGGTTTTGGCTGTTCGTGATTCCTGGTCAAGTTTTACGTTCAGTTGTTTGCCATTGCTTTCTGAACTACCGGCATCCATACCATTTCATTTAAAAAAAAAAAAAAACCAACACAGCTGTGTTTCGAACGCAGGTATGCAGGATTACGAACTGCGTCCGTATTAAAGGTCACAGTGGCTCGGAAAGATCACTGATAGAAATCATGGATTCTGTGAGAAGTGGCGGGGTCAGCCAGCGCCAAGATGATCAACCGACAATGAAGACACCTAGACCGTAAATATGCATGGGCAGGTGAAAGGGCAAGAGGTCGAGCATCTTTCGGCGCGCGCGATGTTCGTGGGGTTCTGCTAAGACTGCTACATGATCATGAGCCCGCACACTACGTGGCGACTGCTCTGGCAAGCAGCTTTATCCAACAGCTTGGAAATGACTCTCAAATAACACAGTAGCAACAGTAGGCCTGGTAGAGATGTAAAGCTGTAAATCTCACAAACATACCCATGTAATGTGTAAAGGTGCACATTTTCACAACGTATACATAATATTGTAAATTTCCCTCAACATACATATTTTATTTTATATTATTTACATAACATAGCATAACATCCGGACAAGGCCCGGACAGTATTACTTACTTCTCTCTTCTCGCTACTCATGTCAACACCCGTTTTGAAATTCCAGTCACAACTGTATTAGACCAGTAGTCACGTTTTTAGTTTTATGTACTTTTGCAATCAAGACAGAGACTAGCGGCATTACAGGTAAAAGATCGCAGTTTTGATTCGGGGCTGAAAATCGTGTAAGATAGCGAATCATGACCGCCTATGCTCTACGGTTTGGCAGCGATAAAAAAATCTCCACAGAAGAGCAAACACGATAGGAGTTTTCTGATCGTCAGAGGGGGGTCTCCTTTCGAAGAATATTTCGGTATCGCTGCCCCTTTGGCACCCAGTAGAGGCGGACCCACCAGAGGCAATACTACGGTGTGTCTTCAGAGTAAAGAAGAGACATGATCCCTCCCTCAGCCGAAAGACACTTTCTACAACTTTCATATTGTATGTGTCTTTATATGATACGAACAATCATTGTTACAATGCCTGTTTGTTTACAAAGTTTATCAACCCATTATGATCACGTGTGATCCATAGAGAAATAAGTTGAAATAACCAAGTATACAAATAATACATGTACACCGGCCACGGTACGTCGCATCCAGGGAGGTGTTTGTATCAACATCATTCTTAACTTGTCTCCACTATAACATACTAAAATTAGTTAACTATCATGTAAACTCGATTAATTTTATACTTAATGTTTTATAGAATATATACATTTAATAAAGTTTGGCAACATTATTGAAAAACAGAAGTCTGCGAACAATTTCAACAATCAGTGGCACATTCAAAATGGCGCAGCCCTGGCCTACGTTGTTGGTGGTCTGGCTTCTGTGTGTCCCGTGTTTGTGCTGGGATTCTGGAGACCTCGAGCTGTTTGATCTCATCGAGGAAATCAACGACAATTTTTATCAAGTGTTTG
The DNA here is from genome assembly GCA_014155875.1 of Cepaea nemoralis. NCBI lineage: Eukaryota > Metazoa > Mollusca > Gastropoda > Stylommatophora > Helicidae > Cepaea > Cepaea nemoralis. The sequence continues at coordinate 155,966 of JACEFZ010025357.1, forward strand.
GTATCGATCAGGTAAAAGTCTGCAATAACAAGTTCAGTCACACCTCAGTCGAGTCAACTCATTCACCGCAACAAATTGAAATTAAAATTATTAATTAACAAATGTTAGTTTAGCACTTTAGCAGTAAATTAGTAAATTATAAATAAAGTTAGTAAAAACACGTTTGATAGCCGAAGACGCAAAACACCAGTATAAAATACCTCTTTGACATTGTATATATAATCATACAATTGCATGTCGGATGTCCATTGCAGGACGTTGTAATCACACCCAGCCCCACCTCTTGGCTATTTATTAATAATAATATGGGAGAGTTTATTCGCAGGGCCCTGCTAATAGACACTTTGTTTATTCGATTTTTGACTGACTGCTTTCGACTGACTGGCCTCATGAATTAATACATGGTCGGAGCTGCATGGAAAAGTAGAAACAACTGTATAATACAGGGAGGACATGGTCAGAGCTGCATGGAGAAGTAGAAACAACTGTATAATACAGGGAGGACATGGTTGGAGCTGCATGGAGAAGTAGAAACAACTGTATAATACAGGGAGGACATGGTTGGAGCTGCATGGAGGAAGTAGAAACAACTGTATAATACAGGGAGGACATGGTTGGAGCTGCATGGAGAAGTAGAAACAACTGTATAATACAGGGAGGACATGGTCGGAGCTGCATGGAGAAGAGAAGTAGAAACAACTGTATAATACAGGGAGGACATGGTCAGAGCTGCATGAAGAAGAGAAGTAGAAACAACTGTATAATACAGGGAGGACATGGTCGGAGCTGCATGGAGAAGTAGAAACAACTGTATAATACAGGGAGGACATGGTCAGAGCTGCATGGAGAAGTAGAAACAACTGTATAATACAGGGAGGACATGGTCAGAGCTGCATGGAGAAATAGAAACAACTGTATAACACAGGGAGGACATGGTCGGAGCTGCATGGAGAAGTAGGAACAACTGTAAAATACATGGAGGACATGGTAGGAGCTGCATGGAGAAGTAGAAACAACTGTATAATACAGGGAGGACATGGTCGGAGCTGCATGGAGAAGAGAAGTAGAAACAACTGTATAATACAGGGAGGACATGGTCAGGAGCTGCATGGAGAGAAGTAGAAACAACTGTATAATACAGGGAGGACATGGTCGGAGCTGCATGGAGAAGTAGAAACAACTGTATAATACAGGGAGGACATGGTCAGAGCTGCATGGAGAAGTAGAAACAACTGTATAATACAGGGAGGACATGGTCAGAGCTGCATGGAGAGAAGTAGAAACAACTGTATAATACAGGGAGGACATGGTCGGAGCTGCATGGAGAAGTAGAAACAACTGTATAATACAGGGAGGACATGGTAGGAGCTGCATGGAGAAGTAGAAACAACTGTATAATACAGGGAGGACATGGTCGGAGCTGCATGGGAAGAGAAGTAGAAACAACTGTATAATACAGGGAGGACATGGTCGGAGCTGCATGGAGAAGTAGAAACAACTGTATAATACAGGGAGGACATGGTCAGAGCTGCATGGAGAAGTAGAAACAACTGTATAATACAGGGAGGACATGGTCAGAGCTGCATGGAGAAGTAGAAACAACTGTATAATACAGGGAGGACATGGTCAGAGCTGCATGGAGAAGTAGAAACAACTGTATAATACAGGGAGGACATGGTCAGAGCTGCATGAAGAAGAGAAGTAGAAACAACTGTATAATACAGGGAGGACATGGTCGCAGCTGCATGGAGAAGTAGAAGCAACTGTATAATACAGGGAGGACATGGTAGGAGCTGCATGGAGAAGTAGAAACAACTGTATAATACAGGGAGGACATGGTCGGAGCTGCATGGAGAAGTAGAAACAACTGTATAATACAGGGAGGACATGGTCGGAGCTGCATGGAGAAGAGAAGTAGAAACAACTGTATAATACAGGGAGGACATGGTCGGCAGCTGCATGGAGAAGTAGAAACAACTGTATAATACAGGGAGGACATGGTCGGAGCTGCATGGAGAAGTAGAAACAACTGTATAATACAGGGAGGACATGGTCGGAGCTGCATGGGGAAGAGAAGTAGAAACAACTGTATAATACAGGGAGGACATGGTCAGAGCTGCATGGGAAGAGAAGTAGAAACAACTGTATAATACAGGGAGGACATGGTCAGAGCTGCATGGAGAAGTAGAAACAACTGTATAATACAGGGAGGACATGGTCAGAGCTGCATGAAGAAGAGAAGTAGAAACAACTGTATAATACAGGGAGGACATGGTCAGAGCTGCATGGAGAAGAGAAGTAGAAACAACTGTATAATACAGGGAGGACATGGTCGGAGCTGCATGGAGAAGTAGAAACAACTGTATAATACAGGGAGGACATGGTCGGAGCTGCATGGAGAAGTAGAAACAACTGTATAATACAGGGAGGACATGGTCGGAGCTGCATGGAGAAGTAGAAACAACTGTATAATACAGGGAGGACATGGTCGGAGCTGCATGGAGAAGTAGAAACAACTGTATAATACAGGGAGGACATGGTCAGAGCTGCATGGAGAAGTAGAAACAACTGTATAATACAGGGAGGACATGGTCGGAGCTGCATGGAGAAGTAGAAACAACTGTATAATACAGGGAGGACATGGTCGGAGCTGCATGGAGAAGTAGAAACAACTGTATAATACAGGGAGGACATGGTCGGAGCTGCATGGAGAAGAGAAGTAGAAACAACTGTATAATACAGGGAGGACATGGTCGGAGCTGCATGGAGAAGTAGAAACAACTGTATAATACAGGGAGGACATGGTCAGAGCTGCATGGAGAAGTAGAAACAACTGTATAATACAGGGAGGACATGGTCAGAGCTGCATGGAGAAGAGAAGTAGAAACAACTGTATAATACAGGGAGGACATGGTCAGAGCTGCATGGAGAAGTAGAAACAACTGTATAATACAGGGAGGACATGGTCGGAGCTGCATGGAGAAGTAGGAACAACTGTATAATACAGGGAGGACATGGTAGGAGCTGCATGGAGAAGTAGAAACAACTGTATAATACAGGGAGGACATGGTCAGAGCTGCATGGAAGAGAAGTAGAAACAACTGTATAATACAGGGAGGACATGGTCGGAGCTGCATGGAGAAGTAGAAACAACTGTATAATACAGGGAGGACATGGTTGGAGCTGCATGGAGAAGTAAAACAACTGTATAATACAGGGAGGACATGGTCGGGGTACATGGAAAAGAAAAAAAACCAACTGTATAATACAGGGAGGACATGGTAGGGGCTGCATGGAGAAGTACAAACAACTGTATAATACAGGGAGGACATGGTCAGAGCTGCATGGGGAAGAGAAGTAGTAACAACTGTATAATACAGGGGGGACATGGTCGGAGCTGCATGGAGAAATAGAAACAACTGTATAATACAGGGAGGACATGGTCAGAGCTGCAGGAGAAGTAGAAACAACTGTATAATACAGGGAGGACATGGTCAGAGCTGCATGGAGAAGTAGAAACAACTGTATAATACAGGGAGGACATGGTCAGAGCTGCATGGAGAAGAGAAGTAGAAACAACTGTATAATACAGGGAGGACATGGTCGGAGCTGCATGGAGAAGTAGAAACAACTGTATAATACAGGGAGGACATGGTCAGAGCTGCATGGAGAAGTAGAAACAACTGTATAATACAGGGAGGACATGGTCGAGGCTGCATGGAGAAGAGAAGTAGAACAACTGTATAATACAGGGAGGACATGGTCAGAGCTGCATGGAGAAGAGAAGTAGAAACAACTGTATAATACAGGGGAGGACCAAAAAAAGGTTTCCCGGAAACTGCATGGGGAAGAGAAGTAAAACAACTGTATAATACAGGGAGGACATTGGGTCAAAAAGCCCGC